>JAVIAB010000059.1:4681680-5141680 GCA_032433765.1 Megaustenia siamemsis | reverse complement strand
TAGTAGTCGGAGATTGGTAACAAGTGATCATTAGTAGTAGCAGTCGGAGCTTGGTAACAAGTGATCATTAGTAGTAGCAGTCGGAGCTTGGTAACAAGTGATCATTAGTAGTAGTCGGAGATTGGTAACAAGTGATCAATAGTTGTAGTAGTCGGAGCTTGGTAACAAGTGATCATTAGTAGTAGTCGGAGCTTGGTAACAAGTGATCATTAGTAGTAGTCGGAGCTTGGTAACAAGTGATCATTAGTAGCAGTAGTCGGGGCTTGGTAACAAATGATCATTAGTAGTAGCAGTCGGAGCTTGGTAACAAGTGATCATTAGTAGTATCAGTCGAAGCTTGGTAACAAGGGATCATTAGTAGTAGCAGTCGGAGCTTGGTAACAAGTGATCATTAGTAGTAGCAGTCGGAGCTTGGTAACAAGTGATCATTAGTAGTAGTCGGAGCTTGGTAACAAGTGATCATTAGTAGTAGTCGGAGCTTGGTAACAAGTGATCATTAGTAGCAGTAGTCGGTGCTTGGTAACAAATGATCATTAGTAGTAGCAGTCGGAGCTTGGTAACAAGTGATCATTAGTAGTAGCAGTCGGAGCTTGGTAACAAGTGATCATTAGTAGTAGCAGTCGGAGCTTGGTAACAAGTGATCATTAGTAGTAGTTGGAGATTGGTAACAAGTGATCAATAGTTGTAGTAGTCGGAGCTTGGTAACAAGTGATCATTAGTAGTAGTCGGAGCTTGGTAACAAGTGATCATTAGTAGTAGTCGGAGCTTGGTAACAAGTGATCATTAGTAGTAGTCGGAGCTTGGTAACAAGTGATCATTAGTAGCAGTAGTCGGTGCTTGGTAACAAATGATCATTAGTAGTAGCAGTCGGAGCTTGGTAACAAGTGATCATTAGTAGTAGCAGTCGGAGCTTGGTAACAAGTGATCATTAGTAGTAGCAGTCGGAGCTTGGTAACAAGTGATCATTAGTAGTAGTTGGAGATTGGTAACAAGTGATCAATAGTTGTAGTAGTCGGAGCTTGGTAACAAGTGATCATTAGTAGTAGTCGGAGCTTGGTAACAAGTGATCATTAGTAGTAGTCGGAGCTTGGTAACAAGTGATCATTAGTAGCAGTAGTCGGGGCTTGGTAACAAATGATCATTAGTAGTAGCAGTCGGAGCTTGGTAACAAGTGATCATTAGTAGCAGTAGTCGGTGCTTGGTA
This sequence comes from Megaustenia siamemsis, assembly GCA_032433765.1. NCBI lineage: Eukaryota > Metazoa > Mollusca > Gastropoda > Stylommatophora > Ariophantidae > Megaustenia > Megaustenia siamemsis. Next base: position 5,140,476 of record JAVIAB010000059.1, on the reverse strand, counting down.
ACAAATGATCATTAGTAGTAGCAGTCGGAGCTTGGTAACAAGTGATCATTAGTAGCAGTAGTCGGTGCTTGGTAACAAATGATCATTAGTAGTAGCAGTCGGAGCTTGGTAACAAGTGATCATTAGTAGTAGCAGTCGGAGCTTGGTAACAAGTGATCATTAGTAGTAGCAGTCGGAGCTTGGTAACAAGTGATCATTAGTAGCAGTAGTCGGGGCTTGGTAACAAATGATCATTAGTAGTAGTTGGAGATTGGTAACAAGTGATCAATAGTTGTAGTAGTCGGAGCTTGGTAACAAGTGATCATTAGTAGTAGTCGGAGCTTGGTAACAAGTGATCATTAGTAGTAGTCGGAGCTTGGTAACAAGTGATCATTAGTAGCAGTAGTCGGGGCTTGGTAACAAATGATCATTAGTAGTAGCAGTCGGAGCTTGGTAACAAGTGATCATTAGTAGTATCAGTCGAAGCTTGGTAACAAGGGATCATTAGTAGTAGTAGTCGGAACTTGGTAACAATAGATCATTAGTAGTAGTCGGAGATTGGTAACAAGTGATCATTAGTAGTAGTCGGAGCTTGGTAACAAGTGATCATTAGTAGTAGCAGTCGGAGCTTGGTAACAAGTGATCATTAGTAGTAGCAGTCGGAGCTTGGTAACAAGTGATCATTAGTAGTAGCAGTCGGAGCTTGGTAACAAGTAATCATTAGTAGTAGTCGGAGATTGGTAACAAGTTCTCATTAGTAGTAGCAGTCGGAGCTTGGTAACAAGTGATCATTAGTAGTAGTAGTTGGAGCTTTGTAACAAGTGATCATTAGTAGTAGTCGGAGATTGGTAACATGTGATCATTAGTAGTAGTCGGAGCTTGGTAACAGTGATCATTAGTAGTAGTCGAAGATTGGTAACAAGTGATCATTAGTAGTAGCAGTCGGAGCTTGGTAACAAGTGATCATTAATAGTAGTCGGAGATTGGTAACAAGTGATCAATAGTTGTAGTAGTCGGAGCTTGGTAACAAGTGATCATTAGTAGAAGTCGGAGTTTGGTAACAAGTGATCATTAGTAGTAGTCGGAGCTTGGTAACAAGTGATCATTAGTAGCAGTAGTCGGGGCTTGGTAACAAATGATCATTAGTTGTAGCAGTCGGAGCTCGGTAACAACAAGTGATCATTAGTAGTAGTCGGAACTTGGTAACAAGTGATCATTAGTAGTAGTCGGAACTTGGTAACAAGTGATCATTAGTAGTAGTCGGAGCTTGGTAACAAGTGATCATTAGTAGTAGTCGGAACTTGGTAACAAGTGATCATTAGTAGTAGTCGGAGCTTGGTAACAAGTGATCATTAGTAGTAGTCGGAACTTGGTAACAAGTGATCATTAGTTGTAGCAGTCGGAGCTTCGTAACAAGTGATCATTAGTAGTAGCAGTCGGAGCTTGGTAACAAGAGATCATTAGTAGTAGTCGGAGCTTGGTAACAAGTAATCATTAGTAGTAGTCGGAGCTTGGAGAGAAGTGACCATTAGAAGCAGTCGGAGCTTGGTAACAAGAGATCATTAGTAGCAGTCGGAGCTTGGTAACAAGTGATCATTAGTAGCAGTCGGAGCTTGGTAACAAGTGATCATTAGAAGCAGTCGGAGCTTGGTAACAAGAGATCATTAGTAGCAGTCGGAGCTTGGTAACAAGTGATCATTAGTAGCAGTCGGAGCTTGGTAACAAGTGATCATTAGTAGCAGTCGGAGCTTGGTAACAAGTAATCATTAGTAGTAGTCGGAGCTTGGAGAGAAGTGACCATTAGAAACAAGCAGAGATTGGTAACAAGAGATCATTAGTAGTAGTCGGAGCTTGGTAACAAGTGATCATTAGTAGTAGCAGTCGGAGCTTGGTAACAAGTGATAATTAGTAGTAGTCGAAGCTTGGTAACAAGTGATCATTAGTAGTAGTCGGAAATTGGTAACAAGTGATCATTAGTAGTAGTCGGAGCTTGGTAACAAGTAATCATTAGTAGTAGTCGGAGATTGGTAACAAGTTCTCATTAGTAGTAGCAGTCGGAGCTTGGTAACAAGTGATCATTAGTAGTAGTAGTTGGATCTTTGTAACAAGTGATCATTAGTAGTAGTCGGAGATTGGTAACAAGTGATCATTAGTAGTAGTCGGAGCTTGGTAACAAGTGATCATTAGTAGTAGTCGGAAATTGGTAACAAGTGATCATTAGTAGTAGTCGGAGCTTGGTAACAAGTAATCATTAGTAGTAGTCGGAGATTGGTAACAAGTTCTCATTAGTAGTAGCAGTCGGAGCTTGGTAACAAGTGATCATTAGTAGTAGTAGTTGGAGCTTTGTAACAAGTGATCATTAGTAGTAGTCGGAGATTGGTAACAAGTGATCATTAGTAGTAGTCGGAGCTTGGTAACAAGTGATCATTAGTAGTAGTCGGAGATTGGTAACAAGTGATCATTAGTAGTAGCAGTCGGAGCTTGGTAACAAGTGATCATTAGTAGTAGCAGTCGGAGCTTGGTAACAAGTGATCATTAGTAGTAGTCGGAGATTGGTAACAAGTGATCAATAGTTGTAGTAGTCGGAGCTTGGTAACAAGTGATCATTAGTAGTAGTCGGAGCTTGGTAATAAGTGATCATTAGTAGTAGTCGGAGCTTGGTAACAAGTGATCATTAGTAGCAGTAGTCGGGGCTTGGTAACAAATGATCATTAGTAGTAGCAGTCGGAGCTTGGTAACAAGTGATCATTAGTAGTATCAGTCGAAGCTTGGTAACAAGGGATCATTAGTAGTAGTAGTCGGAACTTGGTAACAAGAGATCATTAGTAGTAGTCGGAGATTGGTAACAAGTGATCATTAGTAGTAGTCGGAGCTTGGTAACAAGTGATCATTAGTAGTAGCAGTCGGAGCTTGGTAACAAGTGATCATTAGTAGTAGCAGTCGGAGCTTGGTAACAAGTAATCATTATTAGTAGTCGGAGATTGGTAACAAGTTCTCATTAGTAGTAGCAGTCGGAGCTTGGTAACAAGTGATCATTAGTAGTAGTAGTTGGAGCTTTGTAACAAGTGATCATTAGTAGTAGTCGGAGATTGGTAACATGTGATCATTAGTAGTAGTCGGAGCTTGGTAACAAGTGATCATTAGTAGTAGTCGGAGATTGGTAACAAGTGATCATTAGTAGTAGCAGTCGGAGCTTGGTAACAAGTGATCATTAGTAGTAGCAGTCGGAGTATGGTAACAATTGATCATTAGTAGTAGTCGGTGAATGGTAACAAGTGATCATTAGTAGTAGCAGTCGGAGCTTGGTAACAAGTGATCATTAGTAGTAGTCGGAGATTGGTAACAAGTGATCAATAGTTGTAGTAGTCGGAGCTTGGTAACAAGTGATCATTAGTAGAAGTCGGATTTTGGTAACAAGTGATCATTAGTAGTAGCAGTCGGAGCTTGGTAACAAGTGATCATTAGTAGTAGCAGTCGGAGCTTGGTAACAAGTGATCATTAGTAGTAGTCGGAGATTGGTAACAAGTGATCAATAGTTGTAGTAGTCGGAGCTTGGTAACAAGTGATCATTAGTAGTAGTCGGAGCTTGGTAACAAGTGATCATTAGTAGTAGTCGGAGCTTGGTAACAAGTGATCATTAGTAGCAGTAGTCGGGGCTTGGTAACAAATGATCATTAGTAGTAGCAGTCGGAGCTTGGTAACAAGTGATCATTAGTAGTAGCAGTCGGAGCTTGGTAACAAGTGATCATTAGTAGTAGTCGGAGATTGGTAACAAGTGATCAATAGTTGTAGTAGTCGGAGCTTGGTAACAAGTGATCATTAGTAGTAGTCGGAGCTTGGTAACAAGTGATCATTAGTAGTAGTCGGAGCTTGGTAACAAGTGATCATTAGTAGCAGTAGTCGGGGCTTGGTAACAAATGATCATTAGTAGTAGCAGTCGGAGCTTGGTAACAAGTGATCATTAGTAGTATCAGTCGAAGCTTGGTAACAAGGGATCATTAGTAGTAGTAGTCGGAACTTGGTAACAAGAGATCATTAGTAGTAGTCGGAAATTGGTAACAAGTGATCATTAGTAGTAGTCGGAGCTTGGTAACAAGTGATCATTAGTAGTAGCAGTCGGAGCTTGGTAACAAGTGATCATTAGTAGTAGCAGTCGGAGCTTGGTAACAAGTAATCATTAGTAGTAGTCGGAGCTTGGTAACAAGTGATCATTAGTAGTAGTAGTTGGAGCTTTGTAACAAGTGATCATTAGTAGTAGTCGGAGATTGGTAACATGTGATCATTAGTAGTAGTCGGAGCTTGGTAACAAGTGATCATTAGTAGTAGTCGGAGATTGGTAACAAGTGATCATTAGTAGTAGCAGTCGGAGCTTGGTAACAAGTGATCATTAGTAGTAGCAGTCGGAGCTTGGTAACAATTGATCATTAGTAGTAGTCGGTGAATGGTAACAAGTGATCATTAGTAGTAGCAGTCGGAGCTTGGTAACAAGTGATCATTAGTAGTAGCAGTCGGAGTTTGGTAACAAGTGATCATTAGTAGCAGTCGGAGCTTGGTAACATGTGATCATTAGTAGTAGCAGTCGGACCTTTGTAACAAGTGATCATTTGTAGTAATCGGAGCTTGTAACAAGTGATCATTAGTAGTAGTAGTAGTCGGAGCTTGAAGAGAAGTGACCATTAGAAGCAGTCGGAGATTGGTAACAAGTGATCATTAGTAGCAGTTGGTGCTTGGAGAGAAGTGACCATTAGAAACAGTCGGAGATTGGTAACAAGAGATCATTAGTAGTAGTCGGAGCTTGGAATGTGTGAAACAAGATGGCTGGGAGCGGAGAGAATAAAACTGAATACAGGGGAGATGATTTTATCATCACGACTCCAGGAACCAGGAGCACAACATAGCGAAGGGTAGCTATAATGCTATCAAAGAATGCACAGAAGACACTAATAGAATAGGAGGCAGTGGGACCAAGACTGGTGAGAGCAACATTTAGAACAACCAAAAACAAAATAAAATTACAAATTATACAATGCTATGCACCAACCAACGATAAGGATGACTCAGTTAAAGATGATTTTTATAAACAGCTACAATGGATGCAAGACGAGCCAAGGATATTATAATCTTGATGGGAGACCTAAATGCTAAGGTAGGATCAGACAACAGAGGCTTCGAAGAGATTATGGGAAAACATGGACTTGAAGATATAAACGAGAATGGAGAGATATTTGTGAATATCTGCGCCCTTAATCAAATGAGCCTAGGAGGAACAATATTCCAACATAAAAGAATACACAAAGCTACATGGGTGTCACCATATCATAGAACGGAAAATCAAATCGATCACATATGTATTAATAATAAGTTTAAGTCATCCTTACAGGATATAAAAGTATATAGAGGGGCAGATGTAGCTTCTGATCATCATCTTCTGTTAGCCAAACTTAAAATTAAATTAAAAAGGTATACTACAACGAATAAGGGTAGAAAGTATTTCAATGTAGGGTTTCTTAAAGAACAAGGAATTAAAGATAAATTCGCAGTCACAATATCAAACAAATACCAAGTCCTCCAACAATTAGAAAATACAATAAATATAGAAGATCATTGAAAACAGGTAAAAAATATATGGAAAGAGACATGCGAAGAAATACTGGGGAAAAGAGAACGCCAGGATAAGGCATGGATGACAGCAGAGACCCTGGATAAAATTAAAGAAAGAAAGAACAAGAAAGCAGATATAAATAAAAGCAAAACAAGAAGTAATAAAGCCAAGACACAGGAAGCTTACACAGAGGTGAACAAAGAAGTGAGAAGATGCATTAAAAGGGATAAGAGGAAATATATAGATGAACTAGCTAAAGAGGCAGAAGAAGCAGCAAATAAAGGGAATATGAAAAAACTGTACAACAGCACAAAGAAATTAGGTGGAAAATACAAACAGATCAACGCCTTTATCAAAGATAAGAAAGGAAATCTGCTTAGTAATATAAGGGAACAAATGGAGAAATGGAAAGAGCACTTTGAAGAACTTTTGAACAGACCCAGCTCAAATAATCCTCCAGATATACTACCAGCAGAAGAAGAGTTACACGTTAACTGTGGAAACCAAGCAAAGAAGAAATAATGAAAGCCATCAAACTATTAAAAGATGGTAAAGCCACAGGACCAGATGAAATTCCTTCGGAAGCCATCAAAGCAGATATTAACACCTCTACCAATATGTTACATGATCTATTGGTTAAAATTAGGGAGAGGGAAGAAATACCTAAAGACTGGAGAGAAGGTTATATGATCAAACTACCAAAGAAAGGAAGTTTACAGGAGTGCACAAATTATAGGGGAATTGTGCTGCTATCAGTGCTAGGAAAAATAAGCAGAATTATTCTGGAGAGACTAAAAGAGGCTATAGAGAAACTCTTGAGAGATGAACAAGCAGGTTTTAGGAAGAACAGATCATGTGCTGATCAAATAACTACTTTACGTATAATAGTTGAACAAAGTTTAGAACTAAAATCCCCACTTTATATTGGATTCATAGATTACGAAAAGGCATTTTATAGTTTAGACAGAAGAATGCTTTGGATGTTGCTGAGTCATTACAGAATCCCCATAAAGATTATTAACCTGATAAAAACAATGTATGAAGGAACAAAATGTAGTGTGGTGCATGAAGGACAGCTTACAGAAGCATTTGAAATAAGAACAGGAGTAATGCAAGGATGCCTTCTGTCTCCATTTCTCTTTCTACTGGCCATAGATTGGATTATGAAAATAACTCAAAACAACAGAAATGGGATCCAGTGGTCACTGACCAAAAAACTTGATGATTTAGACTTTGCTGATGACATAGCTCTCCTATCACACAGCCATCAACAGATGCAGGATAAAATGAGTATATTAGATGAGAGATCACAACAGCTAGAACTAAAGATTAATAGAGATAAGACCAACATTATGAGAATTAATGCAGTTGGCAATAACCAAATAAAACTAGGAGAAATACCTCTACTAGACGTACAATCTTACATATATCTGGGCAGTAATATAGATAAAGAGGGAGGAACAGAAAATGATACCAAAATAAGGTTATCAAAAGCAAGAGGAGCTTTCATTGCACTGGGGAACATATGGAAATCCAAAGAAATTAGGCTAAATACAAAAATAAAAATTTTCAACTCAAATGTTAAGTCGGTCCTATTATATGGCTGCGAAACATGGAGAATAACAAAATTGACAATCACGAAGGTACAGACTTTCATTAATGGATGCTTGCGCAGAATAAAGGGATGGAAATGGCAGGACAAAGTCACTAACGTGGAATTATGGAAATGTACCGGTCAAATACCAGTGGATAAAGAGATACAGCGAAGACGATGGCGATGGATAGGACACACACTACGGAAGCCATCTGAGAGTATTGCACAGCAGGCCCTTTTTTGGAATCCCCAGGGGAAAAGACAAAGCGGAAGACCAAGGAATTCTTGGAGAAGACAGATAGAAGCAGAGATGAAGATGATGGGGAAGACATGGAATGATCTTAAAAGAATTGCAAAAAACAGAACGACTTGGAAAGTGTTTGTTGAGGACCTGTGCTCCACTGGGAGCTAAAAGGTAGAAGCAGAAGAAGTCGGAGCTTGGTAACAAGTGATCATTAGTAGTAGCAGTCGGAGCTTGGTAACAAGTTATCATTAGTAGCAGTAGTCGGAGCTTGGTAACAAGTGATCATTAGTAGTAGCAGTCGGAGCTTGGTAACAAGTGATCATTAGTTGTAGCCGGAGCTTGGTAACAAGTGATCATTAGTAGTAGCAGTCGGAGCTTGGTAACAAGTGATCATTAGTTGTAGCCGGAGCTTGGTAACAAGTGATCATTAGTTGTAGCCGGAGCTTGGTAACAAGTGATCATTAGTAGTAGCAGTCGGAGCTTGGTAACAAGTGATCATTAGTTGTAGCCGGAGCTTGGTAACAAGTGATCATTAGTTGTAGCCGGAGCTTGGTAACAAGTGATCATTAGTTGTAGCCGGAGCTTGGTAACAAGTGATCATTAGTAGTAGCAGTCGGAGCTTGGTAACAAGTGATCATTAGTAGTAGCAGTCGGAGCTTGGTAACAAGTGATCATTAGTTGTAGCCGGAGCTTGGTAACAAGTGATCATTAGTAGTAGCAGTCGGAGCTTGGTAACAAGTGATCATTAGTTGTAGCCGGAGCTTGGTAACAAGTGATCATTAGTAGTAGCAGTCGGAGCTTGGTAACAAGTGATCATTAGTTGTAGCCGGAGCTTGGTAACAAGTGATCATTAGTTGTAGCCGGAGCTTGGTAACAAGTGATCATTAGTAGTAGCAGTCGGAGCTTGGTAACAAGTGATCATTAGTAGTAGCAGTCGGAGCTTGGTAACAAGTGATCATTAGTAGTATTCGGAGCTTGGTAACAAGTGATCATTAGTAGCAGTGGTCGGAGCTTGGTAACAAGTGATCATTACTAGTAGCAGTCGGAGCTTGGTAACAAGTGATCATTAGTAGCAGTAGTCGGAGCTTGGTAACAAGTGATCATTAGTAGTAGTCGGAGCTTGGTAACAAGTGATCATTAGTAGTAGTCGGAGCTTGGTAACAAGTGATCATTAGTAGTAGTCGGAGCTTGGTAACAAGTGATCATTAGTAGTAGTCGGAGCTTGGTAACAAGTGATCATTAGTAGTAGTCGGAGCTTGGTAACAAGTGATCATTAGTAGCAGTAGTCGGAGCTTGGTAACAAGTGATCATTAGTAGCAGCCGCAGCTTGGTAACAAGTGATCATTAGTAGCAGCCGCAGCTTGGTAACAAGTGATCATTAGTAGCAGTCGGAGCTTGGTAACAAGTGATCATTAGTAGCAGCCGCAGCTTGGTAACAAGTGATCATTAGTAGCAGTGGTCGGAGCTTGGTAACAAGTGATCATTAGTAGTAGTCGGAGCTTGGTAACAAGTGATCATTAGTTGTAGCCGGAGCTTGGTAACAAGTGATCATTAGTAGTAGTCGGAGCTTGGTAACAAGTGATCATTAGTAGTAGTCGGAGCTTGGTAACAAGTGATCATTAGTAGTAGTCGGAGCTTGGTAACAAGTGATCATTAGTAGTAGTCGGAGCTTGGTAACAAGTGATCATTAGTAGTAGTCGGAGCTTGGTAACAAGTGATCATTAGTAGTAGTCGGAGCTTGGTAACAAGTGATCATTAGTAGTAGTCGGAGCTTGGTAACAAGTGATCATTAGTAGTAGCAGTCGGAGCTTAGTAACAAATGATCATTAGTAGTAGTCGGAGCCTGGTAACAAGTGATCATTAGTAGTAGTCGGAGCCTGGTAACAAGTGATCATTAGTAGTAGTCGGTGATTGGTAACAAGTGATCATTAGTAGTAGTCGGAGCTTGGTAACAAGTGATCATTAGTAGTAGTCGGAGCTTGGTAACAAATGATCATTAGTAGTAGCAGTCGGAGCTTGGTAACAAGTGATCATTAGTAGTAGTCGGAGCTTGGTAACAAGTGAACATTAGTAGTAGCAGTCGGAGCTTGGTAACAAGTGATCATTAGTAGTAGTCGAAGCTTGGTAACAAGTGATCATTAGTAGCAGTCGGAGCTTGGTAACAAGTGATCATTAGTAGTAGTCGGAGCTTGGTAACAAGTGATCATTAGTAGTAGCAGTCGGAGCTTGGTAACAAGTGATCATTAGTAGTATTCGGAGCTTGTTGGTAACAAGTGATCATTAGTAGCAGTCGGAGCTTTGTAACAAGTGATCATTAGTAGTAGTCGGAGCTTGGTAACAAGTGATCATTAGTAGTAGCAGTCGGAGCTTGGTAACAAGTGATCATTAGTAGTAGTCGGAGCTTGGTAACAAGTGATCATTAGTAGCAGTCGGAGATTGGTAACAAGTGATCATTAGTAGTAGTCGGAGCTTGATAACAAGTGATCATTAGTAGTAGTCGGAGCTTGGTAACAAGTGATCATTAGTAGTAGTCGGAGCTTGGTAACAAGTGATCATTAGTAGTAGTCGGAGCTTGGTAACAAGTGATCATTAGTAGCAGTCGGAGCTTGGTAATAAGTGATCATTAGTAGTAGTCGGAGCTTGGTAACAAGTGATCATTAGTAGCAGTCGGAGCTTGGTAACAAGTGATCATTAGTAGCAGTCGGAGCTTGGTAACTAGTGATCATTAGTAGCAGTCGGAGCTTGGTAACAATTGATCATTAGTAGCAGTCGGAGCTTGGTTAGAAGTTGCCAATAATAGTAGTAGTAAGGGTTTAATGACAATTAGTAGTAGTCGAGGCTTAGTGATGAGTGATCTTTAATAAAAGTTACATCTTGGTGTATGCATGGCCTGATCATTCAGAGATTATTTGCTGCCGGCATTTCGCGGTTTATTGAACTTTCAGAATCGAAGTTTATCTCAATCTTCCAACCACCACCCATCCCCTCACACACACTTTTTTCACTTTTCACCAAACGAAAATGACAATACGATAATATGATATTACATGGCAATATGATAATATGAGATAACATGACAATATGATAATATGAGATAACATGACAATATGATAATATGAGATAACATGGCAATATGATAATATGAGATAACATGGCAATATGATAATATGAGATAACATGGCAATATGATAATATGAGATAACATGGCAATATGATAATATGAGATAACATGGCAATATGATAATATGAGATAACATGGCAATATGATAATATGAGATAATATGACAATATGATAATATGAGATACAATGGCAATATGATAATATGAGATAACATGGCAATATGATAATATGAGATAACATGGCAATATGATAATATGAGATAACATGGCAATATGATAATATCAGATAACATACAGCTTGGTAACAAGTGATCATTAGTAGAAGTCGGAGTTTGGTAACAAGTGATCATTAGCAGTAGTCGGAGCTTGGTAACAAGTGATCATTAGTAGTAGTCGGAGCTTGGTAACAAGTGATCATTAGTAGTAGCAGTCGGAGCTTGGTAACAAGTGATCATTAGTAGTAGCAGTCGGAGCTTGGTAACAAGTGATCATTAGTAGTAGCAGTCGGAGCTTGGTAACAAGTAATCATTAGTAGTAGTCGGAGATTGGTAACAAGTTCTCATTAGTAGTAGCAGTCGGAGCTTGGTAACAAGTGATCATTAGTAGTAGTAGTTGGAGCTTTGTAACAAGTGATCATTAGTAGTAGTCGGAGATTGGTAACATGTGATCATTAGTAGTAGTCGGAGCTTGGTAACAAGTGATCATTAGTAGTAGTCGAAGATTGGTAACAAGTGATCATTAGTAGTAGCAGTCGGAGCTTGGTAACAAGTGATCATTAATAGTAGTCGGAGATTGGTAACAAGTGATCAATAGTTGTAGTAGTCGGAGCTTGGTAACAAGTGATCATTAGTAGAAGTCGGAGTTTGGTAACAAGTGATCATTAGTAGTAGTCGGAGCTTGGTAACAAGTGATCATTAGTAGCAGTAGTCGGGGCTTGGTAACAAGTGATCATTAGTTGTAGCAGTCGGAGCTCGGTAACAACAAGTGATCATTAGTAGTAGTCGGAACTTGGTAACAAGTGATCATTAGTAGTAGTCGGAACTTGGTAACAAGTGATCATTAGTAGTAGTCGGAGCTTGGTAACAAGTGATCATTAGTAGTAGTCGGAACTTGGTAACAAGTGATCATTAGTAGTAGTCGGAGCTTGGTAACAAGTGATCATTAGTAGTAGTCGGAACTTGGTAACAAGTGATCATTAGTTGTAGCAGTCGGAGCTTCGTAACAAGTGATCATTAGTAGTAGCAGTCGGAGCTTGGTAACAAGAGATCATTAGTAGTAGTCGGAGCTTGGTAACAAGAGATCATTAGTAGTAGTCGGAGCTTGGTAACAAGTAATCATTAGTAGTAGTCGGAGCTTGGAGAGAAGTGACCATTAGAAGCAGTCGGAGCTTGGTAACAAGAGATCATTAGTAGCAGTCGGAGCTTGGTAACAAGTGATCATTAGTAGCAGTCGGAGCTTGGTAACAAGTGATCATTAGAAGCAGTCGGAGCTTGGTAACAAGAGATCATTAGTAGCAGTCGGAGCTTGGTAACAAGTGATCATTAGTAGCAGTCGGAGCTTGGTAACAAGTGATCATTAGTAGCAGTCGGAGCTTGGTAACAAGTAATCATTAGTAGTAGTCGGAGCTTGGAGAGAAGTGACCATTAGAAACAAGCAGAGATTGGTAACAAGAGATCATTAGTAGTAGTCGGAGCTTGGTAACAAGTGATCATTAGTAGTAGCAGTCGGAGCTTGGTAACAAGTGATAATTAGTAGTAGTCGAAGCTTGGTAACAAGTGATCATTAGTAGTAGTCGGAAATTGGTAACAAGTGATCATTAGTAGTAGTCGGAGCTTGGTAACAAGTAATCATTAGTAGTAGTCGGAGATTGGTAACAAGTGATCATTAGTAGTAGTCGGAGCTTGGTAACAAGTGATCATTAGTAGTAGTCGGAAATTGGTAACAAGTGATCATTAGTAGTAGTCGGAGCTTGGTAACAAGTAATCATTAGTAGTAGTAGTTGGAGCTTGGTAACAAGTGATCATTAGTAGTAGTAGTTGGATCTTTGTAACAAGTGATCATTAGTAGTAGTCGGAGATTGGTAACAAGTGATCATTAGTAGTAGTCGGAGCTTGGTAACAAGTGATCATTAGTAGTAGTCGGAAATTGGTAACAAGTGATCATTAGTAGTAGTCGGAGCTTGGTAACAAGTAATCATTAGTAGTAGTCGGAGATTGGTAACAAGTTCTCATTAGTAGTAGCAGTCGGAGCTTGGTAACAAGTGATCATTAGTAGTAGTAGTTGGAGCTTTGTAACAAGTGATCATTAGTAGTAGTCGGAGATTGGTAACAAGTGATCATTAGTAGTAGTCGGAGCTTGGTAACAAGTGATCATTAGTAGTAGTCGGAGATTGGTAACAAGTGATCATTAGTAGTAGCAGTCGGAGCTTGGTAACAAGTGATCATTAGTAGTAGCAGTCGGAGCTTGGTAACAAGTGATCATTAGTAGTAGTCGGAGATTGGTAACAAGTGATCAATAGTTGTAGTAGTCGGAGCTTGGTAACAAGTGATCATTAGTAGTAGTCGGAGCTTGGTAATAAGTGATCATTAGTAGTAGTCGGAGCTTGGTAACAAGTGATCATTAGTAGCAGTAGTCGGGGCTTGGTAACAAATGATCATTAGTAGTAGCAGTCGGAGCTTGGTAACAAGTGATCATTAGTAGTATCAGTCGAAGCTTGGTAACAAGGGATCATTAGTAGTAGTAGTCGGAACTTGGTAACAAGAGATCATTAGTAGTAGTCGGAGATTGGTAACAAGTGATCATTAGTAGTAGTCGGAGCTTGGTAACAAGTGATCATTAGTAGTAGCAGTCGGAGCTTGGTAACAAGTGATCATTAGTAGTAGCAGTCGGAGCTTGGTAACAAGTAATCATTATTAGTAGTCGGAGATTGGTAACAAGTTCTCATTAGTAGTAGCAGTCGGAGCTTGGTAACAAGTGATCATTAGTAGTAGTAGTTGGAGCTTTGTAACAAGTGATCATTAGTAGTAGTCGGAGATTGGTAACATGTGATCATTAGTAGTAGTCGGAGCTTGGTAACAAGTGATCATTAGTAGTAGTCGGAGATTGGTAACAAGTGATCATTAGTAGTAGCAGTCGGAGCTTGGTAACAAGTGATCATTAGTAGTAGCAGTCGGAGTATGGTAACAATTGATCATTAGTAGTAGTCGGTGAATGGTAACAAGTGATCATTAGTAGTAGCAGTCGGAGCTTGGTAACAAGTGATCATTAGTAGTAGTCGGAGATTGGTAACAAGTGATCAATAGTTGTAGTAGTCGGAGCTTGGTAACAAGTGATCATTAGTAGAAGTCGGATTTTGGTAACAAGTGATCATTAGTAGTAGCAGTCGGAGCTTGGTAACAAGTGATCATTAGTAGTAGCAGTCGGAGCTTGGTAACAAGTGATCATTAGTAGTAGTCGGAGATTGGTAACAAGTGATCAATAGTTGTAGTAGTCGGAGCTTGGTAACAAGTGATCATTAGTAGTAGTCGGAGCTTGGTAACAAGTGATCATTAGTAGTAGTCGGAGCTTGGTAACAAGTGATCATTAGTAGCAGTAGTCGGGCTTGGTAACAAATGATCATTAGTAGTAGCAGTCGGAGCTTGGTAACAAGTGATCATTAGTAGTAGCAGTCGGAGCTTGGTAACAAGTGATCATTAGTAGTAGTCGGAGATTGGTAACAAGTGATCAATAGTTGTAGTAGTCGGAGCTTGGTAACAAGTGATCATTAGTAGTAGTCGGAGCTTGGTAACAAGTGATCATTAGTAGTAGTCGGAGCTTGGTAACAAGTGATCATTAGTAGCAGTAGTCGGGGCTTGGTAACAAATGATCATTAGTAGTAGCAGTCGGAGCTTGGTAACAAGTGATCATTAGTAGTATCAGTCGAAGCTTGGTAACAAGGGATCATTAGTAGTAGTAGTCGGAACTTGGTAACAAGAGATCATTAGTAGTAGTCGGAAATTGGTAACAAGTGATCATTAGTAGTAGTCGGAGCTTGGTAACAAGTGATCATTAGTAGTAGCAGTCGGAGCTTGGTAACAAGTGATCATTAGTAGTAGCAGTCGGAGCTTGGTAACAAGTAATCATTAGTAGTAGTCGGAGCTTGGTAACAAGTGATCATTAGTAGTAGTAGTTGGAGCTTTGTAACAAGTGATCATTAGTAGTAGTCGGAGATTGGTAACATGTGATCATTAGTAGTAGTCGGAGCTTGGTAACAAGTGATCATTAGTAGTAGTCGGAGATTGGTAACAAGTGATCATTAGTAGTAGCAGTCGGAGCTTGGTAACAAGTGATCATTAGTAGTAGCAGTCGGAGCTTGGTAACAATTGATCATTAGTAGTAGTCGGTGAATGGTAACAAGTGATCATTAGTAGTAGCAGTCGGAGCTTGGTAACAAGTGATCATTAGTAGTAGCAGTCGGAGTTTGGTAACAAGTGATCATTAGTAGCAGTCGGAGCTTGGTAACATGTGATCATTAGTAGTAGCAGTCGGACCTTTGTAACAAGTGATCATTTGTAGTAGTCGGAGCTTGTAACAAGTGATCATTAGTAGTAGTAGTAGTCGGAGCTTGAAGAGAAGTGACCATTAGAAGCAGTCGGAGATTGGTAACAAGTGATCATTAGTAGCAGTTGGTGCTTGGAGAGAAGTGACCATTAGAAACAGTCGGAGATTGGTAACAAGAGATCATTAGTAGTAGTCGGAGCTTGGAATGTGTGAAACAAGATGGCTGGGAGCGGAGAGAATAAAACTGAATACAGGGGAGATGATTTTATCATCACGACTCCAGGAACCAGGAGCACAACATAGCGAAGGGTAGCTATAATGCTATCAAAGAATGCACAGAAGACACTAATAGAATAGGAGGCAGTGGGACCAAGACTGGTGAGAGCAACATTTAGAACAACCAAAAACAAAATAAAATTACAAATTATACAATGCTATGCACCAACCAACGATAAGGATGACTCAGTTAAAGATGATTTTTATAAACAGCTACAATGGATGCAAGACGAGCCAAGGATATTATAATCTTGATGGAGACCTAAATGCTAAGGTAGGATCAGACAACAGAGGCTTCGAAGAGATTATGGGAAAACATGGACTTGAAGATATAAACGAGAATGGAGAGATATTTGTGAATATCTGCGCCCTTAATCAAATGAGCCTAGGAGGAACAATATTCCAACATAAAAGAATACACAAAGCTACATGGGTGTCACCATATCATAGAACGGAAAATCAAATCGATCACATATGTATTAATAATAAGTTTAAGTCATCCTTACAGGATATAAAAGTATATAGAGGGGCAGATGTAGCTTCTGATCATCATCTTCTGTTAGCCAAACTTAAAATTAAATTAAAAAGGTATACTACAACGAATAAGGGTAGAAAGTATTTCAATGTAGGGTTTCTTAAAGAACAAGGAATTAAAGATAAATTCGCAGTCACAATATCAAACAAATACCAAGTCCTCCAACAATTAGAAAATACAATAAATATAGAAGATCATTGAAAACAGGTAAAAAATATATGGAAAGAGACATGCGAAGAAATACTGGGGAAAAGAGAACGCCAGGATAAGGCATGGATGACAGCAGAGACCCTGGATAAAATTAAAGAAAGAAAGAACAAGAAAGCAGATATAAATAAAAGCAAAACAAGAAGTAATAAAGCCAAGACACAGGAAGCTTACACAGAGGTGAACAAAGAAGTGAGAAGATGCATTAAAAGGGATAAGAGGAAATATATAGATGAACTAGCTAAAGAGGCAGAAGAAGCAGCAAATAAAGGGAATATGAAAAAACTGTACAACAGCACAAAGAAATTAGGTGGAAAATACAAACAGATCAACGCCTTTATCAAAGATAAGAAAGGAAATCTGCTTAGTAATATAAGGGAACAAATGGAGAAATGGAAAGAGCACTTTGAAGAACTTTTGAACAGACCCAGCTCAAATAATCCTCCAGATATACTACCAGCAGAAGAAGAGTTACACGTTAACTGTGGAAAACCAAGCAAAGAAGAAATAATGAAAGCCATCAAACTATTAAAAGATGGTAAAGCCACAGGACCAGATGAAATTCCTTCGGAAGCCATCAAAGCAGATATTAACACCTCTACCAATATGTTACATGATCTATTGGTTAAAATTAGGGAGAGGGAAGAAATACCTAAAGACTGGAGAGAAGGTTATATGATCAAACTACCAAAGAAAGGAAGTTTACAGGAGTGCACAAATTATAGGGGAATTGTGCTGCTATCAGTGCTAGGAAAAATAAGCAGAATTATTCTGGAGAGACTAAAAGAGGCTATAGAGAAACTCTTGAGAGATGAACAAGCAGGTTTTAGGAAGAACAGATCATGTGCTGATCAAATAACTACTTTACGTATAATAGTTGAACAAAGTTTAGAACTAAAATCCCCACTTTATATTGGATTCATAGATTACGAAAAGGCATTTTATAGTTTAGACAGAAGAATGCTTTGGATGTTGCTGAGTCATTACAGAATCCCCATAAAGATTATTAACCTGATAAAAACAATGTATGAAGGAACAAAATGTAGTGTGGTGCATGAAGGACAGCTTACAGAAGCATTTGAAATAAGAACAGGAGTAATGCAAGGATGCCTTCTGTCTCCATTTCTCTTTCTACTGGCCATAGATTGGATTATGAAAATAACTCAAAACAACAGAAATGGGATCCAGTGGTCACTGACCAAAAAACTTGATGATTTAGACTTTGCTGATGACATAGCTCTCCTATCACACAGCCATCAACAGATGCAGGATAAAATGAGTATATTAGATGAGAGATCACAACAGCTAGAACTAAAGATTAATAGAGATAAGACCAACATTATGAGAATTAATGCAGTTGGCAATAACCAAATAAAACTAGGAGAAATACCTCTACTAGACGTACAATCTTACATATATCTGGGCAGTAATATAGATAAAGAGGGAGGAACAGAAAATGATACCAAAATAAGGTTATCAAAAGCAAGAGGAGCTTTCATTGCACTGGGGAACATATGGAAATCCAAAGAATTAGGCTAAATACAAAAATAAAAATTTTCAACTCAAATGTTAAGTCGGTCCTATTATATGGCTGCGAAACATGGAGAATAACAAAATTGACAATCACGAAGGTACAGACTTTCATTAATGGATGCTTGCGCAGAATAAAGGGATGGAAATGGCAGGACAAAGTCACTAACGTGGAATTATGGAAATGTACCGGTCAAATACCAGTGGATAAAGAGATACAGCGAAGACGATGGCGATGGATAGGACACACACTACGGAAGCCATCTGAGAGTATTGCACAGCAGGCCCTTTTTTGGAATCCCCAGGGGAAAAGACAAAGCGGAAGACCAAGGAATTCTTGGAGAAGACAGATAGAAGCAGAGATGAAGATGATGGGGAAGACATGGAATGATCTTAAAAGAATTGCAAAAAACAGAACGACTTGGAAAGTGTTTGTTGAGGACCTGTGCTCCACTGGGAGCTAAAAGGTAGAAGCAGAAGAAGTCGGAGCTTGGTAACAAGTGATCATTAGTAGTAGCAGTCGGAGCTTGGTAACAAGTTATCATTAGTAGCAGTAGTCGGAGCTTGGTAACAAGTGATCATTAGTAGTAGCAGTCGGAGCTTGGTAACAAGTGATCATTAGTTGTAGCCGGAGCTTGGTAACAAGTGATCATTAGTAGTAGCAGTCGGAGCTTGGTAACAAGTGATCATTAGTTGTAGCCGGAGCTTGGTAACAAGTGATCATTAGTTGTAGCCGGAGCTTGGTAACAAGTGATCATTAGTAGTAGCAGTCGGAGCTTGGTAACAAGTGATCATTAGTTGTAGCCGGAGCTTGGTAACAAGTGATCATTAGTTGTAGCCGGAGCTTGGTAACAAGTGATCATTAGTTGTAGCCGGAGCTTGGTAACAAGTGATCATTAGTAGTAGCAGTCGGAGCTTGGTAACAAGTGATCATTAGTAGTAGCAGTCGGAGCTTGGTAACAAGTGATCATTAGTTGTAGCCGGAGCTTGGTAACAAGTGATCATTAGTAGTAGCAGTCGGAGCTTGGTAACAAGTGATCATTAGTTGTAGCCGGAGCTTGGTAACAAGTGATCATTAGTAGTAGCAGTCGGAGCTTGGTAACAAGTGATCATTAGTTGTAGCCGGAGCTTGGTAACAAGTGATCATTAGTTGTAGCCGGAGCTTGGTAACAAGTGATCATTAGTAGTAGCAGTCGGAGCTTGGTAACAAGTGATCATTAGTAGTAGCAGTCGGAGCTTGGTAACAAGTGATCATTAGTAGTATTCGGAGCTTGGTAACAAGTGATCATTAGTAGCAGTGGTCGGAGCTTGGTAACAAGTGATCATTACTAGTAGCAGTCGGAGCTTGGTAACAAGTGATCATTAGTAGTAGCAGTCGGAGCTTGGTAACAAGTGATCATTAGTAGTAGCAGTGGTCGGAGCTTGGTAACAAGTGATCATACTAGTAGTAGTCGGAGCTTGGTAACAAGTGATCATTAGTAGTAGTCGGAGCTTGGTAACAAGTGATCATTAGTTGTAGTCGGAGCTTGGTAACAAGTGATCATTAGTAGTAGTCGGAGCTTGGTAACAAGTGATCATTAGTAGTAGTCGGAGCTTGGTAACAAGTGATCATTAGTAGTAGTCGGAGCTTGGTAACAAGTGATCATTAGTAGCAGTAGTCGGAGCTTGGTAACAAGTGATCATTAGTAGCAGCCGCAGCTTGGTAACAAGTGATCATTAGTAGCAGCCGCAGCTTGGTAACAAGTGATCATTAGTAGTAGTCGGAGCTTGGTAACAAGTGATCATTAGTAGCAGCCGCAGCTTGGTAACAAGTGATCATTAGTAGCAGTGGTCGGAGCTTGGTAACAAGTGATCATTAGTAGTAGTCGGAGCTTGGTAACAAGTGATCATTAGTTGTAGCCGGAGCTTGGTAACAAGTGATCATTAGTAGTAGTCGGAGCTTGGTAACAAGTGATCATTAGTAGTAGTCGGAGCTTGGTAACAAGTGATCATTAGTAGTAGTCGGAGCTTGGTAACAAGTGATCATTAGTAGTAGTCGGAGCTTGGTAACAAGTGATCATTAGTAGTAGTCGGAGCTTGGTAACAAGTGATCATTAGTAGTAGTCGGAGCTTGGTAACAAGTGATCATTAGTAGTAGTCGGAGCTTGGTAACAAGTGATCATTAGTAGTAGCAGTCGGAGCTTAGTAACAAATGATCATTAGTAGTAGTCGGAGCCTGGTAACAAGTGATCATTAGTAGTAGTCGGAGCCTGGTAACAAGTGATCATTAGTAGTAGTCGGTGATTGGTAACAAGTGATCATTAGTAGTAGTCGGAGCTTGGTAACAAGTGATCATTAGTAGTAGTCGGAGCTTGGTAACAAATGATCATTAGTAGTAGCAGTCGGAGCTTGGTAACAAGTGATCATTAGTAGTAGTCGGAGCTTGGTAACAAGTGAACATTAGTAGTAGCAGTCGGAGCTTGGTAACAAGTGATCATTAGTAGTAGTCGAAGCTTGGTAACAAGTGATCATTAGTAGCAGTCGGAGCTTGGTAACAAGTGATCATTAGTAGTAGTCGGAGCTTGGTAACAAGTGATCATTAGTAGTAGCAGTCGGAGCTTGGTAACAAGTGATCATTAGTAGTATTCGGAGCTTGTTGGTAACAAGTGATCATTAGTAGCAGTCGGAGCTTTGTAACAAGTGATCATTAGTAGTAGTCGGAGCTTGGTAACAAGTGATCATTAGTAGTAGCAGTCGGAGCTTGGTAACAAGTGATCATTAGTAGTAGTCGGAGCTTGGTAACAAGTGATCATTAGTAGCAGTCGGAGATTGGTAACAAGTGATCATTAGTAGTAGTCGGAGCTTGATAACAAGTGATCATTAGTAGTAGTCGGAGCTTGGTAACAAGTGATCATTAGTAGTAGTCGGAGCTTGGTAACAAGTGATCATTAGTAGTAGTCGGAGCTTGGTAACAAGTGATCATTAGTAGCAGTCGGAGCTTGGTAATAAGTGATCATTAGTAGTAGTCGGAGCTTGGTAACAAGTGATCATTAGTAGCAGTCGGAGCTTGGTAACAAGTGATCATTAGTAGCAGTCGGAGCTTGGTAACTAGTGATCATTAGTAGCAGTCGGAGCTTGGTAACAAGTGATCATTAGTAGCAGTCGGAGCTTGGTTAGAAGTTGCCAATAATAGTAGTAGTAAGGGTTTAATGACAATTAGTAGTAGTCGAGGCTTAGTGATGAGTGATCTTTAATAAAAGTTACATCTTGGTGTATGCATGGCCTGATCATTCAGAGATTATTTGCTGCCGGCATTTCGCGGTTTATTGAACTTTCAGAATCGAAGTTTATCTCAATCTTCCAACCACCACCCATCCCCTCACACACACTTTTTTTCACTTTTCACCAAACGAAAATGACAATACGATAATATGATATTACATGGCAATATGATAATATGAGATAACATGACAATATGATAATATGAGATAACATGACAATATGATAATATGAGATAACATGGCAATATGATAATATGAGATAACATGGCAATATGATAATATGAGATAACATGGCAATATGATAATATGAGATAACATGGCAATATGATAATATGAGATAACATGGCAATATGATAATATGAGATAACATGGCAATATGATAATATGAGATAATATGACAATATGATAATATGAGATACAATGGCAATATGATAATATGAGATAACATGGCAATATGATAATATGAGATAACATGGCAATATGATAATATGAGATAACATGGCAATATGATAATATCAGATAACATGGCAATATGATAATATCAGATAACGTGGCAATATGATAATATCAGATAACATGGCAATATGATAATATCTGATAACATGGCAATATGATAATATGAGCACATTGCAATATGATGATATGAGACAACAATACATATGGCTAATAAAAAAAGGTAAAGTATCCCCATCACGCCAAATAGCGTATAGGGAATATGGTGTTAGTGACCATATATTTTACAGACCTTCAGCACATGATTGTTGGGGTAATGTGGTCGATATTACGCCCGTGCCGCTTTACTGTCCCCAAAAAAAAATCCGGTACCCATTAACTGCTAGGTGAACCGGAAAGCCGTCGGTTGGGATCGAACCCTACCTCTTGTCCTTTGTAGTCCCCTCCAGTTCACTAACCACTGAGCCATCGTGGCTCCCACAATATGGCTAGAGTAACAAAATATTTTGCTATTTGAGATAACTTCTCATACTCAGGACCTTAGACACACTATGTTATTAGTCTGTATGTGAGTTTGCTATACATTATTACCTTTTTTTCGGTCCAGTGACGTCGTTTGGACGAGCTCATTATTCCGGAAACAACTTTCAAACGTTTGCCAGGTCTGTTTTATGTTGTTGCTGTGTATACATTGTTATTGCAGCTGCCGTGGTCTCCAAGGTGTACTCCCACATATCTCCACCACTACAAATATGTGAAGATAATATCATGTACGAACATTCGTGAAATAATAACTAGACAGACAGACAGACAGACAGACAGACAGACAGACAGATAGATAGATAGATAGTTAGATAGATAGATAGATAGATAGACAGACAGACAGACAGACAGACAGACAGACAGACAGACAGGCAGGCAGGCAGACAGACAGACAGACAGATAGATAGATAGATAGATAGATAGATAGATAGATAGATAGATAGATAGACAGACAGACAGACAGACAGACAGACAGACAGACAGACAGACAGACAGACAGACAGACAGACAGACAGACAGACAGACAGACAGACAGACAGACAGACAGACAGACAGACAGACAGACAGACAGACAGACAGACAGACAGACAGACAGACAGACAGACAGACAGATAGATAGATAGATAGATAGATAGATAGATAGATAGATAGATAGATAGATAGATAGATAGATAGATAGATAGATAGATAGATAGATAGATAGATAGATAGATAGATAGATAGATAGATAGATAGATAGATAGATAGATAGATAGATAGATAGATAGATAGATAGATAGATAGATAGATAGATAGATAGATAGATAGATAGATAGATAGATAGATAAAAAAAACTTTTTTTTCCAGTTTATTGTGCGAAAAATATATTGCACAGAATATTCCTCATTTTTAGGAAAGCTGTTTTTGCCTGAGCCATTCTGCATCTCACCTCTGTTGTAGATCTACGATCTGAGGTTAACATTTATTCCCAATTATTGAAATTCATTTACTTATTTTAATATTGTTTCACTTGTCTTTATTTTGCACTGAGGTGATGTCTTTTTCTTTGCTTTCTTTCACTATAATGTCTAACATTTCTTGTAACTCATTTTCACTCTTAGCCATTAAGACTGTTTCATCATCATACCTTAGATTATTTATATTATGACCTCCGATTTGTTATTCTAGGCATGTCCCTTATGGATCTTGAAATAATCTCACTATGCATATTAAATAAATCTGGTGACAGCACATAACTTTGCCAAATACTCTGTTTAATTTGTTGATTCATTCCCGTATGATATCCACTTCTCATGGCCGCTGTTTGTTGCCAGTACATGTTATTTATTATACTTAGATCTCTCCTGTCCATGTTTATTTCTTATAAAATATGTATTTGCATATGAACCATATTACCAAGTGTCTGTACAGGGGAATCGTCACAATTTCAATGTTGAAAACTTCGTCCTCTGATGGTAGAGCCAAACTAGACCTCGACGTTTAAACATACTGCTACAACAACAACTACCACAACTACTTCTACTTATATTATACAACTATAAGTGCTACTACTACTACTAGTTCTGCTGCTAGTACTACTAATACTACAATTAATATTGATACTAATACTACTATTGCTGCAACTACTATAAGTACTACAACTACTACTACTGCTTATGTTACTACTATTACTACTACTAATGATTCTGCTGTTGCCACTACTACAACTACTATTACTACTGCTACAACAGCTACAACTGCTACTACTGTCTTTATTACTACAACTATTACCACTACTACTACTACTACTACACACAACTAATATTACAGTCTTTATCATCTAATATGTCGTGACTACAAACTTTGACTATCTCTAGCTATCACACTCGCAGTGAGATTCAGGTGCTTGATTATGTTGAAGTTAGTCATAAGTTTGAGAATCCTTTGTAAGAAGTCGATGATATTTTGAAGCCGCCATTCCCATCATGTGTAAGCCTTTTTTGATGTGTAATGTTTTACGGTACCATTTGTAAGCAGCTATTCTTTGTAAGACCTTTCTCGGACACTATTTGAAAGCGGTCTTCTACCTTAACAATCTGTTGTTAAGGCTTTTATTCTGTGAAATCTCAAATTGCGCGACTTCTTTTGTTATTCTGTATATTTGTGACCACTATGTGTCTGTCACCTTCCATTGTCTTATGTATACGTTGACAGTTAATGTACTTCACGTGTGTGCGCCGCAACCCTTCTGTTGATCTTCCGAATTGTGAAAGATGTTCATATGTCTCGAATACACCATTCTGCTAACTCCAACTATTTAATGGCCACTTCAGTGATTGCGTTTTCTTCTAACGCTCTGTATTCGTCTCAGCCTCTTGCCGTTACCTCACGAGTGTTCTCTTAGTGCTGGAGAGAAACCTCATTGATGAATACCTCCACTTGAGTCATAATGGTAATCATTTATCAACTCCCAAGACATTAGTGATTTTAGATTGGCAGCTTTTATTTATTTCTCTTTCTGCAGGCTGTTGCATTTTCAACATCTATACAGAACGATTATCATATATTTCTGACTCATTCTCTCATTCTATACTACAGTAAAGTCTCGATTATCCGGAATGCTCGGGGAAGAACCCATTCTGGATAATTGAATTTTTCTGGATAATCGAGAGTAAGAAAACCAAACTCAAAATTTATGAAAAAACATGATTGAAAAATTGCAATGCTCAGAAATATTTAAATTCGTGTGACATTCACTAGCTTTCTCTATCAACATGGGTCCTGATATTGGCATTCCTTTTCTTCTTCTTTCTAAAAACCACACATAAAGGACGTCGTCGAGTTTTTCAAATTTTGGCCGTTTCATACTTCGTCTCTGGTGTATATTGTTGCTGCTTTCAGACTCCGACGCAAACTTAAACAACTCATCTTTTTGATTTCGTATGTCATATAATGTTGAAGAGGCTATGCCAAATTCAGTCATCAAAACGTTGCGATTAACGCCTTTTTCAAGTCTACTAGCGATTTCAATCTTCTGGTTCAGTGTCAATACAGTTCGCTTGCGTTTACCTTTGCGGGAAATTGAGGTGTGGTTTGCACTCGCAGAGGCCATTATTTAACACAAAAATGTATTCCGTTAAAAAGTATGCACACATGCGTTTATAGCATATCATGTATAATTTATACTGATGGAACGAATTTCAGCTTTCACAAATGTCTGAGACAAACTAACGTCAAACTCTGTATCTTACTCTTTTTGAATTTCCAGTCGGTAATTTTTGAACCCCTCCCCCTTTCTTCTCACCATCTCTATGTCACTGCACGCCGGCTGCTCAACCTTTGATTTATAATCATCAAAGTTATGGGCTCTTCAATTTTCACAAACAATACGTCTGCTTCTAATGTTCGGTCAGACTGTCAAACGCCATATTTTTGACAAATTCATGACCAACTTTAGATCTAAAGCAGGCTATGAGAAAATTAAGCAAATTTGTAAAATCATGTAGATAAGTGTTTTTGGCACGACTAAGATTTCCCGACAAAAACATTTAGTCGGGGGAAAAAGTGAAGATATAGACTGTCTGTCGCTTTTACTTGGAATATTTGGAGACACAATGTCTGGATTGAATAAAATATGTTCGCTCCTATTTGAAGTATATTACTGTAAATACACTATTGTAAACGCAATATTGTGTAATGATAGAGCCTGTAGAAGTAAGCGCAGCGCACAAACCGTGTTGTAGCGTTTTCGATTTCCGGATAAAGGCATTTAATTTAACTGAACAAAACATGATTCAAGCTTTCTCCCTATAATAATTAAAAAAAAAAAAAAGTCCGTTAAATTGAGAATTCCGGATTATTGAGTACCGCATAATCGAGACTTTACTGTAATTTGTTCTATCTCATTCTAAAATTGGTGTTGCTGCTGTCCTATATTGGTCTGATCCCATCGAACGCACCACCCTACACTACCTATTCCTATTTGCCGGCTTTTAACTGCTAATAATCCATTCGGATTTGTTAATATTGACGTGATTCATCATAACTATTCTCAATTTCTGATCTCGTGTGTCCATCTATTCTTCTCTATCTTCATCCATCCAGGGGATTCCATTTAGACCTGTTCCCCATCCTAGTATTCCACTGTTATCCTTACATTCCTTGGCTCTTGTATAGATCGTCCGCTCTCTACCGTTGTAGATCTCTAACTCCTCCTCTGCTTCCAACTGCACTCCGCTATCTTCGTTGTTCCCCCCACAACCGTCTCTCTATCCCTACGTCATAAATTTTATTTTTCGTTATTTCTCCTTCTGTGTACATTTGTGCTTAATTTTTACTTCCCCATCTCTTGGTGTGCAATTCCCTGTTATACATTCCCTGCTATACAATTAGCTATACATTCCCTGCTATACAATTAGCTATACATTCCCTGCTATACAATTAGCTATACATTCCCTGCTATAATTTCACCATCAACAGTGAAGAACTTGAAATTGTAACAAACTATAAATATCTGGGATATGTAGTAACTAACAAGGAGACTGGCAGAAAGAGATCAAAAGAAGATTAACAATAGCAGCACAAAAATTAAATGCCAAGAAGAATGTGTGACACAATACATGGAAGGCAGCAAAATTGTAATTAATGATGACATGTGTCTTCTCGACAGTAACAATTGGTTGTGAATCATGGAAACTCTGACAGCAAGGGGAAAAAAACTGATTCATGCGAAACAAAAGCAGAAAGTTAATTTTGAATAATGACCAAAATGAAAACAATGAAGACATATTTAAAGAATTAAAAATTAACAAGGCTGACTTATAAGCACATTCAACAGAGGAATACACAATACTATGGTCACATGAAAAGATACAACGGGCTCTAAAGTACAACAATGGAAGACATGATTCAGGGGCAAACCATGGAGACGGTGGTTTCAAGTCGTCATCAAGCAGACGTTGAACATGACAAATAGAAGAAATGGGAGATCTGGCTAGAGACAGTGATTTTTTTCAGATGGTCTGTTGTGGATGCAACGTTCTGTGGGAGATCTGGCTAGAGACAGTGATTTTTTTCAGATGGTCTGTTGTGGATGCAACGTTCTGTGGGAGATCTGGCTAGAGACAGTGATTTTTTTCAGATGGCCTGTTGTGGATGCAACGTTCTGTGGGAGATCTGGCTAGAGACAGTGATTTTTTTCAGATGGTCTGTGGTGGATGCAACGGTCTGTGGGAGATCTGGCTAGATTTAGAGATTCTTTCAGACGGTCTGTGGGAGATCTGGCTAGAGACAGTGATTTTTTCAGATGATCTGTGATGGATGCAACGGTCTGTGGGAGACCTGGCTAGAGACAGTGATTCTTTCAGACCGTCTGTGGTGGATGCAACGGTCTCGGGGAGACCTGACTAGATTTAGAGATTCTTTCAGACGGTTTGTGGTGAATGCAGCGGTCTGTGGGAGACCTGACTAGATTTAGAGATTCTGGTAATTTCCTAGTTTGATCAGATATATTATTTCAGTTTGGAAGAGTGATGTCCCCTAAAATATGTCTGCCAAAATACAGTGGTTCTACGCATTCTTGGCGTTGGGGTCATTACGCTGGCATGTGTCACTCACACTGGCGTTTGGGTCAGCGTGGCGTTCGGGTCAGCGTCTGCGTCCAAATCGAGATGTTAATTAATAATTGGCTGAACCCCTATCCTTTCTTATGCTTCTTCTTACTAATTATCCGCCTATATATATAGGCTAGTTTGTCTAATATTTAAAAACCAGCTAAGCAGTTCTGAGTTCACTTACTTGAATTTGGTACTACTGTATTTGCAAAATGACCGGGCGACCTAGAGCCCCAACTGAAGTTGTGAATGTTGGGCAGATCATGACTTTTCATGACATCATTGCAGAGAATAGATGGAATTTACTAACTCTGATTCCCGAGATTGCCACTAATAAATTGTGTATTCAGTGGTTAGCTAAGCGTAGACTAATAATAAATACGTGTCTATGCAACATTTGTCATATGCCTGCGCGTTTAGTAGCCTACAGCAGAGGAGTAGATGGCTATCAGTGGTCATGTCAGGGGTGCAGTTTTGGAAAGTCCGTTCGTGATGGATCATTTTTCACAAAGAGCCATCTATCACTAAAACAAATTTTAATTATGATCTACTGTTGGAGCAGCGATTTTCCACAGAGCTTGATCCAGCATGAGGCAGGCGTCAATAAAAATACTGTAGTGGATTGGTGTAATTTTTTACGCGAGGAATGTGAGAAATACATGGTCAGACACTTCAGTCAAATTGGTGGTATGGACATTCTAGGCCAACCAATCGTTGTGGAAATTGACGAGTCCAAATATTTTCACCGAAAATATCACAGGGGACAATGGAATGAGGGTCACTGGGTGTTCGGTGGAATAGAAAGGATTTCAGGAAAATGCTTTCTAGTAGAAGTACCACATCGCTCCGAGGCTACTTTAACAAAAGAGATAGTTGCCCATATTTTACCTGGAAGCCACATTATTTCTGACGGCTGGTCTGCATATGCCAATATCAGTCGAATTGCAAATGGTATTTATACCCATTGTTCAGTCATCCATCAAGAGAATTTTGTCGACCCAGATGATCCCGAAATTCACACACAGAATATTGAAAATATGTGGATGCGGGCCAAAAGGAAATTGAAGAGACAGTTCGGCACTAGGCGTACATTGTTCCCATCGTTTCTACACGAGTTCGCCTTCAGAAATGAAATCAGACAAGGAAACGTCCTAGGGACGCTAATTACAGGAATTGCAGAGAGTTATCCTGTGTAAAATCATCACATCCCTGCAAACTTCTGTCCTTTTCAGGACAACATAAGATTGCTCCAAACCTGCCCACTTCACAACTGTCCTTTTCAGGGCAACCAAACATTCACAATTAACTATTTTAGATTGCCTAGAGTTTTCACTATGGTCCTTTTGAGGACTTTCATCACACTCGTTGTTATTCTCAAGCTCCGCACCAGATTGCTAATCGCTGACAGGTAATTTGAGGTAATACAGACGTTGCATTGTGTTTCGTAAAGCTATTTCTAGATATTTTTTGTATTTATGTGTGTGTATGTGCATTTTAATTAATAGCCAAAGTTTGACAATCTTCCAACATTTGGCAGTAAATTACGGCGATTGGTAATCAACCGCACAATTCCCTTCGATCAGAAGATCATAATTAGGCCGAGTGGCGTCGTTTTTGTCACGCGTTATAATATATTTATAAATATTTAACACTAAAGCTAAACCTAACCCCTGGACCCAACGCCCAATCAACAGATACTCCGAAATGATTACATGCCAGCGTAATGACCCCAACGCCAAGAATGCGTAGAACCACTGTATTTTGGCAGACATATTTTAGGGGACATCACTCTTCCAACTGAAATAATATATCTGATCAAACTAGGAAATTACCGAGATTCTTTCAGACGGTCTGTGGTGAGAAAGTAACGTTCTGTGGGAGATTTGGCTAGAAACAGAGATTCTTTCAGACGGTCTGTGGTGAATGCAATGGACTGTGGTGAATGCAACGGTATGTGGTGAATGCAACGGTCTGCAAAGCAAATGCGACCTGATGATGAGTGACTCTGTGACAGAACAACTAATGGTTGGCCACAGCAACGTTAGATAAACAAACGATAGGAAACAGTGTCTGTCTGGAATATTAAAGACATATCCAGAGACGGGTTTAAATGATAGTTGTTTTATGGTGTTGAATTAATCACCTTTTCTTTGCCGACTTGCAAATGTGTCTGCATATGATTGTATCCACCACTCTCTGAAAGTGTCCAAGCATGTCATGTCGACCACGCTGTTAAGTTAACGGGGCGAACCTATTTTTCGGGAGGTGAAAATGAGTTACAAGAAATGTTGGACAATAAAGTGAAGGAAAGCAAAAATAAAGTCCGTAACCTCAATAGCAATTAAATAGAAGTAGTAGTAGCAACAAAGAAAAAGGCATCACACCAGTGCACAATAAAGATAAATGGAACAATATTAAAACCGAAAAATAAATTCAAATACCTGGGAACAATGTTAACCTCTAGCGGTAGACGTACACGAGAGGTGAGTTGCAGAATGGCTCAGACAAATGCAGCTTTCCTAAAAATTAGGAAGATACTATGTAATCCATTTTGACAATAGAAACAAGAAAAATATTGTTTAATGTAATGTTGAGCCAATCTTAACATATTGATACAAATCATGGGCAAAAGGACAACAGATAAGAGAATGACTTGAGGTTGTTGAAATAAGATTTGAAAGAAGAATGTTGAGAACATTATATACAGTTTAAAAAAAGTAATGAAAACGATAGGAAAGTGGCCAAAGCATAAAAAGAGCGCATGTATCCAATATTAGGAAGAAACAATTTTGGCCATATAATGAAAAGGGAACACATGGAATATATTGTGACAACTGGAAAAATTTAGGGATGAAGAGATAGAGAGAAGATTTTGACAGCTTTGAGTGGATGGCAGCTTTGAGTGGCTGGCAGCTTTGAGTGGATGGCAGCTTTGTGTGGCTGTCAGATTTGAGTGGATGGCAGCTTTGAGTGGATGGCAGCTTTGAGTGCCTGGCAACTTTGAGTGGATGGCAGCTTTGAGTGGCTGGTAGCTTTGAGTGGATGGCAGCTTTGAGTGGCTGGCAGATTTGAGTGGATAGCAGCTTTGAGTGGCTGACAGCTTTGAGTGGCTGACAGCTTTGAGTGGCTGACAGCTTTGAGTGGATGGCAGCTTTGAGTGGGTGGCAGCTTTGAGTGGCTGGCAGCTTTGAGTGCATGGCAGCTTTGAGTGGGTGGCAGCTTTTAGTGCCTGGCAGTTTTGAGTGGCTGGCAGCTTTGAGTGTATGGCAGCTTTGAGTGGCTGGCAGCTTTGAGTGGCTGTTGCTGTACAAGCACCAAGCCTCGCTCTCTTCTAACAATATGCTGTTGTTGTTGTTGCTGTTGTTGTTGTTGTTGCGTTCGCCAGCTTTCAACTCTGACGAAGTCCCTAGAGACAAGGAACTGAATTTTGGGTGTTAATCCATTTTACCCTGGCGGCCGTGTGCACAGGGGTCCCTCGCAACACAGGCTTCTAACAATATGAGAATTACATCCCACGCGACTTGTAGTAAACTGTCACTGAAAGAAACTGCTAGAATAAATAACATTGTTATTCTGCTATGTTTAGTTTGGACGCCATTTACGCGCCTGATCGCTCGAAGGCGTCAATTTTTAGATCAAAGGAAAGATCATAAACACGTTATTCAGACGATCGCTTTCTCCCCTACATATGTTGCTCTTGTTATCACTGCATGAATTTGTATACATAACACGTTGATATATCTGTTAGTAGATAGGAACGCACAACTTTCGATCAGAAGGACAGCTCTACTAACAAAATATTGCAACACCATAAAACAGAACTGGCCAAAGTTTGAATGATGTTTTCAAAATAATGAGCTGGTGATGATGACGTCACTGGGCAGGGGGGGGGGGGGGGGGGTTATTTCAATATCAAACTCACATACAAACTGTCAATATCGTTTTTGTCTGATACAGAGAGCAAGGCCAACGCTTCCAGTTTTTTTTTTATTTTATGTGAATATGTAATATGTGTAATGTAAACAGCGAATCGTCCGCTGCAGGTATATCCTTTGACTGATCAGAGATGATTTCTCCTACATGTGACAGTCGGTTGTCACGAACCCACAGCCATGCATACACTTAGCTATGACCGTCCGTTGTCACGAACCCACAGCCATGCATACACTTAGCTATGACCGTCCGTTGTCACGAACCCACAGCCATGCATACACTTAGCTATGACCGTCCGTTGTCACGAACCCACAGCCATGCATACACTTAGCTATGACCGTCCGTTGTCACGAACCCACAGCCATGCATAAACTTAGCTATGGCCGTCGGTTGTCACGAACCCACAGCCATGCATACACTTAGCTAGGGCCGTCGGTTGTCACGAACCCACAGCCATGCATACACCTAGCTATGACCGTCGGTTATCACGATAGCACAGCCATGCCTACACTTAGCTATGACCGTCCGTTGTCACGAACCCACAGCCATGCATACACTTAGCTATGACCGTCGGTTGTCACGAACCCACAGCCATGCATAAACTTAGCTATGACCGTCCGTTGTCACGAACACACAGCCATGCATAAACTTAGCTATGACCGTCCGTTGTCACGAACACACAGCCATGCATAAACTTAGCTATGGCCGTCGGTTGTCACGAACACACATCCATGCATAAACTTAGCTATGGCCGTCGGTTGTCACGAACACACAGCCATGCATAAACTTAGCTATGGCCGTCGGTTGTCACGAACCCTCAGCCATGCATAAACTTAGCTATGGCCGTCGGTTGTTACGAACACACAGCCATGCATAAACTTAGCTATGGCCGTCGGTTGTCACGAACCCTCAGCCATGCATAAACTTAGCTATGGCCGTCGGTTGTCACGAACACACAGCCATGCATAAACTTAGCTATGACCGTCGGTTGTCACGATAGCACAGCCATGTCTACACTTAGCTATGACCGTCCTTTGTCACGAACCCACAGCCATGCATAAACTTAGCTATGACCGTCGGTTGTCACGATAGCACAGCCATGTCTACACTTAGCTATGACCGTCCGTTGTCACGAATCCACAGCCATGCCTACACTTAGCTATGGCCGTCGGTTGTTACTAACCCACAGCCATGCCTACACTTATCTATGCCCGTCGATTGTCACGAATCCACAGCCATGCACACACTTAGCTATGCCCGTCGGTTGTCACGAATCTACAGCCATGCATACACTTAGCTATGACTGTCGGTTATCACGAACCCACAGCCATGTCTACACCCAGCTATGATCGTCCGTTGTTACTAACCCACAGCCATGCTTACACCTAGCTAGGACTGTTGGTTGTCTCCACAGCCATGCCTACACTTAGCTATGACCGTCAGTTGTCACGAACCCACAGCCATGCCTACACCCAGCTGTGACCATCACTTCTTAAAATCCTGCTCCCCCTCTTTTCCAACCATGCCTACACCTAACTATGACCTTAGCTTGCCACATTACGAACCCATATTTATGCCTACACTTAGCTATGACCGTCACTTGTCACCAGTCTACTTTCACCTCAAACTAAAGTTCTTTGTACGAGTATAAGTCCTGATATTGTCAGTATTAACTTTTTTTTCTTTCTTCGCTTCTTTCTGCTGGGGGACGATTAGTTCAACCATAGACTATATCTTTTAGGTTATATTAGATCGCGATTGTGAATATCATCAGTTATGATGAAAATTATATTTGTGTTAGTGACACATAAAAATGGAAACCACAATCGCTGGATCAGAATAAAATGTACGGGAAATATGATGTTACAGCTTTGTAAAAAAGAAACTTCTAAACATGAAACCAACGTTTTAGTTCAGAATTCCACTGGAACAAGAAAAAAAGAAACACAAAGGCAGATCTTTAAAAAGATGTATGTAAGGCCAATCCCGTTAAAAAACATTGATCGGTCATTGGTCGGAAGAATGCTGTGTAGGAGGATACTCTATGGGATTTAATTAATTTACTTCCTTGTTGAATGTAATTAGCACCTTTGGTCAAACAAGAGCAAAAAATATTAAATAAATTGAATACCTGAATAAATGAACTGAGAAAAACATATTTCAATAGTACCATTTGACTACCAGATGAACAATATTTGAGCACTTAATGGATGTGACGTCACTGATGTGGTGAGCGTGTAGACTCCCAACAAACCCTTGAGTCGTGTTACCACTGGTCACTGCTGGTCTGCTGCATGGGCAAAGTTCAAGGTCATCTCAAGTTCATGGCTGTTGTGTTTGTTCTGAAGCTGAAGAAGATGGCGGTGGAAGTGGCCTGCTACTTTATGTATCCAAACCTGGGACAGACTTTGAGGGAGATGTTTGCAAACTTTGGAACAGGAAACGATACTCAGACAGTGTTAGCGGTATCTGAAGAGACTTAATTGTGAGATGATCTTAGAAAAAATACTACATTCATGGAAGGGATAAATACAGATAAATGCTAAATAAAAAAGGTAATCTACACGCAAAGTTAAAATACATTGCCAATGTTCATTGAACTCGGTGCCCAGCTCCTGGACAGCGAACACACTAACACTTACTATATATAGTCTTGACGGGACTTCCGGGTCCAAGATGGTGGAATGTGATTCACACTCTCTCGACCGCTGCAGGTTTGCATTTGGGGACTGATTAATTTTGGCACTCCAATGAAATTTTCTGTGTTAAAGTCAATACTATTTTCCACATAAATTTGCGCCGATGATGCGGAGTCTTACATACATCAATATTCCTCTTTGACAAGTCAAGTGTTGTGAATGCGACCATCCCCCGTCTAGAGTAGATATGCCGTTTAAGTCAATACATTGAGTGCTGTTAAATGGCCGTCGTTGGAATTGTTTGACGACAATTATTTACATAAATCCTTTATTTGTGCTTTCTTTCTCTATAATGTCTAACATTTCTTGTATCTTATTTTCACTCTTAGCGATTAAGACTGTATCTACAGCATACCTTAAATTATTTATATTATGACCTCCAATTGTTATTCCAGACATGCCCCTTATTAATCTTAAAATAATCTCACTATAAATATTAAACAAATCTGGTGACAGCACAAAACCTTGATTAATTGTTTTATTTGTTGAAACATTCCTAATATAGCCGCTGGTTGTTGCCAGTAAATTTTCTTTCTTATTCTTAGATCTTTGCTGTCTATGTTTATGGTTTCTAAAATTTTGATTATTTCTTGGTTCTTTACTTTGTTAATTGCTTTGGTATAATCTATGAAACATAGGTATAGATCTGTTTTCACCTCTATGGCTCTTTCTACTGAAGATCTTATTATATATATGGCATTGCTTATTCCTTTACCTCCAACATAACCCACACTATTCATCGCTAATTTCTGGACTGATTTTGTTTTGCACTCGTCGCATCATAGTAATATCTTAGTCATGTGACTCATAAGGCTTATTGTGCGATGATCATCGCATTCAATCGCACCAGATTTCTTTGGTAGGGCTATGAATATTGATTTCAGCAGGTCGTCTGGTATATTTCCGGTGTTGTAGATATAATTTAATATTTGTGTTATTATTTCTATTACAAAATCACCCATGGCTTCAATCTGTTCTTTAGTTACATTATCTGGTCCAGGAGCATTTCCTGCTTTTCATATTGCGCAAGGCGTCTTCCACTTCTTCTTTGAGTATTGCTGGTCCTTCTCTATTATCCTTAATATTTACTTCTGTTCGTTCATCATTATAAAGATCTTTAATGTATTCTGTCCATCGTTCCATTATGCTTTCTTGTTCAATCAACAGTTTTCCTTCCTTTATCTTAAACATTCAGTTTTTGGATTGCTTTTTTTATATTTAATATTTGTCTCATAATATTCACTGTAAAGTGAAAACAAATCCGGTGACAGAATACAGCCTTGTCTGACTCTTTGTTTTATGTATTTGAACTGTCCTGTTTGGTTGCTAATTATTATGGCTGCTGTTTGTTGTCAGTACATGTTTTTTTATGATTCATAGATCTTTGTCATCAATTCCCACATGTTTTACATTGTCAAATGCTTTTGTGTAGTCTATAAAGTTCATATATAGATCTATTTTTACCTTTATAGTTCTTTTTATTAATATTCTCATGATGTATATTGCATTACTTGTAACCTTTCCTTCCACAAATCCACATTGTTCCTTACTAATTTTTTGTTGTATGATGGTTCTTACACGTTTCATGATGATTATTAGTAATATTTCTGTCATGTGGCTCATGAGACTAATAGTGCGATGGTCTTCACAATCAGTGGCGCCTGACTTCTTCGGTATGGCTACAAAGATAGATTGATCTTCGAGTGTACACTGTTATATACGTACCTGTGTATTTTTGTTTTGACTTGTACTCATAGCTCTGCTAATGCAACTATCTCTTCTATTATTATAATGCCGCTACATTGGAACGTTGCCTCTTTTCGTGTGTTCAATTACTTCCTTCACTTCATTTTGCATTATTGGAGGTCTATGGTTGCGTCATCATCGGAGAGTTAAGTGATATATGTTATGTGCATCTTTACATTATCTTTTCCTGTCCCATTATTATATTATTTTTTTTTTTTCACCCGAAACTTATTTTCGTAATGCATTTTGTCCCCACTGCCTTGTGGGTGAGACTTTTTAGTCAAAGGCTAGCGGAGACAACCGTAAACAAACCGATGGAAGGCAACAGAAAACCACAGTCGTAATTTCTTTGTACAATAATGAATCGCCACAAAAGAAAATAAAGATGAGAATAAGAGATTAAATAAAGAAATTGTAGTAAAATGTTATTAAGCAAAAGAAGCATGGCTATAAGAGAGATGCAAAGAGATTGAAATGCAACCAAAAGGAGATGCTAAAGCTATATACAAACAAATTGAGGAATTAACAGGAAGAAAAACACAATCAAAAAATGGATGTTTAAGATCAAAGGAAGGAGAACTGTTGATTGACCAAGAAAACATAAGGGAACGATGGACAGAATACATTA
Organism: Megaustenia siamemsis; assembly: GCA_032433765.1. Lineage (NCBI taxonomy): Eukaryota > Metazoa > Mollusca > Gastropoda > Stylommatophora > Ariophantidae > Megaustenia > Megaustenia siamemsis. Next base: position 5,103,997 of record JAVIAB010000059.1, on the reverse strand, counting down.
AAGATCTTTGTAATGATGAACGAACGGAAGTAAATATTAAGGATAATGAGAAGGACCAGAAATACTCAGAGAAGAAGTGGAAGACGCCTTGCGCAATATGAAAGCAGGCAAAGCTCCTGGACCAGATAATATAACTAAAGAAGAGATTGAAGCCATGGGTGATTTTGGAATAGCAATAAAAACAAAAATATTGAATGGTATCTACAACAGCGGATATATACCAGACGACATGCTCAAATCAATATTCATTGCCCTACCAAAGAAATCGGGTACGTTTGAATGCGATGATCATCGCACAATAAGCCTTATGAGTCATATGACTAAGATATTACTAAGAATCACCATGCGAAGAGTGCAAAACAAAATCAGTCCAGAAATTAGCGATGAACAGTGTGGTTTTGTTAAAGATAAAGGAACAAGCAATGCCATTTATATCATAAGATCTTTAGTAGAAAGAGCCATATAGGTGAAAACAGATCTATACCTATGTTTCATAGATTACACCAAGGCATTTGACAAAGTAAAGCACCAAGAAATAATCAAAATTTTAGAAAGCATAAACGTAGACAGCAAAGATCTAAGAATAATAAAGAACATGTACTGGCAACAAACAGCGGCCATAAGAACTGGAAACCAATTGGGAATGTTTCAACAAATAAAACGGGGTGTTAGACAAGGTTGTGTGCTGTCACCAGATTTGTTTAATATTTATAGTGAGATTATTTTAAGATCCATAAGGAACATGCCTGGAATAACAATTGGAGGTCATAATGTAAATAATCTAAGGTATGCTGATGATACAGTCTTAATCGCTAAGAGTGAAAATGAGTTACAAGAAATGTTGGACATTATAGTGAAAGAAAGCAAAAATAAAGGACTCAGCCTTAATAGCAAAAAGACAGAGGTAATGGTAACAACAAAGAAAAAGACATCACCTCAGTGCAAAATAAAGCCTAGTGGAACAATATTAAAACAGGTAAATGAATTTAAATATTTTGGAACTTTGTTAACCTCAGACGGAAGATGTGCAAAAGAGGTGAGATGCAGAATGGCTCAGACAAAAGCAGCTTTCCAAAAAATGAGGAAGATACTATGCAATCCTTTATTGACAATAGAACCAAGAAAAAGAATTCTTAAATGTTATGTAGAGTCAGTCTTAACATATGGATGCGAATCATGGACAATAGGACAACAGACAATGTTGAGAATACCATGGACAGCTAAGAAGAGTAGTGAAAATGTTCTGAGTGGTCAAAGCAAAAAGAGAGCTAATTTCCAATATTAGGAAGAAACAATCATCATTTTTTGCCCACTTAATGAGAAGAGAACAGCTGGAATATATTGTAACAAATGGGAAAATTGATGGATGAAGATATAAGAGGGAAGCAAAGAAAAAAAAATAAGAGACAGCTTAAGAGAATGGCTTGGCAGAAGGTCAACAACAGAAATGATATATAGCTGCCGAGATCGACAGTTGTGGAGAGACATGATCACCTACGCCAGTAGGCCCGGTACTTGATGATGATGATGATGAATACATTTTGTGTCATTCTCTTTGTTATTTTAACATTTCTTCACATTCTGCTTTAACCATCTCTACTTTCATTCTCTGCAATTGTTTTGGATCTCTTTGTGCAATATTTTGTAGGTCCGTACTTTTTCATATGTTTTCCTCTTTCGTCCATTAGTCTTCTGTCATCCATTTCTTTTTGTTGATTATTTTAGTCAATGTTATTATTTCTTTTGATGCTTGCTGAATCGTTTATTTTAATGTTTCCGACTGCTCTTCGATATTCTGTATTTTCTCACAAGCATTATCTATTGTGTACTATCGTACTGTACTTATAAATAATCTGTCTATCTACTATAAGCATATCTAGTTCTAATTTTATATTTCTTTGGGTTATCTGTGCCTTCCGCAGCTTTAATCTCCTTTTTGTCCAAATACATACATGGTCACTATTGAAATCTCCTTCTGTCTTTGTTTTAACAGATGATAGCCCATTCCTCAATCTTCTGTGTACCAGTATAAGATCTCTTTTATTATGTACTTTGTTGTCTGGACTTTGTCATTGCCATGGTCGTCTAGGGTGTTGCTTGAACCAGGTGTTACTTATAATCATTTAATGTGTTTTTGTCTAGTCTATCAATCTATCCCCTCTGTCATTCGTCTCTCCAAGGCCATCTCCTCCAGTCACATTTTGAACTTTTAGTTGATTCTACCTTTTCATTGAAATCCTCTAATATAATCGTTATTTCTTTGGATTTACACTCTCCCGTGGTCAACTCTAGCTCATTGTAAAAGGTGTGAAAGGAAAATTGTAACCAACAAATGATAAATTAATTAAATGTCAAAATAAGAAAAGGATAGATTATTGACCGACATTCTATTATATATTCACTTTTGTGTTTACAGTTATTCAGGTGGTATTCGCCACAGTTACACGAACACTTTTTATGTTGATTGAGTTATTGAGTTATTTGCGGGTCATCATCATTGCACTCCGAACATGTCCATAGGTGCTCAGATCCCCTCCTCAGCAATTCCCTCAGTGTCCAGCGACTGACGACTCCAGTTCTATGTTGGTTGATAAGTCTTCTTACACGGCCACCAAGTTTCTCATTTTTAAGTTGATATCATGGGGTATGTCTGCAAAGATTTCTTGCCTATACTTATCTTAGTTGATATAAAAGAACAGTAATCATATTATTACATAGTAAGTTAACCATAACTGCCTTGTCATGAAGTAGTCCACAATGTAAACAACCAAGTATGTTGCAATAACATCAAGTGTGTCGTTACAACAACACGTATGTCGTTACAACATCAAGTGTGTCGTTACAACATTATATCGTTTCGCCATAACATTAAGTGTTTCGCCATAACATTAAGTGTTTCGCCATAACATTAAGTGTTTCGCCATAACATGAAGCGTTTCGCCATAACGTTAAGTGGTTCGCCATAACATTAAGCGTTTCGTCATAATATTAAGCGATTCGTCATAACATGAAGCGTTTCACCATAACGTTAAGTGTTTCGCCATAACATGAAGCGTTTCGTGATAACATTAAGTGTTTCGTCATAACATTAAGTGTTTCGTCAAAACATTAAGTGTTTCGTCATAACATTGAGTGTTTCGCCATAACGTTAAGTGTTTCGTCATAACATTAAGTGTTTCGTCATAACATTAAGTTTATTGCATAAATAATAGCATAAAGAGTGCCAATTTAACATCCATAATGTCACCATAACATCAAGTGTGTCGTAATAAATTAAGCGTGTCACCATAACATCAAGTGTGTCGTAATAATTTAAGTGCGTCACCACAACATCAAGTGTGTCGTAATAAATTAAGTGTGTCACAATAACATTAAGTGTGTCGTAATAAATTAAGTGTGTCACTATAACATTAAGTGTGTCACCATAACATTAATTGTGTCACCATAACATTAAGTGTGTCACCATAACATTAAGTGTGTCACCATAACATTAATTGTGTCACCATAACATTAAGTGTGTCAGCATAACATTAAGTGTGTCACCATAACATTAAGTGTGTCACCATAACATTAAGTGTGTCACAATGACATTAAGTGTGTCACCATAACATTAAGTGTGTCACCATAACATTAAGTGTGTCACCATAACATTAAATTTGTCACCATAACATTAAGTGTGTCACCATAACATTAATTGTGTCACCATAACATTAAGTGTATCATCATGACATCAACAGTGTCGTAACAGCATTATTTGTGCTTCCATAACATCAGGTGTTGCGCCATAACAGAACGTTTGTTGCCATAACATCAGGTGTGGCACCATAACAGAACGTTTGTTGCAATAACATCAGGTGTGGCGCCATAACAGAAAGTTTGTTGCCATAACATCAGGTGTGGCGCCATAACAGAAAGTCTGTTGCCATAACATCAGGTGTGGCGCCATAACAGATAGTCTGTTGCCATAACATCAGGTGTTGCGCCATAACAGAAAGTCTGTTGCCATAACATCAGTGTGGCGCCATAACAGAAAGTCTGTTGCCATAACATCAGGTGTGGCACCATAACAGAAAGTCTGTTGCCATAACATCAGGTGTTGCGCCATAACAGAAAGTCTGTTGCCATAACATCAGGTGTGGCGCCATAACAGAAAGTCTGTTGCCATAACATCAGGTGTGGCGCCATAACAGAAAGTCTGTTGCCATAACATCAGGTGTGGCGCCATAACAGAAAGTCTGTTGCCATAACATCAGGTGTGGCGCCATAACAGAAAGTCTGTTGCCATAACATCTGGTGTTGCGCCATAACAGAAAGTCTGTTGCCATAACATCAGGTGTGGCGCCATAACAGAACGTTTGTTGCCATAACATCAGGTGTTGCGCCATAACAGAACGTTTGTTGCCATAACATCAGGTGTGGCGCCATAACAGAACGTTTGTTGCCATAACATCAGGTGTTGCGCCATAACAGAAAGTCTGTTGCCATAACATCTGGTGTTGCGCCATAACAGAAAGTCTGTTGCCATAACATCAGGTGTGGCGCCATAACAGAACGTTTGTTGCCATAACATCAGGTGTGGCGCCATAACAGAAAGTCTGTTGCCATAACATCAGGTGTGGCGCCATAACAGAAAGTCTGTTGCCATAACATCTGGTGTTGCGCCATAACAGAAAGTCTATTGCCATAACATCAGGTGTTGCGCCATAACAGAAAGTCTATTGCCATAACATCAGGTGTTGCGCCATAACAGAAAGTCTGTTGCCATAACATCAGGTGTTGCGCCATAACAGAAAGTCTATTGCCATAACATCAGGTGTTGCGCCATAACAGAAAGTCTATTGCCATAACATCAGGTGTTGCGCCATAACAGAAAGTCTGTTGCCATAAAAGCGAACTTTTACTTTAAAGCGAACATTTCAATGCCTAGTGATGAACATTTACCCGATGTGTTGCGTCGTAAGGCACACAAATCTCATTTTGATCCAAACCACATGACAAGGTTAATCAGCTCATCTACATCTCTTTTAAAGAGATATCCGGAAGAGGATTCTGGGACAGACGAATATAGAAGAAGAAAATAATAACTGCAGCGATGTAGGAAAGGATTATTATCCTAAATCAGGGATATACTCTTGACTAGACCAGAGATAGGAGACGCGTCAAGGAGACAGTAAAGGACCCCACAGCTTTCAATTCGTCAGAGATTTGTGTTTGAGGGGATGGTGTTTGCAAGTGTTAACAAATGTTTAGTAAATAAGTGGAAGTCTGCTTAAGGAAGTGATCATAGATAAAGGAGTGAACATTTATCAAAGGGAGGTAATTAGTTGACACATTACCTAGATGTCATCTAGAAGATTTCCTTCCCTTCCCCTAAGCATTTCCAATAACGGCGAGTTTAACTTTCTCAAAGTATTGTTCAACTATCAGACAATGTTGTAGATCTTCAGTGCTGCCTGTTCATGCTTCATTCCTGACTTTATCACTTTCTTGGAGTCTACAAAATCACGCTATTTCCTTCTTTTTCTTCTTCTTCTTTCCTTCCTGATTTGCCTTTCAGCGCCCATGGGAGATATAATTTGCAGTCTTTTGCTCTTCTGTTCGCCACTGAACAGTTATGTTTTCTAGTGTTTGTAATATTCCGTCAATCCATCTTTTTCGTGGTCGTCCCTTGAACCTGGTCGTCGTGCAACGTTCATTGAGGGTACTTTGTGTTGTGGTTTGATCACTCTGCCACGTCACATAGTCAAACCACTTTATCTGTTGTTACTTTACATATTCCATGGCAGCGTTTATTCCTAATTTTTTTCTCATTTCTAATCTTGTCTCTAGAGCTGTGCCTGTCATTCGTCTAACACACTTCATCTCAGTAGAGTTTATTTTTGTTGTTTTTCTTGCGTCTAGGACCCATTCCTGGCATTGGTAACACAACGTTGGGATGAAGATTTTATTGTAAAGTGCCCGTTTTGCCTCTTCTACTGTGGTGTTTTATTTTCGCAGTGTTTTAAGAATGGCAACCAGAAAACACGTGCTGGACTGAAATGTCATTTACCAAACGAGACAGACAATCAAAACTTTGGTCATTAATATTTAACAAAGTAAATTAAATTTGCGACTTTATTATTGTTCACACACAAACAAAATGTCGTTACAGAGATAAGATAAACGGTTATAGTTGTACTTTAGAAGGAAATAGTCTCGTTTACTTAGAGCTATAACTGGAGGATATAAAAGTGGGTCTTGACTTCTGAGGGACGAGCAGAGTCCGATTTAAGAAGAGAAAGTAAACGAGAAGTGAATGTTTCAGCTTAAGATTGTTTGCGAGATCCTCCCACGTTTCCTCTGCAAGGGTCCGAGAAATTCTCTGGGGCACCCGGTACATCGTATCTGTGAATAAATTAATAAATATTAGTGGGTTTTTTTTTTAGCTTTTGTTTTGATGATTCCAGGTTACAGTTTTTGCTGTAAGTTGGAGCTCACTTATAACAACACTGATGTTGCTCCATTTGTTGGAATTTGTTTAAACTCAAAACATTTCATATTTTACTTGAAAGTTTAACTTGTAGGAAATTAGTGGCTCCAGTTGAGTGTTCTCTTGACTGTCAGTTTAGCAAACGTTTGTTCTATCATAAAATAGTCAGTGAAACACATTCTAGCTTACTTTGGGTAACTGCTGGCTTTGTTTGATCATAAAATAGACAGTGATACACATTCTAGCTTACTTCAGATAACTGCTGGCTTTGTTTGATCATAAAACAGTCAGTGATACACATTCTAGCTTACTTGGTATAACTGCTGGCTTTGTTTGATCATAAAATAGTCAGTGATACACATTCTAGCTTACTTTGGATAACTGCTGGCTTTGTTTGATCGTAAAATAGTAGTGATACACATTCTAGCTTACTTTGGATAACTGCTGGCTTTGTTTGATCGTAAAATAGTAGAGATACACATTCTAGCTTGGTTATTGGTTATTGGTTATGGTAGGCCTCGGTCTCACAGCAAACGAATTAAAATCCATAATTGCTCAACCGCCCGTGCCAGTGGAATCATCCGAATTACTAACTCATCTCCCAAACAAAGAAAGGTAACTGTAGTCCCCATCGTAGCAGTCTCAGCACACGCCAAAAGACTTAAGGCGAAACCGCGCAGAAAGTGAACACAGCCAACTGTTCCCTGTCATACGATATCATCGTTCATCGTAATCAAGCGGGATATCGAAGCAGGATCAAAACGGATGAGACACACAGCTCACGGTGTGCACAGAGCACTTAACTCAGTAGCTCCTGCAACAAGCCGGACTTGGAATATGAGGAAACTGCAAGAAGGAACACTTTTCAGACATAGCCCTCAATGGTTCCCGCCGCCTATCCACCATATACCATGGGAGTTCACGTCCTCCCGAAAATGATGATCGTCATAGCACCCAATGACGTTAGACCATCATTGATGACTCCAATTCCAAACATATAGACACAGTAAGTTATCATTTCCAATCCAACAGAAGCCACATGACCTGTAGTTAGTAAAACCATAGAAAGAATATGATTTTGTGAGCTTCACTGATTCACTCTTAGATGTGAATGTGTAGTTTACACATGAGGAGAAGTTTTCAACTACAATGATCCCATTTAAGGCAATTCTGGGATAGCAAGGCAAGTCTCCTTTGTAGCAGCAGAACTTGATGTTCTCCGCCCCCTTCTTGTAGCTGCCACCACACGATTCTGATGTCTCATTAACTTGGACATCATTCAAGAACAATGTCAGATTAACATTCCATAGATATGGCTCTGCTGATGAAGTGCTTGGTGCAACAGTTGTATCAATCATACTGGAGGCTCCTGGTCTGTGGTCAATAATATCACAGACGGCACATGATGTTGTTATATTCAGTATTTCTTTCTGGGGTGTAAATATGTGGCACACACATGGAGAGTGGTTTGTGTCACAGTAATCCCATTAAAGGCAATTCTAGGGTAGCATGGCATAGCTGTTTCAGAACAGCACAATCCTATGATGTTTCTGTGTTCGCTATAAAGCTGCTGCTGCTACACAATCCTGACCAATTATAGGTGTGGACATTATTCACTTGCAATGACAAAACTACTTTGTTTACATCATAAACCTCTGGAGGCGAATCATTTATGGGACTAATAGTACAATTTACTCTTCCATAGGGGATATCTTCATTGAGTCCCCAAAAAAGGTCTTTGGTTAAAAAGCACATATGCTTTTGAGTTAAACACACAATGAGCCCACTTCATAGATTCAAAATGATCCTTGCCAATGTCATCCGTTTGCACAAGTTAGGTCCTTAGCTACCATACCAACGTCACAAACGTCTGAAACGAAGCCATCGAATTAACGACTTTATCTACAACGAAGGTTAACGAACTGTGAACAAACATTTATGTTCAAACCCTTGAAAACATTTTCAAAAATCTGCCAACTCGCTGCAATAAATATATCGTGTTGTTCAATGTAAACATTGCTTAGTCCATAGCTCGAATATAAATAAGCTGCCATTTTGGTGCGTCCCATGACGTCATCCAAAGTTCTAGCTTACTTCAGGTAACTGCTGGCTTTGTTTGATCATAAAATAGTCAGTGATACACATTCTAGCTTACTTCAGGTAACTGCTGGCTTTGTTTGATCATAAAATAGTCAGTGATACACATTCTAGCTTACTTCAAGTAACTGCTGGCTTTGTTTGATCATAAAATAGTCAGTGATACACATTCTAGCTTACTTCGGGTAACTGCTGGCTTTGTTTGATCATAAAATAGTCAGTGATACACATTCTAGCTTACTTCAGGTAACTGCTGGCTTTGTTTGATCATAAAATAGTCAGTGATACACATTCTAGCTTACTTCAGGTAACTGCTGGCTTTGTTTGATCATAAAATAGTCAGTGATACACATTCTAGCTTACTTCAAGTAACTGCTGGCTTTGTTTGATCATAAAATAGTCAGTGATACACATTCTAGCTTACTTCAGGTAACTGCTGGCTTTGTTTGATCATAAAATAGTCAGTGATACACATTCTAGCTTACTTCAGGTAACTGCTGGCTTTGTTTGATCATAAAATAGTCAGTGATACACATTCTAGCTTACTTCAAGTAACTGCTGGCTTTGTTTGATCATAAAATAGTCAGTGATACACATTCTAGCTTACTTCAGGTAACTGCTGGCTTTGTTTGATCATAAAATAGTCAGTGATACACATTCTAGCTTACTTCAAGTAACTGCTGGCTTTGTTTGATCATAAAATAGTCAGTGATACACATTCTAGCTTACTTCAGGTAACTGCTGGCTTTGTTTGATCATAAAATAGTCAGTGATACACATGCTAGCTTACTTCAGGTAACTGCTGGCTTTGTTTGATCATAAAATAGTCAGTGATACACATTCTAGCTTACTTCAGGTAACTGCCGTTATTGTCATGTCTGTGAGCTCGCTGAACGTGCCAGCGAGAAGAGTTATAATCAAGATAACATACATCCCCATGTACCTGTCATTAAAGTTTCATTCCTGGCTACTGTCATTTATCTCAAAATATAACATTGTTCATCAACATAGACTGACAATAAGTTTTTTTTTACTTTGTTTTCAAATTTCTAGACGTTTCAATAAAAGTGTTATTTTGTGTCCCGTTTTCAATAAACCGTCGGTGACATTTAATATTTGTGTAAGGTTGTAAGCTTTGTTAAAGTAAGTCTGTCCTTGCAGTGTCAAACATGTAAAACAATAGTTGTAACGAGCATCTGTAGAAAGAATTCAAGTTTATTAAACTGGACAAGATAAACAAATGTGATGCGCCAATATCGTAATGTCATCTGTCAGGTTGAACTTAAAGGTAAAATTGAGATCAAGCAGCACTTAAATAGCTAGAAATATAAGGATGTTAGAAGTCTAGTTTCAGTTAAAAATAATATTTATGGTAAACCAGGAAAGTGATAGTTCAAGCGGTACAACTGCCGCAAATAAAACTCTTGCTGTCTATTACACTTTCGTCCGCGGGTAGGCCTTTGTCAACTCAATATAAGATTTGTTCATTTAGGCATTTAAGATTGTTTCTTAGAAGGAAGTAAGATTATTTCATAGAAAAAATATAAGATTGTTTAATAAAAGAATGTAAGATTGTTTAATAAAAGAATGTAAGATTGTTTAATAAAAGAATGTAAGATTGTTTAATAAAAGAATGTAAGATTGTTTAATTAAAGAATGTAAGATTGTTTAATAAAAGAATGTAAGATTGTTTAATAAAAGAATGTAAGATTGTTTAATAAAAGAATATAAGATTGTTTAATAAAAGAATGTAAGATTGTTTAATAAAAGAATGTAAGATTGTTTAATAAAAGAATGTAAGATTGTTTAATAAAAGAATGTAAGACTTTTCTTCTTCTATCCTTCCTGCTATGCCGTTTGCGTCCAGGGGATATGCATTCTGCGATTCTTTGCTCTTCTGTTGGCCTCTTCTGATGTTATTCCTCCTAGTGACTCTAGTATTCCCTTTATCCATCTCTTTCTCGGTCTTCCTCTTACTCTGGCGTTTTCGTAGCGTTTGTTTATGGCTCTTTGAGTCATTGTTAGTTCTTTTTGTCTTGTTAGGTGACCGAACTATTTTATCTGTTGTTATTTTATGTACTCGATGCTGGTTCAATTTCTAGTTTCTTCCTTAGGTCAGTGTTCCTTACTTTGTACCTTAAGCTGTCTCCACATTCTTTTGACACATTTCATTTGGGTGGTCGTTATCTTTCTTATTGTTCTAGAGTCCAGCGTCCAATTCTGGCACTGGTAGCACAGAGTTGGTAGAAAAATTTATTTGTATATTGCCCTTTTTGCTTCCGTAGTTATTGCTTGTTTTCAATAGTGTTGATACTTGGCATGCATCGTTACACCTTATATCTATTTCTGTCACTTGGTTATTGTCTTGTGTTAACGTGCTACCCAGATATTTAAAATTGTCTACCTGTTTCAGGGTTTTATTATCTATTATGATGTTTAGTTTTTCTTTCTTTCTCGCTATTGCCATTAATTCGGTTTTATTTATGTTGATCTTCATGTTATATTGTTCATAAGTCTTGTTTAGCCTGTTGATAAGTTCTTGCAGTCCTCAGTTGTTTCATGTATCAGACAGAACTTGGTCGTCTGCAAATAGTATTTCATTTATTTCTTCCTCTCTTCTGCTGTTTTATTGTATGTATATTTCGTTCTCTTTTGTGTTTTCGCTTGCTATCATCCTTGTTGATATACTTCATGTGCTTGGGCATGCAAATTTGCATATATTGTACATATATGTGATGATAGGTAGAGTGGAAAGCACGGAGCCCTGTCTTACTCCGAAGTTGAGACGCAAGAAAGCTTAATAGAAGATTTTCAGATTGTTTAACAGAAGATTGTAATATTTTTTACTAGAAGTATGTATGATTGTTTAATAGAAAAAAGTAAGATTGTTTCATAGAAGAAATATTTTTGGTACTATCCTGGTGAAAAACAACTTCAATGGCTGTGTCCTGGTACGATGTAATATTATTTCACTTTTCTAAGACAGTACATATTTTATGTTACTTTAATTTACCGATTGTTTATCTCAGTTAATTATTTTATTCCTGGGCTTTCACTTATCGCTATCATTATTTTACTGTCATCATCTAGCGGCGGTATCCTCTACCACCCTGTCTTGTACTTCCAATGTTTGTGTACAGGAGCACAACTTAAGTCTCACAGTTTAGTTGTATCTAACAACAAAAAGAGTTCAAACATTTCTCTCACCAGTCATACCAAAGACAAACAGTTGACGGTCTATCTGAAACAAAACCAGGTTTGTACGATTCTCAGCAGACTTTAGGTGCTCATCAAAGGATGGGTCAAGGTTAGAGAGTTTACTTTGTTGCTGCCATACCACTAAGTTCGTTGATAAATAGGTGGGTCAATGTTAGCGAGTTTATTTTGTTGTTGCCATACCACTAAGTTTGTTGATCAATAGATGGGTCAAGGTTAGAGATTTTATTTTGTTGTTGCCATACCACTAGGTTCGTTGATCAATAGATGGGTCAAGGTTAGAGAGTTTATTTTGTTGTTGCCATACCACTAGGTTCGTTGATCAATAGATGGGTCAAGGTTAGAGATTTTATTTTGTTGTTGCCATACCACTAGGTTCGTTGATCAATAGATGGGTCAAGGTTAGCGAGTTTATTTTGTTGTTGCCATACCACTAGGTTCGTTGATCAATAGATGGGTCAAGGTTAGAGATTTTATTTTGTTGTTGCCATACCACTAGGTTCGTTGATCAATAGATGGGTCAAGGTTAGAGATTTTATTTGTTGTTGCCATACCACTAGGTTCGTTGTTCAATGGATGAGTCAAGGTCAGAGAGTTTATTTTGTTGTTGTCATACCACTAGTTTCGTTGATCAATAGATGAGTCAAGGTCAGAGAGTTTATTTTGTTGCTGCCATACCACTAGGTTCGTTCATCAATGGATGGGTCAAGGTCAGAGAGTTTATTTTGTTGCTGCCATACCACTAGGTTCGTTCATCAATGGATGGGTCAAGGTCAGAGAGTTTATTTTGTTGCTGCCATACCACTAGGTTCGTTCATCAATGGATGGGTCAAGGTCAGAGAGTTTATTTTGTTGCTGCCATACCACTAGGTTCGTTGATCAATGGCGTTATTTTGATTTGGGCAAGGTCAATAGGAAGGAATATAATCGATACCAAAGGGACGTAATTAATGTTCGAAGTAACAACACTGAAATATCGTAAACTGATCAACAAAGCAAAGTATCGCAATTATAAAGAGAATGACACTTCAAAGAACAGGAAGAGGTAAGTAAACAGTCGAGGCAACACAGAATTACTATTATGATCAATACGCTGCTGATTACGATAAATATGATGATGATGATGATGATGTTAGATTTGTCCTTATTAAGAAAAAAATGAAGTATTACTTGTTTCCAAAGAATTTCAAATTGTACGGAACGCTGGTCTTCTTCTCTATAGAGGTCGAGGGTGTAACAACTTCCATAACGTCACATTTGACGATGACACTGTAGTATAGGGGTTTCTAGAAAATTATACAAATTATATCAAAAATACGTAATGAACTATCAAGCTGAATGAATCTCCTACAGCAAAATGATTCAATTAATAATCAACACACTTTACTATTTATGGATTGTTATATTTTGCATCGATTAATGTAAAAATCTAACAGAGCTTCACAGAGATGCCCTGGTATAAACAAGTCGGTGTGTTCTTGAGAAGTTTGTCACACTTTTGTGGTCGCTATAAAGATGGTGTTACCACCTTCAGCGTCTTGTCTTCTTTATTTACCTTAAAACCGTCGTAAAAAAAAAAAAAAATAAAGAGATAGCTTGTAATCGTTTATTATTTGTTTGAGAATATCTGCTACGTTTTTGAATCTTTCTTTTCTTGCATGTAGCAACTCTGTTCAGAGATCAAGGCCGCGACCTGTTACTTTTGTAACGTTTGCTATCAGCGGCATAGATTGTTGTTACTTATGTCTGTAGTGTACATGATCAAACTATACCTATAATGTACATCAGGGAAAGCCAATTTCTTTCAAATGGCGGGTCACTTTTTAATTATTTTTTTTTTTGTGGCGGGCTACACACATAACAACATCAATAAACTTGGCATTTGTTTTAAGGTAATATTTTTGTTATTTATCGGCATTATTTGCTTACATAAATCATTTTGTTGCAACAGAGTTAAAAATGCCTAGTTGATTTATAAAAATGAATTAAATTTGCTATTTATATTGTTTAACAAACATGTTTTAGTTAGGTCATTTTAAAGTTGACATGTAACAAACCTTAATGAGAACAATGTGGACGTTCATGTGCAGCAACAAGTTCGTCAAAGTCAATGTGTCAAGGTGATGATGATAATCGTAATAAATCCTGAAGGTCATCAGTGAGTCGGTTTCTTTGTGGCGATTTAATCTCCTTCATTGTTGAAAAAGCGCATTCACATATATATGTGCTTCCGAACATAGAAGTAATTTTCAAACTGAAATCACTCAATGTGGGATATTTTTTCCCGTGGCACAAGTTTCCAAAAGTCAACTCCTATCTCCATCCTTGATTGGAAAAAGGGGTCACTTGGAGGTTACATAACTCCAACTGAAAAGTGTCATGTTGTTGGAAAATGTCACACTTCATAGGGTTGTTAAACAATGCCAGTTCTGGTCGTATACCACTGAAGTCAGAAAATCGTTCATTGAATTGCTCCAATAGTTTGTCTAACATTAATACAGAAAATTTGAAATCAGTGTCACTGCGCTCCTCAATCAATTCTTTGCACGAAGGAAAATGAATGAAGTTTTCTTTGGCCAGGGTAAATCTAAAATATTTTAGTTGACTTATAAATCCATCTAGGTGTCCTACCAAATCTGAGACTGTTTGGGAACGTCCCTGTAGCTTCACGTTGAGTTCATTCATGTGCTGGGTGATATCAGTTAAAAAGGCCAAGACGCTGTTAAAATGTGGATCATACATTTTTCTGATCAGTTCTTTGTTGGTATCACGTTTCTCTAAAAACTGCTTTATCTCGTTTCTCAAAGCAAAAAAACGCCTCAAACAATGCCCTCTGCTTAGCCTGCGTACTTGTGTGTAGAGCACCAAATCGCCATATTCCGCCTCAACTTCTGATAGAAAATTTATAAACTGTCGGTGTGTCAAAGACCGATTCCCGCCTTTTATTAAATTCACACACTTTATTACGGTTTTCATAACATCCTCCACGTCTAGAATCTTGCCACACAGCGCCTTCTGGTGTATAATGCAATGTAATGCTGGGCAATGGATTCCAGCCTTTCTTAATAACCCAACTAAACCTGTTTGAGTACCACACATTGACTTAGCGCCATCTGTCACTATTGCTGAAAGTCTGTTTATGTCACCGATACCGTTAACAACTTTCATAACTGAGTTATAAATGTCTTGACCTTTGGTCATATTATGCAATGAATCTAAAGCTAGTAGCTCTTCATTGCTAATAAAGTCTTTTGAAACAGTTCTTATGAAAATTAAAGTTGTGCTGAGTCTGATATGTCAGTAGATTCATCCAAAGCCAGAGAAAAGTAAGCGGAATTTGTAACGACACTCTTTAATTTACTAGATAGATGAGAACTTATTTCCTCAACCCTTCTAGTGACTGTCTGCTTTGATAGTGGAACGCTCTCAAAATGACTGGCAATTTTTTCTTCCCCAAATGCACGCGCCATGTTAATAGAACAACGCTTTACGAAGTCACCGTCACATAATGACTTTATTTATTTCGCTATCTCTGCGCTTACAACAAACGATGCCATTAAGGAACTTGTTTGTTTTGTTGTTAATGTAGTATAAATAGATTTCTGAGCACTAACATTTTTCTTCAAATCGCACAAAAGTGTAGAACGTATTGTACCAATGTAGTCCTTGTATTTAGCGGCGTGGTACTGTGTGTAATGCCGTTTAAGATTATTCTCTTTATTTACAGACAACACTTGCAAACACACAAGGCACTGCGGTTTGCTATCCTTATTGTTGATAAATAAAAATCATGTTCCCATTCCTCATGAAAAAATCTGATTTTTTTCATTTAATTGACGTTTATTTTTCATATTATACCACGACCGAAGCAACAGACAATGAAAACACAGATTACAACAATAGCACTATTTACTGTTAAAATGGAACTGTTCACTGTAACTCGACAAAATCAGAATGATCAGATCGGATATATAATTTTGACTGATGAAAAGAGGTTTGGAGAGAAAGAAACTGAGAGTAAAATAATTGTGAGGTGAATGTGTTGGGGTGGAGGAGATGGGTGACTGACAGTATTTCTTGGCGGAAACTGTTTGAACTCGCCGAACCGAGAGTCGGCTCTAGAACCATTCGTCGGCTCCTTCCTTTGTTTAAGTCGGTCGCAGGATGATCAAACGGAAAAAAAGGATGGGTCGGGAAGGCGACGTCATTTTAACTACTACTAGGGAATATTTGAGTTAGCTTTCTCCACGGTAGAAGTTAATGTTACAAATTTTTTATCAATTTTACCCAGGACATTTTGATCAATGCAACCTGATTTTATTTTTTATCCGCCGCTGGCCAAAAAAAGGACGCCGCGGGCCACTTGTGGCCCGCGGGCACCTAATTGGCCATCTTTGATGTACAGGATCAAACTATACCTATAATGTACATGATCAAACTATACCTGTTAGATCCATTCCGATTGAATATATGTTAAAACGTTGCACTGTGTTCTGCGCCAGTCGCCCAGTGCATCCGATTTTAGCCATCATTTTATTCAGGTTTGTTTTCCTGAGCCTTTGATTGTCCCCAATCTTCCTGCGAGGCAGCAGATTGTCTTTTCTGTAGGGGGATTCTGCCCTTAGATGGTCGGCCCTCCCAGGTTTACGAGCACCATCTGCCCAAGCTTGATGTAGTTATTAGTTGGTCATTAGACCATCACCATCACACATCAAACAACAGTCTATAAGTCCCTCCTAACTAACACGAACCTCCGGGAGTCTCACCGAAGCTGACAAGTCATGTACGAAACCCCACTCCGTCTTTCATTGATTAGAGTACGACCGTCCTAGGGCTATGCAACTAACGTGATGACGTAGCTCACACAACAATGGTTGCATTCATAATATCCCAGTTATAATAGTAAAAGCAGCCAACAGCACGCGAAAAGCTGATGCACAATGTCCAGACTGAAAACTACTACTGAGTAGACTGAGCAGAGCTTAGCAAGGAGTTGTACCATGCAAGAGCTTGGCGTCAAACAATTACAACGACGGTTTTTCTTTTTAAAATCACATGTTCACATAGTGTACATGATCAAACTATACCTATAGTGTACATGATCAAACTATACCTATAGTGTACATGATCAAACTATACCTATAGTGTACATGATCAAACTATACCTATAGTGTACATGATCAAACTATACCTATAGTGTACATGATCAAACTATACCTATAGTGTACATGATCAAACTATGCCCATAGTGTACATGATCAAACTATACCTATAGTGTACATGATCAAACTATACCTATAGTGTACATGATCAAACTATGCAATATGCTGTTTATTGATTAATTATGTTGTTACATCAGCTACATCATTGAAAAACTGTCCAATACCACATCCACTGTTGAGCCTCTGCTACTGTTTGCTCAATACTCACCCAACCAAACACCATCAGATTACACAAAGAAGGGAGAAAAATCAGGCACGTGAAACAACCCACTACAGCAGAGTGACATTGGACAAGAGAAGACTGACATGGAAGCTACACCTGCATCAATAGTGAAGAGGAGGACACTTGTGACAATGAAATGCTGGCTACCACAGCGTGGGAAACAAATATAAAAGTTATGATATTATGTCAGGGCAGCATAAAACAAACACTCCTACATGCCATGACAGCCTGGGTGAGGTCTCACAATCAAATACTGCACGGCTGCAAGATTGTAAAATACAGGACTGAGGCCTATAACTGGAGACACGAGAAGTACATCCACGATTTCAAGAACTGGAACAATTAACACAAAAATACAATGGCGAATGATTTCAGGGGAAGAGGTATGGTTACAACATTTGGAACAAAATCACAAATAATCAACAACTGAAAAAAATAGACTGCCAGGTGTAGTATCAAGACTGTATTCCATGAGACATCGCATTACCACGAGAAACAAACGTTAGAGCACACAGCCAACTAAGCTACTTAAAATAGTAGCCATCATTTGCAATGTCTTTCGTGTATGTAAAGTGCAATATCAGGACTTCAGGCGTGTTGAATAGGTAACAGAAATCATGAAGTCAAATACCATGAGAATCAAAACAGGATGGAAACCCTGGTCTTAGAGATGATTTAGGATAACTAATCAATCTGAAGGAAACAATCTCTAGACACATGGACCTCACAAAGTGCAAAGATTGATAATAGATTTAGGATATCTAGTCAATCTGAAGGAAACAATCTCTAGACACATGGACCTCACAAAGTGCAAAGATTGATAATGGATTTAGGATATCTAGTCAATCTGAAGGAAACAATCTCTAGACACATGGAACTCACAAAGTGCAAAGATTGATAATGGGATGGGATATCTACACAGAGCACAGAGATGGATGAAGGTACAGAAATAAATCTGTAAGTGGACCAAACTAGTCCCTTCTACTGACTCAGACTAACACCTGACAGCCATCAGACAGTTTTAAAGAAGCAACCCATATCTTCTTCATTGACAGCGGCTCATCTCTGGAGCCTCTCACAACCTCTCACATTTCCCAGGCCAACATTTAAGTCATCTCAGAACAAAATCAGCTGCAATAATCTACACAAGTGGACTATAATGGACACAAACTCTCTCTCTCTCTCTCTCTCTCTCTCTCTCTCTCTCTCTCTCACACACACAACCTCTCACATTTCCCAGGCCAACATTTAAGTCACCTCAGAACAAAATCAGCTGCAATAATCTACACAAGTGGACTACGATGGACACAAACTCTCTCTCTCTCACTCTCTCTCTCTCTCTCTCTCTCTCTCACTAAAGAATTGTTTGATATAAGGCGCATGATACACTCTCACAGCAGAATTTGTTTGTTATAAGGTACATGATACACTCTCTCTATAGAATTGTTTGATGTGAGGTACATGATACACTCTCTCTATAGAATTGTTTGATATGAGGTACATGATACACTCTCTCTATAGAATTGTTTGATGTGAGGTACATGATACACTCTCTCTATATAATTGTTTGATGTGAGGTACATGATACACTCTCTCTATAGAATTGTTTGAAATGAGGTATATGATACACTCTCTCTATAGAATTGTTTGATGTGAGGTACATGATACACTCTCTCTATAGAATTGTTTGATATGAGGTACATGATACACTCTCTCTATAGAATTGTTTGATATGAGGTACATGATACACTCTCTGTATAGTTTTGTTTGATATGAGGTACATGATACACTCTCTCTATAGAATTGTTTGATATGAGGTACATGATACACTCTCTCTATAGAATTGTTTGATGTGAGGTACATGATACACTCTCTCTATAGAATTGTTTGATGTGAGGTACATGATACACTCTCTCTATAGGATTGTTTGATGTGAGGTACATGATACACTCTCTCTATAGAATTGTTTGTTATAAGGTACATGATACACTCTCTCTATAGAATTGTTTGATATGAGGTACATGATACACTCTCTCTATAGAATTGTTTGATATGAGGTACATGATACACTCTCTCTATAGAATTGTTTGATGTGAGGTACATGATACACTCTCTCTATAGAATTGTTTGATGTGAGGTACATGATACACTCTCTCTATAGAATTGGTTGATGTGAGGTACATAATACACACTCTCTATAGAATTGTTTGATGTGAGGTACATAATACACTCTCTCTATAGAATTGTTTGATGTGAGGTACATAATACACTCTCTCTATAGAATTGTTTGATGTGAGGTACATAATACACTCTCTCTATAGAATTGTTGATGTGAGGTACATAGTACACTCTCTCTATAGAATTGTTTGATGTGAGGTACATGATACACTCTCTCTCTATATATAATTGTTTGATATGAGGTACATGATACACTCTCTCTATAGAATTGTTTGATGTGAGGTACATAATACACTCTCTCTATAGAATTGTTTGATGTGAGGTACATGATACAGGATACACTCTCTCTATAGAATTGTTTGATATGAGGTACATGATACACTCTCTCTCTCTATAGAATTGTTTGATATGAGGTACATGATATACTCTCTGTCTATAGAATTGTTTGATATGAGGCACATGATATACTCTCTCTATAGAATTGTTGATGTGAGGCACATGATACACTCTCTCTCTATAGAATTGTTTGATGTGAGGTACATGATACACTCTCTCTATAGAATTGTTTGATGTGGGGTACATGATACACTCTCTCTATAGAATTGTTTGATATGAGGTACATGATACACTCTCTATAGGATTGTTTGATATGAGGTACATGAAACATTCTCTCTATAGAATTGTTTGATATGAGGTACATGATACACTCTCTATATAGAATTGTTTGATATAAGGTACATGATACACTCTCTCTATAGAATTGTTTGATGTGAGGTACATGATACACTCTCTCTATAGAATGTTTGATATGAGGTACATGATACACTTTCTCTATAGGATTGTTTGATATGAGGTACATGATACACTTCTCTATAGAATTGTTTGATATGAGGTACATGATACACTTTCTCTATAGGATTGTTTGATATGAGGTACATGATACACTTTCTTTATAGAATTGTTTGATATGAGGTACATGATACACTTTCTCTATAGATTTGTTTGATATGAGGTTCATGATGCCCACTCACAGCAGAACTATTTAACGTGAGGTTCCTGATGTCATCACATTGCAGAACTGCTTAACGTGAGGTTCCTGATGTCATCTCATTGCAGAACTGCTTAACGTGAGGTTCTGATGTCATCTCATTGCAGAACTGCTTAACGTGAGATTCCTGATGTCATCTAATTGCAGAACTGCTTAACGTGAGGTTCCTGATGTCATCTCATTGCAGAACTGCTTAACGTGAGATTCCTGATGTCATCTCATTGCAGAACTGCTTAACGTGAGATTCCTGATGTCATCTAATTGCAGAACTGCTTAATGTCGGGTATCTGATGCCATCTCACAGCAGAACTGCTTAACGTGAGGTTCCTGATGTCATCTCATTGCAGAACTGCTTAACGTGAGATTCCTGATGTCATCTCATTGCAGAACTGCTTAACGTCAGGAATCTGATGCCCACTCACAGCAGAATTGCCTTATGTATGATACCTGATGTTCTATCATTTCCAGCTTTGTTGGCGTGAAGTATCAAACACTAGCTGTCAAGTAAAGTTCAGGGTCAGCCATTGGTCAGATCGCTCTGGAGCTACCTTCACGGTCTTGGAATACCCTGCACGTTATAGGATGCACTGGTGTCCAGACCGCTATACACTTTCAACAGTTGAGGTAGAAATATGCTCAATTGTTAATATAAAACCTGGCTCAGTAATGTAGACATATGACATAATCTATGGGGATTCTATACGTACAAGTCTGAACATCTAAGGCGAAATATGCTGGGGAGCTATGGAGATATGGAGAGAGAGAGAAGGGGGGGGGGGGGGGGGAGAGATTCTACTGTCAGATTTATCTGTAGATGTCTTCTTTGAGATTTGTTTCTAATTGTCTTTTTTCCACTTTCATATCTGGCCCGACACATTTCACTTGTGTGTTACTTTTCTTATTTTTTGTTCAACTGTATTGTTTCCAAGTCTGACTTAGATAGTTTAATATTTTTATGAATATTATTTTTAAGGATTAGCTAATTAACATTAAGTTTAAAGTGTTTATGTGTGTGTATGGTTCATATTATTCAATGTCTAGCAATTCTTTACGAGCTGTACTGCTGCTCGTTGGCAAAGATATGAACGTTTTTTCTATTTTTTTTTTTGTGACATCACGAACAAATCTAAACAACTGAACATCTTGGTGTGACGTCAGGAACAAATCTAAATAACTGAACAGGCAATAATTACCCGTCGTCATAGATTCTACATTCAGGCCAGTTTCCTGAATAAGCGCCTGGACCAAGAGGATAATAGACCGACTCACATCCGGGCTGAGTGTGAAGGTCTTCTGGTTTCACGTTGGCGAGGTCATCAAGGTTGTATTCGCCTGGTCTTGATAAAACATAACAACAATAATGATTAGGTCAAATGAAGAACTAATGAGGAAACAATTCACATAGTGGTGTTTGTAATAAACAGTTGTCTCTAACAAGATCATCAGGATGGTTTGGACGAAACAGTTGTCTCTAACAAGATCATCAGGATGGTTTTAACGAAACAGTTGTCTCTAACAAGATTATCAGGATGATTTTGGACGAAGCAGTTAATTAATCTCTAAAAGACAGGGAAGTAAAATTATAAAGGGAACATTGATCAACAAAATAATATGAAATTAATGTCTAAAAGACAGGGAAGTAAAATTATAAAGGGAACATTAATCAACAAAATAATATGAAATTAATGTCTAAAAGACAGGGAAGTAAAATTATAAAGGGAACATTGATCAACAAAATAATATGAAATTAATGTCTAAAAGACAGGGAAGTAAAATTATAAAGGGAACATTAATCAACAAAATAATATGAAATTAATGTCTAAAAGACAGGGAAGTAAAATTATAAAGGGAACATTAATCAACAAAATAATATGAAATTGAATTTAAATAAAACAGTGGTCTCTAAAACTATCAAAGAAAATATAATTTTGAAGAAACTGTAGCCTATTAAACTACCATCAACTTGAATGATAAAACAACCGTGGACTCTGAAAAGATTATAAAGTGAATTTGAAAGATATTGTAGCCCTTAATAAAGTTATGGGGAGTTTGAAGAAACAGTAGTTGCTATGATGCGCATGAAATGTCATGTTGAAGAAACATTCTCTAAAACATCATTACAATGAGATCTTCCAGAGCTTACTCGTCGAGTCACTCAGCTATCAACGGCAGGTACACGTTTGTGTTGCAAAGCTCATGTTTAAATCAATGACTGCAATGATCTTCCTTATAAACATGCTTGTAGTCAAGGCAAACACATCGCTGCCGTCCTTGACAATTCTCTGCTGGACCTGGCCGGTGAATGTCCATCAGCTCCCTCTAAACCGACCCAGACCAAGAAGAAGACCCATCTGAGAATATGACGTATTTACGCTGACACAAAAAGAATAGTGGCGCTGTACCCTACCAGGCATGTTGTAAGAGGCGAGAAAGGAGGGTTAGGCATGGATCTGGCTATCCCATACTGTACAAAAATAAGCCGAAAAAACTTCACAAACATGGACAAGTCAAAGAGAGAAAAAGTAAATCCGCCATCCAGGAAAGAGAAGGGCTCTCTGTCTAAGAGACGTATGACGCAAGCCGGAGAAAGTCATAAGGAGTCCGGGTTGCTGACTCACCCTTTTTCTACCAGGAAATCCTCCAGAATTGGCACCTGGAATGTTCGTACTCTAAACGAACAAGGAAAAGCTGCTCAGGTAGCAGCAGAAAAGTCAAGCTACAAGATAGATATTCTGGGAATGTGTGAAACAAGATGGCTAGGAACGGAAAGAATAAAACTAAATACAGGAGAGATGATCTTATCATCAGGACACCAGGAACCTGGAGCACAACATAGTGAAGGGGTAGCTATAATGCTATCAAGGAATGCACAGAAGACACTAATAGAATGGGAAGCAGTAGGACCGAGACTAATGAAAGCAACATTTAAAACAACCAAAAACAAAATAAAATTACACATTATCCAACGCTATGCACCAACCAACGATAAAGATGATTTAGTTAAAGATGATTTCTATAAACAGCTACAATGTCAGATGGATGCAAGACGAGCCAAGCATATTATAATCTTGATGGGGGACCTAAATGCTAAAGTAGGATCAGACAACAGAGGCTTCGAAGAGATTATGGGAAAACATGGACTTGAAGATATAAACGAGAATGGAGAGATATTTGTGAATTTCTGCGCCCTTAATCAAATGAGCCTAGGAGGAACAATATTCCAACATAAAATAATACACAAAGCTACATGGGTGTCACCAGATCATAGAACGGAAAATCAAATTGATCACATATGTATTAATAATAAGTTTAAGTCATCCTTACAGGATGTAAAAGTATATAGAGGGGCAGATGTAGCTTCTGATCATCATCTTCTGATAGCCAAACTTAAAATTAAACTAAAAAGGTATACTACAACGAATAAGGGTAGAAATTATTTCAATGTAGGGTTTCTTAAAGAACAAAGAATGAAAAATAAATTCGCAATCACAATATCAAACAAATACCAAGTCCTCCAACAACTAGAAAATACAATAAATATAGAAGATCATTGGATACAGGTAAAAGATATACGGAAAGATACATGCGAAGAAACACTAGGCAAAAGAGAACGCAGGAATAAGGCATGGATGACAGTTGAGACCCTGGACAAAATTAAAGAAAGAAAGAACAAGAAAGCAAACATAAATAAAAGCAAAACGAGAAGTAATAAAGCCAAGAGACATTAAACTTAAACAGAGGTGAGCAAATAAGTGATAAGATGCATTAAATAGGATAAGAGGAAATATATTGATGAACTATCTAAAGAGGCAGAAGAAGCAGCAAATAAAGGGAATATGAAAGAACTGTAAAACAGCACAAAGAAATTAAGTGGAAAATACAAACAGATCAATGCCTTTATTAAAGATAAGAAAGGAAATCTGCTTAGTAATATAAGGGAACAAATGGAGAGATGGAAAGAGCACTTTGAAGAACTTTTGAACAGACCCGGCTCAAATAATCCTCCAGATATACTACCAGCAGACGAAGAGTTACACGTTAACTGCGGAAAACCAAGCAAAGAAGAAATATGAAAGCCATCAAACTATTAAAAAATGGTAAAGCCTCAGAACCAGATGAAATTCCTTCGGAAGCCATCAAAGCAGATATTATCACCTCTACCAAGATGTTACATAATCTATTGGATAAAATTTGGGAGAGGGAAGAAATACCTAAAGACTGGAAATAAGGTTATATGATCAAACTACCAAAGAATGGAAGTTTAAAGGAGTGCACAAATTATAGGGGAATTATGCTATTATCAGTGCCAGGAAAAATATTAAGCAGAATCATTCTGGAGAGACTAAAAGAGGCCATAGAGAAACATCTGAGAGATGGACAAGCAGGTTTTAGGAAGAACAGATCATGTGCTGATCAAATAACTACTCTACGCATATTAGTTGAACAAAATTTAGAACTACAGTCCCCACTTTATACTGGTTCTATAGATTACGAAAAGACATTTGATAGTTTAGACTGAGGAATGCTTTGGAAGTTGCTGAGTCATTACGGAATCCCCATAAAGTAACCTGATAAAAACAATGTATGAAGGAACAAAATGTAGTGTGGTGCATGAAGGACAGCTTACAGAAGCATTTGAAATAAGAACAGGAGTAAGGCAGGGATGCCTTCTGTCTCCATTTCTCTTTCTACTGGCCAAAGATTGGATTATGAAAATAACTCAAAACAACAGAAATGGAATCCAGTGGTCACTGACCAAAAAACTTGATGATTTAGACTTTGCTGATGACATAGCTCTCCTATCACACAGCCATCAACAGATGCAGGATAAAATGAGCATACTTGATGAGAGATCACAACAGCTAGGACTGAAGATTAATAGAGATAAGACCAACATTATGAGAATAATGCAGTTGGCAATAACCAAATAAAACTAGGAGAAATACCTCTACTAGACGTACAATCTTACATATATCTGGGCAGTAATATAGATAAGGAGGGAGGAACAGAAAATGATACCAAAATACGGATATCAAAAGCAAGAGGAGCTTCCATTGCACTGGGAAACATATGAAAATCCAAAGAAATTAGGTTAAATACAAAAATAAAAATGTTCAACTCAAATGTTAAAGCGGTCCTATTATATGGTTGTGAAACATGGAGAACAACAAAATTGACAATCACGAAGATACAGACTTTCATAAATGGATGCTTACGCAGAATAAAAGGATGGAAATGGCAGGACAAAATCAATAACATAGAATTATGGAAATGTACCAGTCAAATACCAGTGGATAAAGAGATACAGCGAAGACGATGGCGCTGGATAGGATACACGCTACGGAAGCCAACTGAGAGTATTATACAACAGGCCCTTTTTGGAATCCCCAGGGGAAAAGACAAAGAGGAAGACCAAGGAATTCTTGGAGAAGACAGATAGAAGCAGAGATGAAGATGATTGGGAAGACATGGAATGATCTTAAAAGAATGGCAAAAAACAGAACGATTGGAAAGTGTTTGTTGAAGACCTATGCTCCACTGGGAGCTAAAAAGGTAGAAGAAGAAGAACACACTGACACAAATTCTAGTTGGGGGGAGGGGGGGGGGGGGGGGGGGGGAGAGAAACTGACTTAAAGGACCGGAGAATAAAGGAAGGCCGCTTGTCCTCGGCAATAGCTACGAGTTTTTTCGGGTGCTAAGTTTGTGTATGAAACATAAGAGAAAAAGGAATATCAGAACAACAAAGGTTCGGTTCAAGTAAATTCATGTATTAACTCTTTTAGGCATGCTGCTACAGACTTTGCACCACTTACCTGAGGCGTTATTGCGCTTGACATTGGAAACACTACTCTAATAGAACTACTTTCTGACCCACTGGTAAACCATTTGTACCATGCTTTTCTTTAGAAGCCAACAATAGTAGGTCGGAGAACAGAAGGCGAGTTATAGATGTAGAGTGGAGTATAGGTAGGTGTCTTTTCAGGATCAGGACTGTAGCCAAATTGTGAGTGTGATGGGTAAGAGCGATAACAGTTCTATTTCGAGGAGGCCGGGTGGTTAGGGTTAGAGTTAAGGTTTGAGAAACTGGGAGAACCTTTTGGAGACCAGATTGCAGGATTCAGAGTAAAGGCGGCGATGAAAGAATTTAAAAATAAGGTAGGTCTGATGGAGAAAGTCGTCCTCTTCGTCGCACATGTGTACAGGGCGAACAGTTTTTTTTATTTTATGTAAATAATCACGACTGGTGCGAGGATGCAAAGAGGAGGTAATAGTGGGCATCAGCAGATTTATCAATTCTGGTGGTCTGTAAACTGATGGGTGAAGAGAGACCGAGATGTCTGAAAGGTTACCGAAGAGGTAGAAATAGAGTACGGAATCCTAAAGGGGGGAGTGAAACGAGGCTACAAAGACCAGAAATATGGCCAAATCTGGATATGAAAGATCCAACACACCAAAACCATCGTCGATGTACCAGTAATGCATGAGGGGAAGATGATCATTCAAGAAGGAAATACTGTGGTGTTCTAGGTAACCCACAAATATGCAGGCACAGCTAGGGCTGATCTTGGTGCCTACAGCAGCTCTGCTGGTCTGGTTAAAAAATCTGCCGTCGGAAAAACATGATTTGAATGTTAAGACTAGTTTAACCAGACAAATAAGGTCAAAGGTGGGGACTGAGGTGCTGTTTCCTTCTTTCCAGGAGGAACTTGAGAGTCAGGAGCCAACTTTGTGAGGTATAGAGGTATAGAGGTATAGAGGTGTAGAGGTGTAGAGGTATAGAGGTGTAGAGGTATAGAGGTATAGAGGTGTAGAGGTATAGAGGTATAAAGGTATAGAGGTGTAGAGGTATAGAGGTGTAGAGGTGTAGAGGTATAGAGGTATAAAGGTATAGAGGTGTAGAGGTGTAGAGGTGTAGAGGTATAGAGGTGTAGAGGTGTGGAGGTATAGAGGTGTAGAGGTGTTGAGGTAGCAGAGATCAGGAATAAGGAGCAGGTAGATTGTATCAGGTCAGGGGGAGAATGTGGAGAATGAACTGAGGGCGTGGTTAGTTTCCTTAACGAAAGAGGAAAGGTCCTGGACAATCGGATGGAAGACGTTGTCCAAGTAGTCGGAGATGTGAACGATAGAGCAAGAAAAGGTCCAGACAATAGATCACCGAGAGATGCAAGGGTTTGTGGATCGTAGGTAGCATGTAGAAGGAGGGCTCGTCTAAGGTCGAGTTTGGAATGATAAGTTTAGTGGCACTG
The DNA here is from genome assembly GCA_032433765.1 of Megaustenia siamemsis. NCBI lineage: Eukaryota > Metazoa > Mollusca > Gastropoda > Stylommatophora > Ariophantidae > Megaustenia > Megaustenia siamemsis. Next base: position 5,076,297 of record JAVIAB010000059.1, on the reverse strand, counting down.
GAAGGAAGAACTTTGCTTTTGATCAAATCAGAGCTGGTGGACTTGAACATTTCATTGTTCTTGATAATGTAGTCAGTAGGACAAGATTACACAATATTAGAAGATTGTACAATATTAGAAGATTGTACAATATTAGAAGATTGTGCAATATTAGAAGATTGTACAATATTAGAAGATTACACAATATTAGAAGATTACACAATATTAGAAGATTACACAATATTAGAAGATTACACAATATTAGAAGATTACACACTTGTATTGTATGCTGGGCTCAGTGAAGTTGTATATGGTAAAGCGGAGCTTTCCAGCAGCTTCTTCCGTGATGTCACACAGCTGTAGGTTGAGAACCATTCCACCGACGCTCCATTCAGTAAAAAAGACAGTTCGCTACAGAAACAAGGAACGTGTTCAAGTGAAAAATAAAACATTGATTAATTTGTTATTGTTGGATGTCAGCGTGAGGGAAAGTGGAGTGTATGGATCAATGCAAGTTTGTTTATTCCATTTGATGATACCTTTTATTTCAAAGTTCTCTCCTCTTATACATGTGGATACCCAACGTCTCCAAGTGGTTCTGAGTGGTTATGTATCTTGAGAATTGCTGTTAAATGTTTGTGGGTTGCCTTTCAAAAGATGTCTTGATTTGTTTCTCCCTATAATTCAGGATAATCAGTTCCGCGATCTTCCTATCGGCCGTCCTCCCTATGTTGATCACTATTTATGTCGCTCTTAGCTTTAGGATCACCAACAGGAAATTCTTTGAGCGTGTCCTTTGCTAATTCTGGATAACCAAAATTGTATTTGTTGATAAACTCGGTGACGCGAGTTATTCTTTTTTCGCATGTGAAAACATGGTGGTATTCCATAATCATGGTGGTATACCATAAACATGGTGGTATTCCATAAACATGGTGGTATACCATAAACATGGTGGTATTCCATAAACATGGTGGTATACCATAAACATGGTGGTATACCATAAACATGGTGGTATTCCATAAACATGGTGGTATACCATAAACATGGTGGTATTCCATAAACATGGTGGTATACCATAAACATGGTGGTATTCCATAAACATGGTGGTATACCATAAACATGGTGGTATTCCATAAACATGGTGGTATACCATAAACATGGTGGTATACCATAAACATGGTGGTATACCATAAACATGGTGGTATAAGTAAACAGTAAACAATGCCCAAGTGATTCCTTGGTTTTTCGATGGTAATAACATGCCTATAAAGTACAATGGCTTTTTTCCAGATCCAAGAGCTACTAGAGTTTCATTCCTCATCAGGATCATCATGATGTATCGTGTTTTTGCAGAGCGTTGACACAGCACAGTCCGTCTGAAGGAATCACTGTCTCTAGCCCGATGTCCCAAAAAAACAGTTGTATTTCATCATCATCATCATCATCATCATCATCATCATGTACCCTGCAGGTTGGCGTAGGCGACAATGTCACTCCACAATTCTATCTACAGTGCATCGTATCAGTTCTGTTGTTGACTGTTTTCCATGCCATGACACCAAGCTATCCAGTATTTTCTCTCTTTGTCGTCCGCGATCTCTCTTTCCTTTTATTTTGCCAGTTGTAACCAAGTATTCCAACTTTCCTCTTCTCATGATGTGCCCGAAAAATGTTGATTGCTTCTTTCTGATGTTTTTTAAGAGCTCCCTTTTTGTGTTGGCCTCTTTGAGAACTTCCTCGTTGGTCTTTTTATCTGTCCAGGGGACTTTCAACATTCTTCTGAGAAATCCCATCTCTGTGGCCTCTAACCGTCTTTTCATTGTATTCAACATAGCCCGCCTTAAAGAGTCTTTGTCTGTAGCCAGACCTCCAACTTCTTCAGTTGTTATGTGCAAGTTCTTGCTGGTATCTTGACGTCTACTTGGTCTACCACAGATACATCGCCCAGGAATGACGCCTTCCATCATTGTTCATTGTCTCTTGACTTGGCTATAGTATTTTATGTACAAACACAGTGTTGTGTTATCATCGCATGAAAAAGTCAACAATTTAATTGCTATAATGCGCAGGTGATAAAAAGAATTGTAGAAGGACATGACCGCCTACGCCAACCGGTATGGCACATGATGATGATGATTGTATTTGATTTTACTCTGTAGAAGGGAGCTAATTAGCCAATTATTTCTTTCCTGCTGTTTGCGAGACTGGCCATGATTCACGACAATACCATTACCATTCCATTTTACCATTATCATTTACAACAATATTTTGCTTTCGGGAAGGCACATGTTCTATTTCACCCTCACACGGAATAACAATGGGTACTTTTCGCACTTACTAAACTCAAATACGAATAGATAAGATGCTAAAACACATAGGCATTTTTTAAAGTAAATAAGGCAGCTCTTGGAGAAACATAGCAATGATGGTGATACTGAAGAAGAGATCGTGAGAGAAATCCTTGTTAGAACATGAGGATAAAGTAGGTCATCAATGGAGGGCTTCTCGAGTGACTCCAGGATGAGGATGAAAGTGAGGAAAGTTACTGTCGCTGCACTGGCTTTGTGTGCACTAGCTACACTCACGTAACAGTTTCTCAGTCCCACTCTTAGCCCATACCTCGTCAGCTGAAGAAAGTTACTGTCAACACATTGTCCCAGTGAGATCATCTTCACGGTAACAGTTATTCTCTCACACTCTTAGTCCGTACTTCTGGCCGTCTAGACGGATCATTTCTCCACAGTTATTAGAGTTTTTAAAAGAAAAAGATCAGGCGACAAATGTGTGTGTGTTTACAGTTCTAGTCGGTCACGGTTAACGCATCCATGAAAGTAGCTGCTGAAACGTTAGATCCTGACAACAATGATGTGTGTGTGTTTTTATGTGATCAGTTCTTGGTATTCTCGCTGTGATTTACGAGTATCAGTTATGAGGATTTCACAAACAGAAGAGAGAGTTAATCTATGCACATGTAGGTTGAAGTAACGAAGAGAACAAACTAAAGGAAACAGTAATCATCAACAATGATCAACAATGAATACTACTGACATCAATACATCGTTACTTTCAACATAAATGGCGAACTGGTGAACAAAGCGATATACATTTTGATAAAAATACTGACACCGAGATAAACTGAGAGAGAAAAAAATACAAGGTTGACATGAAAAGAGTATACATCAAGAAGAATATAAACTTCTGCTAAAGAGACAGACACTGATGCCAGGCAGGTAAAGAAACAGACATACAGCTGGACAAAGTGACAGAAAAAGACAGAGAGGCTGATAAAAGAAGCAACAGAAAGTAGGCTTGAAGACAATTACGATAAATGTTGACAAAGAAATAAACAGAGAGGTCAACAAAGATATCAAAAGGTAAAATTCGTAAATACATGCACAAAGTTAAATAAAGATGCTGTGCATGTTAGGATCATCATTATTGCACACTTGTCGAATCCATAGGTGCTCTGATATCCTCATCGAGAATCTCAAAAATATCCGAGGTCAATAAAGTAACAGAGAGAAAGATACTCACCCCAGGTAAAGCTGGCGTGGTCACAGGTACAGCCCTCAACTGAAGGTAGTCGTATGTCGTGTTGTCTTGTTGGTGCTGCTCAAGGTTGTCGTAGTAAACATTCAAGGTGGCTAGAAAGTTTGCCGTATTGGTTGTCATACCTGAAATGTGAGGAATGTGTCCAGAGTGGACGCCGGGTTTAACTGTGATAGTTATGTCCCTTGCAAACTGTGGTCATGTGCTAACATTGGACAGCCCATATTGATTAAACCAGGATGTCTACTTACCTATAATATCTAAATTCTGAAAATTAATTCCTAATAACCTGAAGAATAGTATAGTATTGAAATAAGATTAATAGAAAGCATTCACTATGAAGCACAGTAAATAAATCAAATCATCTCAAGTAACTATTGTACCGAAGCATGTATATTATCATTATGAGTTTGGATTATTAGAAATCATGAAATCTCACTTTTCATGCAATTATTTTTCTGATATATTCTATCCAATGGTTGATCAAACCTGCGGCCACTGGAAACATATTCTTGAAAAAAAGACGACAATTTTCTCATGTCAATACATTTATTGAGCTCTGAGATTGGAAAGAATGACGACATTATCAAACGTTGGACGGAGATCTGTTTCGCACTCCGTCTTAAGAGAGCAGGTGATAGTATCAATTAAAGCCTTAAGAGAGCAGGTGATAGTATCAATTAAAGCCTTAAGAGAGCAGGTGATAGTATCATTAAAGCCTTAAGAGAGCAGGTGATAGTATCATTAAAGCCTTAAGAGAGCAGGTGATAGTATCAATTAAAGCCTTAAGAGAGCAGGTGATAGTATCAATTAAAGCCTTAAGAGAGCAGGTGATAGTATCAATTAAAGCCTTAAGAGAGCAGGTGATAGTATCAATTAAAGCCTTAAGAGAGCAGGTGATAGTATCAATTCCGCCTTAAGAGAGCAGGTGATAGTATCAATTAAAGCCTTAAGAGAGCAGGTGATAGTATCAATTAAAGTCTTAAGAGAGCAGGTGATAGTATCAATTAAAGTCTTAAGAGAGCAGGTGATAGTATCAATTAAAGCCTTAAGAGAGCAGGTGATAGTATCAATTAAAGCCTTAAGAGAGCAGGTGATAGTATCAATTAAAGCCTTAAGAGAACAGGTGATAGTATCAATTAAAGCCTTAAGAGAGCAGGTGATAGTATCAATTAAAGCTTTACGAGAGCAGGTGATAGTATCAATTAAAGCCTTAAGAGAGCAGGTGATAGTATCAATTAAAGCCTTAAGAGAGCAGGTGATAGTATCAATTAAAGCCTTAAGAGAACAGGTGATAGTATCAATTAAAGCCTTAAGAGAGCAGGTGATAGTATCAATTAAAGCCTTAAGAGAGCAGGTGATAGTATCAATTAAAGCCTTAAGAGAGCAGGTGATAGTATCAATTAAAGCCTTAAGAGAGCAGGTGATAGTATCAATTAAAGCCTTAAGAGAGCAGGTGATAGTATCAATTAAAGCCTTAAGAGAGCAGGTGATAGTATCAATTAAAGCCTTAAGAGAGCAGGTGATAGTATCAATTAAAGCCTTAAGAGAACAGGTGATAGTATCAATTAAAGCCTTAAGAGAGCAGGTGATAGTACCAATTAAAACCTTAAGAGAGCAGGTGATAGTATCAATTAAAGCCTTAAGAGAGCAGGTGATAGTATCAATTAAAGCCTTAAGAGAACAGGTGATAGTATCAATTAAAGCCTTAAGAAGCAGTTGAAAAAATCCTCGGACTTTGGCGAAAACCAAATTGAACTTGTACAAGAAATAGTTGAGCAAATATTCATGACTGCAACTAAGATATGAAGAAAGTCTTGGTAGATTTGAGTCTATGTTACATTGTGAATAGTCATTAACGTGATGTTATTCTTGAATTTTAAAAATATGCAAGCACGAGATGACAGAGTAGAGTAATATCTGACCGGTATCTTGTAGAGACCTACCTGCGGACCAGAATCGGCCCGCCATGCTATTTTGACTGCCACTTGTGCTAAATTTGAAATTTACCAAACACTTCATTTTCTGTGCTTAAAAATAAATATAAAAAGTAACATTTAAATGCACAACCATACAGAACGGTTGTAAAAAAATACTTTGATTAACGAATTCGCCAAAGGAAATAATTGTAATGATATCTTTGATCTATTGGTGGCGTCGTGTCACAAGACAAGACTGCAAAGCTCGTTATCTTTGGTGATGGACACGATGTCGAGGGGCAGATCTTTTAATGTCGTTGATTAGTGGACATCACAAGAGTGGTCTAGCCTTTGTTGTTTGTGTCGCGATGTGTACAAATGTCGTGGCTTTAAGTGTGGATGGTGGTATTGTGTACGTCAGAACTTTTCTTTGATGACAAGCATGTGTCAGATTAATAGGGTTTCGTGTCTTTGTCTTTAGCACCGGTTTTGTAAAAGGTTACCAATTACGGTGGTGGACGGATGTGATGACATTTATATTTAAGCAGCAATGCATTTAAAAGTAGGAAAAGATAATACACGGCGAAAGAAAAGGGGAAAAAAAAACATTTCTAGAGACGCTGCAAAATCCATAGTCAACTAGGATTGACGGAGGCTACTACTAACGTTAATAACGGGTTCTCGCCTTTTAATTACATAATGGCCCTATTAAACAAAAGTAGGAAAGTGGACACATAATTTAGTACTTTTGAGGAAAGATTTACTCTAGATAATTTCTTTACTCTGTTTCCGTATAACCCAGTGTGTTTAATTTGTAATGAAAGGATGTCTGTTCTTAAATAATACAATCTGAGACGTCACTTTCAATCTAAACATGACAATTACAGTTCACTGGAAGGACAAGTTAGACAAGAGAGAATATCACATTTAAAGAAGTCATTGGAAGGTCAGCAGGAGTGTGTTTTGAAATGTTAATAAATGTTCCGAGAATGTTGTTTGTGTGAGCTCTATTATTAGTGAATAAATTGTGAAGAATTTGAAAACATTTTCCGATGGAGATCTCGTGAAAGAGTGTTTCGATGCAGCTGCTAAAATGCTGTGTCCTGATAAGAGATGTTGATTTCACCAAGTAAGGTTATCAAGCCGGACTGTCGGAATACGCTTAGATGACTTTATGAAAGCTTGAAAGAGTGAACGTCATATCTTGTAGCATTCTCCGTCACCTTTAATTAGTCAACTGATATGACAGACACAGGGCAATTAGTTATAATAAATAATAGTTATCTTTATTAGGGGCATTGACACATTATTTAACATTATGGAGGACATATTAGCGTTACAACCACTCAAAGGTACCACAACATGGAGGGACTTTTTGAAAGCACTGGAGCTCGCTGTGTCGAGATTTTGACACAAAATAGGACAGGTTTTGTGGAGTGAGAGCAGACGGAAAACCAGCTATGACTGGTCAAAAGTCAGGCATGGTTGTAAAAATAAAATCCCAGTTATAATATATCAGAGATAAGCCATCATGATATTTCATTCCTACATTCTATTATTAGTCAAGAAAATCTTGCGTCAGGGAGTTTAAAGTTGCTGACGTCATACCAGTGGTGGTATCGTGTGCCAGTTTTATAAAAGCAAGAGGCTCCAACCTTCGTCAATTCCAAGAATTCCTTCGTGACGTCACTAACTAAGAGCATCGCTGTCTGCTTGACTTTTGTGATGTTCGCTGGTTAAGTCCAGGGGAAATTCTGAAAAAAATTGTATGACTAACGTGCTGAAGTAGAACTGTTCACTTACATGGAAGGTAATTCGACTGAAGTAGAACTGTTCACTTACATGAAAGGTAGTCCGGTCAAAGAATTATCGAACCCACAGCAGATTTGCCAACAACCGTTTTTAGGTGATATGACTCAACATTATAATGCCATTAATCTCAAGTTATAAATGCAGACACAAACTGCTACATAAACTTTGTCATGTCACAGCTTTCCAGACAAAACTGAAATTGTTGGAGAGAAACCTGCGAGAATGAAAAATCCTTTTTTTTTTTTTGTAAGCCTTGGAAAGCAGAAGAAATCTCTTATTAAATTCAAAAGCTATACTGACACCATTAACTATATTTACTATCAGTTCCGGGAGCGTTTTAAGGATTTTATTGAACAGCAAACATGGCTAGAATATTTATCAACACGATTTGATTTCGATGTAAATGCCGCTAAGGCAGAGATACAAACGGAATGTATTGACTTGCAAGAACTAAATATTCTGAAATCAAAGTGAAACAACTCCACATAATGGACTTCTATACATCTTATTTCCCACATGAACAATATTCAATGATCTCATCAAATGCCCCACAAAGTTACTTCATTGTTTGGTAGCACTTAGGTTGAAATATTTTTTTTAAAACTTAAGTGGACTAAATCAAAAGTAAGAAATCGATTAACTGACACAAATTTAGAAAACATACTACACATTGCTGTCATATAGTCAAATAGCACCAAACATGGACAAATGTTGTACGTGAAGTTCAGGCATACCCCACTCATTAAACCGGTAACTGTTCTACTTATAATTTATTGTTGAAGTCCTCTAATACCCTTTCCTATCTCACCCCTCTCACTTTCATCACACTCTCTAACGTTACAGTCATCGCTTTTGTATGCAAATGAGGTCATTTATATAATGGCTTCTTTAGGTGATGGTATCACTGGTCCTCGACGTCTTCATAGATTTCAGGCCCTTAGGTAATAAAAGCTTGCCCAGCCCAGATCTAAAACAACGGTTTTGTGACCGGCGGATGGCGTAGAGGTTGGTGTTTTGTGGCATACCACCATGGCAGAGAAGTGCCAAGAAATCTGGCTAATGTAGCTTTACAGTGTCCAGCATGAGAATGGAGATAGAAGCAGCAACAGCGATGGTAGCATGGCTGGTTAAATGGAAGGCTCACCACTCAATTTTGGTGACGGACTGGCAGAGTATGCTACGGAAGTGGGTGCAGCTCCTGGATGATTCTATACAGAGCCCTTTAACCTGGGTCTAGGACATGTACAGGGATATGAAATAAGCGATAGGTGGCAGTTCTAGCACTGAATGTGGTCTGATTCTGGACAAGGAGATCATCATCACCTTTGTTCTTTATTCGTTAAGAGAGAGGAATCGGTGGGACAATGATGTATATCTTGAGAAACCGATGAGTCTATGGAGGTGGAAATGTGTCTGGCGAGAGGAATCGGTGGGACAATGATGTATATCTTGAGAAACAGATGAGTCTATGGAGGTGGAAATGTGTCTGGCGAGAGGAATCGGTGGGACAATGATGTATATCTTGAGAAACCGATGAGTCTATGGAGGTGGAAATGTGTCTGGCGAGAGGAATCGGTGGGACAATGATGTATATCTTGAGAAACCGATGAGTCTATGGAGGTGGAAATGTGTCTGGCGAGAGGAATCGGTGGGACAATGATGTATATCTTGAGAAACCGATGAGTCTATGGAGGTGGAAATGTGTCTGGCGAGAACGAGTGGGAAAGACGGATGTGTCTGCAATCAACAAATTTACAGGAACAATCGGTTTGTATACTTTTCTAGAAATGCTTAGCCTGCGGTAGGGCGGATATGAGATTGTTGCAACTTCTGTGAAATGTATTACATGATTGAATAGAATAGAATAGAATAGAATAGAATAGAATAGAATAGAATAGAATAGAATAGAATAGAATAGAATAGAATAGAAAATTTCTATTCAATGTGTCTACGTATCTGTGAATAGGCAGACTATTTAGTCTTTAATGTAGTCCTAATGTGATCTATAGTTAATCAGCTATACATTTATTTAGCGACTTCCCTTACCTATCTGTCGACACAAATTTACCGAGACACATTCTCTCACCTTCTGCTGCTGGACCTGGAATTGACAAAGTCCATGTTGTCAAGAGAAGACCAATCATCACGGACGTCATGGCTGATGTTGTATGGCGAGAAGCGATGTTCAGCGACAGTCGTTGTGTCTAACACCTGATCCGATACATGGAATATCCTCGTTTATAAGCCTGACAGATGACATTATTAATAGATAAATGCAACGTTGCATAATAATTGTGTAATTATTGCAACTTGTGTGTGACAGTTTGAATATTTATGAAAAATATAACCTTTTTTTCATTGACAGCTTCAAACACGGAATTCCGCTGATATTTGCATGGTCTTCTATCGTAACTACTTGTCGTCAGTACGTAAGTCTCGCCCTCCTAGTAAATAATTCTGCCTTGGGATCGGGCAGTAAATCCCGAGGGAGTCCGTTATATGACGTACCACAGAACTCTCTCTGTGTGGACTAGCACTTCCATCTCACTGCAGTTTTCACAAAAAGTAGCAGTTTATGCAGATGTTGTTTAACAAAACAACAACGAGCACCATGTCAGTCAAAGATAAACACTGCAGAATATTAATGCGAAAGGAGAAGCTACTCCTGGTTTTAGTAGATACACTAGAGAGAGGTTGAAAATCGACGTACCGTTTCCATAACTCATTACAAGTTTAGCGCAACAACAGCCTCAGCCAATCAGCAGGAACGAACAATGTGAAGAGTACATCCAAGACTCCAATCTTGACACACATAATTATTGTTACCTGTTACTTTGCTATAGCTCGTTTCAAAACATATGCCCAACTTCAAAACGCTATTACTCTCTAACCGTTTGTTAAATACTTTTGAAATTTTCCAAATGTTATTAGAATGCAAAAGACCCTTTAAATGTATATTTAACAAATATCTTGCAGCTGCAGTTTTCTTAAAGCGGCGATATTTCTTTGATGTTTGTCAAAATTGTAAATTGTGAAGCCCTAAAGAATAGAAATTACCGTAGTTGCTGGTCTACGATTAATTTTCACTAGGTAAAGGCGTGGCCGTAATGGGGAAATAACTGGATAAAACAAAACACCAGGATAATTATTGTCTGCTCAGTTCGAGGACGGACGATAATATCAAGGTATACCTGTATGTCCAATTTTCATAGTTGTGGTCCTGAAAAGGACCGTTTGTTGAAATAATTTAAGGTAATATAGGGGCCAACATTGTGGGGGCTATATACTTTCATTCTGAATCAGACGAGTCTAAAAGATTAATAACTGTTTGGGGTTGAACATTCCACAAACCATCATTTTTCCAATATTCCTCTTCCTGTTTTAAGACGTGGTCTTCACATTTAGCCCAATAATCTTTGTCTATATTTAATAAAGCGAGATTAGCAAGAGTCTTTACATCGCATATTTTGAATGTCGTATTTTCATCTGCCACTTGTCCTTTTAATTTTGCCCAGATTAGTTCTATTGGATTTAAATGAGCATGGTAAGGTGGCAGCCTCAAACTTATATGACCGTGCTCTTGGATAATCTTATCTATTTGAAAAATCTTTGTCCTCTGTTTTTGCTTTACTAGAGATAGTAATTCAGGTTTTAAGTACATGTTATTAAATTGTATGTGCTCCTTTGTGAGCCATATCTTAATAGCATTGTTATAGTGTGACTCAGTCATGGGCGATAATGGAAGAATAGAAGAATATGACGATAGACAGAAGAATAAAAGAATGAGGCGATGACGATGTGAAGTAGGATAGTTTTAGGCGGCGTAGAAAAGACACTCTTCAGAGGATTAGGAAGGAGACGTTAAGTCTACCCAACTCAGTCGCTGAGTCGTAATCAACTTGAAGATTACCAGTGAAATGCGTACAGGTGGTCAGCCTAAAGCCAGACAGATGTTTGCTCTGGTCGACAAAGTTGCGTAACGCAACGACACGGCCGCTGGTTCCTAGGAAACTCTTATATCGGCAGACGCCTTGAAGTCCAGTGAAGACCTGAGATGAAAGCGGACAACAAAACTGCCCCGCGTAATCAAAAGACCAGGTTATCTTTACGTTCAACAGTGATTACTCTTTGAGTCTCTGAATTGGAAATCGCCTGGAGTTTTAGTTGTTAGGGGACGGACTTAGGAAGATGGACAGGTTCGACAGGACTCCTAAAGTAATAAGACTTTAGAGATAATTAAAAAAGGCGGAGCTAGAGAGATAGTGACGGTCAAGAGACGTAGGTTAGGCCGTATCAGTGGTCGGGGGGGGTGTGGTCACCTGGGACTTAAACCCCGAGACCCTGGGAACTGGGAGATTAGGAGAGGAGAGGCCCAGAATGCTTTTGGGGGCGAGGAGCAGTAGCTAGAGAGACATTTAGCTACACTCGGGCAGACTCAGCTACACTCAGCCAGACTCGATACAATTCGGCCACACTCGGCCAGACTGAGCACATTCAGATACTAGTTCCTCAGCACTATCAGAAAGAGACATGCAGATGTACTTAAGAATACTATACGGAGTATACGGTCAACAAGATAGATAGATAACCACAGGTAGAACTTTATGAATACGAAACGGCCACACACAAACGTTATTTGACAATTCATCATCGCCGATAGGCTATGTCAAGTAACACCAATAAAGACCTTGTTTATACTGTACTAAAAAGATTGATGAGTTATATATGTGTGTCCAAAGAAAGAACAAGTAGTAAAGTCAGAAAGAAGTTTGAAAGAAACGCTGCAACATCCCATTACTTTCTGTTGCCGTGACGCAGGATTTTATTCTTTTAAAGAAGGACCTGGAAGAAAAAAAAAAAGTAAGAATTTTCTCTTAACCAACTCTGACGTCCATCTACGCACTTCCAGCGTAAACCTACGCACTTCCAGCGTAAACCTACATACTTACAGCAACGAGTGCCACCGAGCAGCCAAGAAATTATAAGAAAAACACTATATTTACTATACAGAACACATCATTGTGAAAAAAAAAACACTAGAGAAGCTGTCAGTTCGTGACTTTTTTACTATTCCGGAGGTGAAAGATTACTTGTGTTTGAAATAAATGTGAAATGCATCGGACAGCAAAGAGAACCTTATGCCTTATGTGAAAACTGATGTCCACGTTGAGAACCTAAGAAAAAAGACTAAGTAGTTTGTTAATTATTGTTTTAAATTAGTATATTATTGTGTAGTTGTTAGGATGTTATAAGGTGTGTTAGGTATTCCATGGACTTCAGAAGCATGTAAGTTGGATTTTTCTTATATATTTTAGAGATGCATATGATATGTTGAACAAGGTTAGTGTGAAGTAAATAAGTTTTTTCTTGAGTGTTAGTGGAAGATCGTAGAAATTCTTTGACCGATCTAAACGTGTGTGTGTGCGTGTGATTTGCTAGCGAACAAATTTATTAATTATTAAGAAAGGCGCAGAGGTACCCAGTCGGTAGGAAGTACAATTTTTTTCTTTACCTTAATTCTTGTTGGTATATATATGTTATAACGATTTAAGTAGAAAGAATAAGTAAGACGAGAAGTTAAGTGGTCAACAAGAATCTATAGTATTAACAACAATATGGAACCTAACGAGACGTTGGAGGCTACTAACGACATGATAAAACAGATAGGAGGGGTGTTAAATAAATTGAGCACCGCCATAACCAATCAAGGGGTATACGCGGGTATACAGAACTACAGCGGGGAACAGGCAAACTTCAAAAGATGGATAACTGAGATTGAGAAGTTTGCCTATATATCGCACATACCTCCAAATGAGATGCGAAATATAGCATTCCAGACTAGTTCTGACGGAGTCTCAGAATTTCTGAGGAGAAGGATAGAACAGGTGCCCGTCGAAGAATGGCCAATGGTCAAGAAGGAACTACAGAAGAGATTCTCAAACGACGGAGATGCACCGTACATGTTCATCAAGCTGAGGAAGGTCAAACAAGAAGCACAAGAATCAGTACAAGCTTACAGCGACAGGTTGCTAAGCCTAGCAGAAAAGGCGTACATGAATCAAAACATGAACGACCCAATTGTGCAAGGACAATTGACGGCCATGTTTATAGACGGGCTAGTAGAGACGGGGTTAAAAATGCACCTTTTTAGGAAGGGCCCCGACACGCTCGATCGAGCATTAGATCTAGCCAGAGCGGAAGAAAACTTAAGAGAAAGGCTACCGACTCAAGATGAATTTCGTGGTCAACCACATCAAGGATATAGAAGCCCCCGGAGAGAACAGATAAGAGAACTAAATCATAGGACCCGAAGAATAGAACAACCGAGAGAACTGGAACATGCCCCTATGGAGGTCGACCACGGTAGACGTCGCTGGAGTGGAGTGAGAAGGGAACAGTCTAGAAGAGTCGACCTCATTGGAGAGCAACGAAGGTGTTACAATTGCAACAGGGTAGGTCACATTGCTAGGGACTGTAGAGCACGTAATAGTGTGACGTCTAAGAATTACCCAGGACGGGTAAGTAGTCAAGGGAATCGGGGAAACTAAAGCATCGCTCCAGAACCCAGACCGCCAGGAGGGATGTAATGAGATATAGGTCTGGAGAACAAGAAGAACTTACAGGAGATCCTAGTTCATGTACGGTAAAGGTAGATAAGTGTAGGTTTAGGGCTTTAATTGATACGGGAGCCGAGGTGAGTGTTATAAAGGACACCGTTTACAGAACGCTGAGGAAGCAGTTTAAATTAAAGAAGTCCGACGACCGGTTAATGTCAGCTAATGGAGGGACTCTACAAGTAGTGGGAACTACCGTCTTGGATCTACGGATAGGAAATACCATATGGAGACAACAATTTAGAGTAATACGAGGATTATCCAGATCAATGATACTGGGGAGAGACTTCCTCTTCAGGAGAGGGGTGAGAATCTATTTTGATCTTAGGAAAATTAAGGTGGGGAAAGAATGGGTTACCATGGAAAATGACCTACACATTGCCAGCCTGGTGAGATCTAGAAGAACAGTGGCATTAAAGCCCAACACGGTGAACATCGTACCAGCAAAAACCACCGGGAATAGCGATTCACAATCAGTAAGAATAGTCCGGACAAAGGGACTCGGCAACTCATATATATTAGAAGAACCCGGACTGAATGTTATTGAGGGAATAGTAACCATAGCCCGAGACAATAACTTCCCCATAATGATACTCAACAGTACGGGGAAGACTGTAAAACTCAAGAAGGGATGTGTAATCGCAGCACTAGATACCGGGCACGACAGGCCAGGACAGTTAGCTATGGTAGACAGAGGTAGGTTAAGTAACGGGAACCGGAGGAACCACAATTATCGGGACAACCAGTACGAACGGAAAACTAACCGGATGGGCTCACTGCGACAGCCACACGTATCGGGGTGGTTTTACCGAGATGGCAAGGTGAATCGGCACGACGGAAGAAGAGAATGGAAAAGAGTGGAGCCCACACAGACGCGAGTGATGAAGGTCGATGATAAATTACTAACCGAAGAAAGGAAGAGGGATTTGGTGGCTCAATTAAACACAGGTGACGAACATAAAAATTGCATCGAACCATTGATACTAAAACACCATGATGTCTTTGCCTTAAATGACTTTGAACTGGGCCGAACCACGACCACAGAGCTGGAGATAGACACTGGAGATGCACTACCAATTAGCTCAAGACCATATAGGACTCCATTGAAGGATCGAGAAGTAGTGGAAAAGGCCATAGAGGACATGCTCGAAGCAGGCTTAATAAGAAGGAGCAAGTCTGCCTGGTCCTCACCGATAGTACTAGTCACAAAGAAGGATGGTACACAAAGATTTTGCTGTGACTATAGAGCCCTTAACAAAATCACGAAAACCATCTCACATCCAATGCCCTTAATAGATGACATCTTAGGCATGTTAAATGGGGTTAAGTATATGACTCGCCTGGATGCAAAATCCGGCTTTTGGAGCATAGGGGTCCACGAGAAGTCACGTGAACGCACAGCCTTTAGCACTCATATAGGCAGCTTTGAATGGAACGTCATGCCCTTTGGACTAAAGAACTCTCCGGCAACTTTTATGGGTCTTATGAACGAGGTGCTAGCAGGGATGCAAAAATTCGCTTTAGCTTACATAGACGACATTCTGGTCTACACCTCTGGGGATATTAAGGACCACCTGAAACACTTAGAACTAGTGTTTGAGAGACTGAGGAGACACTCAGTGAAACTAAAAATCAGTAAATGTGAGTTCGTAAAGACTGAAACCAACTATTTAGGATTCGTAATCAGCAGAGATGGCATAAAACCAGACGGAGACAAAGTCAAGGTGATTAAGGGTATGGCCAGTCCCACCAAGGTCAGGGAGATCAGGAGTTTTATAGGAATGTGTGGGTACTACAGAAGGTTCATCCCCAACTTTTCCGAAATTGCAGAACCGCTAATCGCGCTGACGAGAAAATTTGCTAGGTTCAAATGGACGAAGGAATGTCAACGAGCCTTCGACTCCTTAAAGGAAGCGCTATCCACGATACCTCTTCTTTCACACCCCGATGTAGGGAAGGAAATGATACTGTATACGGACGCCTCCGACCAGGCAGTAGGCGCCTGTCTGGTGCAACTCAGCAGCGAAGGAAGTGAACTAATACCCGGAATCCGTAATGAGAAACCCATCTACTTCCTGTCTCACAAACTTAGCAAGTCACAGCGGAATTGGTCAACGGTAGAGAAGGAAGCCTTCGCCATTCACTACGCGTTGCAGAAATTGGATTTTTACCTACGCAACACTAGATTTATTATTAGAACTGACCATAAGCCACTGAGAGCCATGCTGGAAGCTCCAGTACAAAACAGGAAGATACAGACTTGGGCGTTGAATCTTCAGGGCTATGACGCACGAGTCGAGTACATACCCGGCACAGAAAACACCTGCGCCGATCTCCTGTCTAGGATCCCATATGCGAGGAATGGGGAAGATGATAAGGACGAAGGGGAACCAGAGATCGACGACAGAAATCTGCAGGTAAATGTGATAAACACGGACAGAATTGAGGAACAAGACAGCCCAGAACAGACAGAAGTAGAGTTGGCAGAAGCGGTTGGGGATACAGACATAGTATTAGAAGAACCCATAGTTAGAGCGAAACAAGAAGAAGACCCGGAGATGAAGAAGATAATAGATGATCTATTGATCAACAAGAATTTAGATAAGTGGAAGAGGTTTCGAATCGATGAAAAGGACGGAACCCTTTGTTTTATTTCCCAAAAGGACAACGGTCCTCGATGCAAAGTATATGTGCCCCTAGAGTATCGTACGCAAGTCCTGGAAAGCTACCATGAAGGGAACGGACATGTAGGAAGGGACAAAACTCTAGACGCCATCGCCTTAAAATATTACTGGCCACGTATGTTTCATGATGTGTACGAGCACGTTTATAAATGTAGGACGTGCAAACTCAGAAATATGCAAATGATAAAATGTCCGCTCCAGACAATGGACAAGCAGTTTTTTCCTATGCAGAAAGTTAGCATAGATCTGACTGGGCCGTATCCGAGGACGGCGTCAGGAAACAAGTATATTGTACACTTCACCGACTGCTATAGTCGCTGGCCGGAAAGCTTCCCAGTTGCAGATAAGAGTAGCAGTACCGTGACGGACATATTGCTCAACGAATTCCTTCCACGATACGGATGCCCGCAGATCATACTCACGGACAATGGGGGCGAGTTCACCAGCGTGCTATTTGAGCAAACGATGCGTAAGCTCAATATCCAACACATCACCACTTCTATCTACAATCCCCAAGCGAATGGCATCAACGAAAGGCAGCACAGGACATTAAACGATGTGCTGGCCAAATCAACCAGTGATGGACAAAAGGAGTGGGATGTAGTCTTAAACCATGCCCTCTCAGCGATTCGTATTAACAAAAACGAGAGCACGAAGTTATCGCCGTATTTTCTGCTGTTCGGAAGGGAGCCCATGCTACCTCTTGACAATTTGCTACGACCCAGACGGAAATACTACGGCGAGGACGTTCTAGAAACAACACTAGAGGAAATGCACCGTGCTCAAAGAATAGTGTGGGAAAACCTCAAGAAGGCGGAGGAAAGGAGAAACAAGCGAACAGGTACAGATGAGCCACCGCATTTTAAAGTGGGCGACAAAGTATTCTATCGAAAACAACACCTCAGTTCCAAATTGGAACCACGATGGGAAAGCGGGTACGTAGTAGTAGCGCAAAGAGGTCCAGTCACCTATCAAATTAAACATCAACTAAAGAACAAACTCCTCCGGACGCACGTACGATATTTACGGGCAGACGACCAGTTGTGGGCCGAATGTGAACGTGCAGAAAACACCTCTAGTCGACACCCGCGTGGGGTGATCTATGCGGTACCAAGAAGGGACTCTATGACCTATTCGGAAAGCGAGAGTGAACCGGACATCGACAATGACCTCGTTGCGATCCGAGAGAAGGAAACTTTAGCACCAGAAAGAATGAGCCCTGCAGACTCTAGTGCGCCGGAATCCACACCCGATGGCGAGTCAGAACACGAGGCCCCATTCCAAAATACGCGCCAGGCTCGGAGAAGGAGGCTAGAAAGACAAGAGAAAAGAGCCAAGCGACGGTTGAAAAGGCTGAGATCACACTCCTCCGGAGATAGCGATATACCTATACCTGAACTAAGGCGACGGTTAGACGATAGGCAACACAGAATAGAACAGGAGGAAGGCAGAATCGACGACACACAATACGAAGAATTAAATTACTCAGCAGGTTATGAGACTGTGGAAGAAACACCGGACCGAACTGCAAAACGACAGTTTGAATTGTCTTCTGACGACGCACCAACAGAAAAGAAACGGGAGGTAATGAGCAGGTCCGAGGACTAAATTGGTAAGACAATATACATAGATTCATAGGTTCATCTGACTGATAATGTTACTTATTGATAGGAAGGGTGTACAAGTGGAGAGTATAGTTAACTATCCACATAATCATTATGTCCGGCAAGGGACTTAGAAACACTTGAATAATAGAGTGTTACTGCACAGGCATAATTTAATCAGGGAATTGTTTGTATGAACCTGGAGATCTATGACCATACGATATGAAGTTTGAGGGAAGTAAAGTAAGCCCGTCAGTAAAGAGAATGAGAAGAGATGTAAATTAGTCGTAGAATCAGCCCCAGAAGGTGACAAGATGTAATAATTGAGTTTTCTTGCTATTTCATATTTTGGATGTTGTAACTAATAATAATGTTATATGAGTCCACTAACTTTTAGACAAATTCTATATGTAATATGTCAATGTGCACTGAATGATGAGTATGAGTCTGTAAATGTACTGTCGCCTTAATGAGAAGCCAGAATTTAATTAGACGTATCGCTGACCACTTGAGGAGTGAGTCACCTGAAGTAAACAAACAAAATGGTAACCATGTTTACATCGGTTTAAAAAAAAGTTTGAGTCAAGTTAAGAGAACTTAGAATTTACAGGAAATAGAGTATGCATGGAGAGAGTCTTAGGAGACTAAGAAGAGTGAGTCAGTGACCCGAGTTGGAGAGACTCTATGAGTTATATAGGAATTCCAAGTGTGGAACAGCATTGTGAGATGTACACATGTGTGTATGAAGTGTGTTGTGGATAGTTTAATGGAAGTCTAGACAGACTAGATTCTGTATCAAATTTAAGTCATAATTTTGATTGCTATGTGTTTGTGATTACTCTATGCTTCAATGTTCGGTCTGTCCAAGACTGTGGGGTGTATGATTTGAGGAGAAACATGTCGTGAAATGCACATTTTTTAAAATACAATTTTATGAAAATGTAATTATATGTTGACGGGGAGAATTGCCTAAAATTTAGGAATATGCGGGGAGAAGGAACAGATAAGAAGACTGTCGACCCGACATGAGTTGACCAGTAAATTAAGCCTGTGGCTAAGAGATTCTGTAAGAAAGCGTATTGCTATGCAGACAACTTTATTAGCAGTGCCAGAAGAGCACGTGTTCAGGGAGAATAAGAGAACAGAGTAGACGGGTCTTGTTTCTTTTTCAGAACTGGCACAGATATGATGCCGAAGAAAGACTAAACACGTCTTATTAGGCAATTAAGAGAGTACAGTGCGAAGGCCGATCGAGCCTTAAATATTTCAGAATTGATGTTTCCACAAAATGTTTTGTATACATGAGACACATGTTGTGTCGCAAAGATGTTTATTGAATATCATGATATTGTTGTAGAATTATGAATGTTGTATATGTAAACACCAATTACAGAACCTACCAGTTTAAATTAAGAGACGGAAACAAATGTGGGTTAGACATAGACAAAACAGACGATGACCTCAATTTAGCTGGCCTACATTCAGGCTAGGTCCAGAGTGACGTCACGTTAGTCAGAGGCTTCAAAGCAAAACAAAGTGGCATGGCAGAGCGATGTTGTAAGATGATTGTATACATGATGGATTTTTCTTTTGAGATTCCAGTTTATAGATGTTGAATTTGTATTTCTAATTGTTGTAATAATTGATGTACAATGAGAAAAAGGAAATTAGTTAGCCCATTAAGGAAGTAGAAAGAGAGCAGTCACACTATGTTTTTATTTTGAGTTAAATTGATCTATGAATATATCAATTCAACTGAAATGTTGACGGAGATATATGTTATAGTGTGACTCAGTCATGGGCGATAATGGAAGAATAGAAGAATATGACGATAGACAGAAGAATAAAAGAATGAGGCGATGACGATGTGAAGTAGGATAGTTTTAGGCGGCGTAGAAAAGACACTCTTCAGAGGATTAGGAAGGAGACGTTAAGTCTACCCAACTCAGTCGCTGAGTCGTAATCAACTTGAAGATTACCAGTGAAATGCGTACAGGTGGTCAGCCTAAAGCCAGACAGATGTTTGCTCTGGTCGACAAAGTTGCGTAACGCAACGACACGGCCGCTGGTTCCTAGGAAACTCTTATATCGGCAGACGCCTTGAAGTCCAGTGAAGACCTGAGATGAAAGCGGACAACAAAACTGCCCCGCGTAATCAAAAGACCAGGTTATCTTTACGTTCAACAGTGATTACTCTTTGAGTCTCTGAATTGGAAATCGCCTGGAGTTTTAGTTGTTAGGGGACGGACTTAGGAAGATGGACAGGTTCGACAGGACTCCTAAAGTAATAAGACTTTAGAGATAATTAAAAAAGGCGGAGCTAGAGAGATAGTGACGGTCAAGAGACGTAGGTTAGGCCGTATCAGTGGTCGGGGGGGGTGTGGTCACCTGGGACTTAAACCCCGAGACCCTGGGAACTGGGAGATTAGGAGAGGAGAGGCCCAGAATGCTTTTGGGGGCGAGGAGCAGTAGCTAGAGAGACATTTAGCTACACTCGGGCAGACTCAGCTACACTCAGCCAGACTCGATACAATTCGGCCACACTCGGCCAGACTGAGCACATTCAGATACTAGTTCCTCAGCACTATCAGAAAGAGACATGCAGATGTACTTAAGAATACTATACGGAGTATACGGTCAACAAGATAGATAGATAACCACAGGTAGAACTTTATGAATACGAAACGGCCACACACAAACGTTATTTGACAATTCATCATCGCCGATAGGCTATGTCAAGTAACACCAATAAAGACCTTGTTTATACTGTACTAAAAAGATTGATGAGTTATATATGTGTGTCCAAAGAAAGAACAAGTAGTAAAGTCAGAAAGAAGTTTGAAAGAAACCCTGCAACAGCATCTTTTGTACTGGATGACGTCGGGACTTTATCTTCAAGTGCAACAATGTTGTGGTACGCTGCATTGTCCATTATTAGGCAAGATGGTCGATCTAGTGATGGGAGAACAGAATTTTCAATCCAATGTCTAAATATGTGACCATTCATCTCAGAGTGATAATCCCGATTGTCTATGGATTTTGAAAGAAAAATGAGCTCTGCATTCTGTATTAGTCCATGTTGTCGACTACCTGCATGAGCAATTATCAAGCGCTGTCCTTTGCTGCTAGGTATTAATCTCTTAATCTTTCCATCTGATGACTGCCATTCACTTTGGTTAGTGTGGTGAGCATTGATCCATGTTTCATCCAAGTACACAATATCATAACCTTGCTTGCGCACCTCTTTTACTTCACGTAAGTACTTGCTTCTCATGACTACTATATGTGGCTTCTCACAGATGATGTTTCGTCCATTGGAATACTTTCTGAATGTAAAGCCTACAGCTCTCACATTCCTCCATAATGTAGACTTTGATATTTCAATACTGTTGTTCTTTTTCAGCGATACTTTTAATTTTCTTATTGTAACAGTTTCATTCATACCCAACATTTTGCGAATTTCACTTCTAATAAGTTCACTGTCGAAATTATCCAACATTTTTGCTCTTCCTTGTGATTTTGTATATTTGGAACATTGACGGTCACGTGCTTGAATCCAGCGATTAAATGACCGTTTAGATAAATCCAAAATGTGTCTTGTCCTATTCTCAGGGTTTTCTAAAGAATGAAATAATCTTCCTCGTTTAGCCTCTATGCAAAAATAGTCATACATTTTTATTGCGATGTTTTGTAAACTGCAGAATTTCATGTTAAGACTCATGATAAATTTTAGCGTTCCACGTCTACACCTATGAAAGAACGGAAATGGAACACACAATGCCTCGTGTTTTCTACAAGTGTCTAATTGTGTCAGACAACTCACGTTTAAAGCGTGCAAAATCGTAAATTTGACCGTGTATAGATTTGTAATCGCTATTTTTAACTTAAATACTGTAAACACTAAGTTTTGACTACATCAATGGGTCGTTATAAATTTATATAAATCAAATAAGCAATAATAATAACCAAATGTTTGTTTTTAGTGAAATTAATTCCCTGTTGGGTTCTAATCATTATAACTTTACATGCAAATTTTGAAAAAATTACAAAAAGCGGTTTAAAAGATATTGATTTTAAAAGTTGGGCACGACTTATGAAACAAGCTATAGATGTTTTTTGCCTGAATTTAAATGTTCTCCTTTGATAATGCAGCACAGTTAGCAACAAATCAACGAGTTCTTCTTTGATAATACAGCACAGTTAGCAACAAATCAACGAGTTCTTCTTTGATAATATAGCACAGTTAGCAACACAATAACGAGTTCTCCTTTGATAATACAGCACAGTTAGCAACACAACAACGAGTTCTCCTTTGATAATACAGCACAGTTAGCAACACAATAACGAGTTCTCCTTTGATAATACAGCACCGTTAGCAACAAATCAACGAGTTCTCCTTTGATAATACAGTACAGTTAGCAACAATTAAATGAGTTCTCCTTTAATAATACAGCACAGTTAGTAACAATTAAATGAGTTCTCCTTTAATAATACAGCACAGTTAGCAACAATTCAACGAGTTCTCTTTTGACAATACAGCACAGTTAGCAACAGTTCAACACATTCTCATTGTGTTATCCAGCACAGTTAGAAAACATCTCAACGGATCTATTTTGATAATTCAAGAGTGTTAGGAACAGCTCAACGCGTTCTCATCTAATGATTAATCGTAATTAGTAGTAACACACACAATGAATTTCACGTTAATTATTATGACAAATCATCATCATCATCATTGAGTGCCGTCTCCGCAACGAAGGTTGGCTACCATGGAGCGCCATTTTGCTCTATCTCTTGCTTTGATGGTGCAGGTTGTCATCGGTTGATTTGTCCATCTTTTGATGTTACTCGTCCATGTTAATCTTGGTCTGCCTCTGCCTCTTTTACCTTGTATTTTCCCCTCCAGGATCACTTTCAGTAGGCTGTTGTGTCTTTTAACATGGCCTAAGAATCGCATTTGTCTTGTTCTAATTGTGTTCAGAAGTTCTCTTTTCATTTTTAGTTGTTTTAAGACTTTGTCATTTGTTTTCTTTTCCTTCCATCCAATTCTACCTATTCTTCTATATATCCACATTTCAAAGGCTTCAGTTCTCTGTTCTGTTTTCTTGTCTAATGTCCATGTTTCAGCACCATATAGGAATATTGAGAAGATGTAACATTTTGCTATTCTTAGTTTTAGCTCTGGTGTTATTTGTTTTGATATTAGTATGTCCTTCATGACATTAAAATTACTTTTTGCCATTCCTATTCTTTTGTTTATTTCAGTTGTACATTTTCCATCACTGGTTATAGTATGTCCAAGGTAGTTATAGTTCTGAACTGTCTCAAGGTCTATTCCTTCAATTTTGATATCCACTTGTGGGTTTTGAGTATTTTCTTTGTTTATGATCATAGTTTTAGTCTTTTTGATATTCATATCTAGTCCATATTTTTGGCTTGTGTTTATTTCATTAAGTAATTGTTGTAGGTCTTTAGGATTTTCTGCTAGTAGTACAGTATCGTCAGCATATCTTAGGTTATTGATTATCTTTCCATTAATTTGTAGGCCTGGCATCTCTATGATGTTTTTAAAGATTTGCTCAGTGTATAGATTGAACAAGCTTGGTGATAGGATGCATCCTTGTCTTACTCCTCTTTTTATATCAATGGGTGTAGAGAACTCTTTGTTATATTTTATTATTGCTGTTTGCTCCCAGTATAGATTGCATATTAGTCGTATATCCATGTCATCTAGATGTATCTCTTTTAGGCATTCTATAAGTTGTTTGTGGTGTACTCTATCAAAAGCTTTGGTGTAGTCTATGAAGCAGGCATATATTGGTTTGTTTACTTCTGTGTATTTTTCGATTAATGTTCTCATGCAGAATATGGCTTCTTTTGTCCCGCTATTTTTCCTAAATCCAAATTGCTGCTCATCTAATTCAGTATTGATTTTATTCTGAATCTTTCCTTGTATAACTTTTAGCAAGATTTTTGTAACATGGCTCATTAGGCTTATTGTTCTAAAGTCACTGCATTCAACTGCACCATTCTTTTTAGGCAATGCAATGAAAGTTGATGTTTTTAGTTCATTTGGTATGTATCCTGTGTGGTATATGTCGTTGCATATGTCTGTAATCACTTCAATGCCAAAATCTTCAAGTGCCTGTATCATCTCTATCTGTATGCTTTCAGGTCCTGCTGCTTTTCCCCTTTTCATTGTTTTTATAGCTTTTTCCACCTCAGATTTTAAGATTTTATAGCCTGATGTACATTTTATAACTGGTTTCTTGTCCCTTTGATCATGAAATAGTTCTGTTATATATTCCTGCCATCTATCTATGATATCCTTATTGTCTGTTAGCATTTTTCCTTTTTTGTCTGCAATGCATCCACCTTCTGTGGCTTTTTTATTTTTATTAGTCATTCTCTTTATTTCTGTGTGCATTCCTCTTAGGTCTTGTTTGCTTTCCATAGTTTCTATTTCTCTACATTTTTGGCTGAGCCAGTCTTCTTTTGCCTTTTTGCACATTTTGCGTATCTCATTATCTATTTTATTGTATTGGGCAGTGTTCTTCGCTTGTCTCCTTTCTTCCATTTTTTCTAAGATGGTGTTAGTTATCCATTTTTGTTTTTTGTTCTTTTCTCTTTTGGGTAAGGTGTCGCAGGCTTTTTGTATGCTTTTCTTTATGCATTGCCATTTGGTTGTTACTTTTTCATCAGGATTTTCTCTTCTGTATTGTTCAATTCCTTCCTCTAGCAGCTTCTGGTATGTGTTCTTTACTTGTATTGTATAGGTATCTTTAATATCTTTTTGATTTAAAGCTGTTATGTCGAGTGGGTTTGTTGATGAATCAGATTTTTGCTTGTTTCTCTTTAGTTTGACAAATATAAACGACATATTTTCTTTCTGGCATATTTCTTGCTGCCCTTCTAAATTACGCCTTTGAAAACAGCTCATGAGACATTAGTAGTATAGAAGGGCATTAACCGACTATATTATCTGTGAATAAACCGACAAAAACCGCTATATATGCCTATATAAAAGTCAACAACCGCCGAAATCGCCGGTGCCCGGAGGTTCGGTTGGTTCCGCAGCCTGACCGGACCTGACCCCGGTGGCTGAGCTGACCCCGTGAGAATTTATTTTTCTCTATCTGCTGTCGTCGTTGACCCGGTTTATTGTAAGGCCAGCCTCGGTGGCATTGGTTCGCTCTCTGAGAAATAAATTGAGCTCTCATTCTGACCTCGACGGTGACCTGGAAAAACCCGGCTGACGTAGAAAACCTCGACGATCACTATGTTTATGTTTGTAAAACATTGGTGCCAGAAACCACGTACTGAGGCTAGGAAACCCCTTAGAAACTCCCTATATCGGGTGACCTGGTTTGTTGTAGTGCGGCCAACCTCGGCGTAACGTGAGCGGTGTGCCGACTTTGTAAATCTAAAAGTTTAAATAGCGTGATGGATAAATGGAGGAAAACATCATCTGTTGTTCCTCTCTCCCTCTCGCTTGTTCCTCGGGCTGAATTTTTTATGTAAATATCTGCTGACGTTATCTTCCTTGGTGTTATTGGTTCAATCTCTCTCTCCTCGCTGACTCTTTCCTCTCTCCTCTCTCTCACTCTCTCCTCTCTCTCTCTCGTTCTCTCCTCGCTGACTCTCCCCCCTCTCTCCTGACTCTCACTCTCCTCTCTCTCTCGCTCTCTCCTCGCTGACTCTTCCCTCTCTCCTCTCTCTCACTCTCTCCTCTCTCTCTCGTTCTCTCCTCGCTGACTCTCCCCCTTCTCTCTCTCTCACTTTCTCCTTTGTCTCGCAATCGAATTAAACAAAGTCAAATAAAACAACAAATGTGTTGTTTTCTATATAATTTTATTTTCACAATAAAGATTATTTAATGCATCTTCAACGTAGAGAACAGATAGTTTATAAATGTACAAAGAAGGTTTAACAATTATAAGAGACTGACAAATGATACACCAAATATACATGTGTCAACATTACTGTCCGGCTGCAGAATTGATTCATTGTAGCCGTCTGGACTCACTTGATTTGCTGGAGCTGTCTGTTTGTGATAAATGTCTATCAAACACAGGTGCATATGAAGGTTGATTAGCGTTCAAAATACAACCACCTTCCATTTTAACAAAACCTTGATCAAAGAGAGAATAGGTAATTGATGAGTCCGTTGAATTTGGATCACCCAGGGCATCAAGATTCATGACTCTAGGATCTTTTGTTTGGTTACCAAGAGGTAGGGTGTAGTTGAGGTTAGCATAAGCTGATAAAAATCATCTCACATATCAACTAGGATGATAAATTCCTCTCTCGAGAGTGCTATGCCAGTTCTTATAGGAAATTTTAGATGACTTTCACCGCGATGTGTCCTGATATTTATCAATGGTCTGTAACGAAAAACATAAACTGAGACAGCCGTAACATCGTCCTTTGACCAATGGAATTATATTCTCATTGCCACGGGACGTGAAAATCCATTGATCTCAAATATCAAATAAGATGGTATATTCAGGCTACACGACTCCATTTTCAAAAACACACCCCTCAGAAACAGGCTCTGATTTTCTGTGTGTCCATGGACAGCGATCGAGTGTCCTTTATACCTCACTGTAACGTGGGAGGAGGGGAACGTGGATAGTCTATTTATAGTAACTAACACAATGTATTATTAGATGTGTTGAGACAAGTGTAATGAACTGCCGTTTATGATGACTCACGTGAAGTTTGCCCCCCGAAGCCGAAATATCCACAGAGTCAGCAAACGATAAATGATACGGTTGTTAATATTATTTCCTTAGTGCTTCCATTCATCTTTTTTCGTGGTAGAGTGTATTCTTGCAAAGCGCGATATTGAGCACTTTCTTCATACTAGCACAATGTTATGTGTTGTTTATGTGTTGTTTATGTGTTGTTTATGTGTTGTTTATGTGTTGTTTATGTGTTGTTTATGTGTTGTTTATGTGTTGTTTATGTGTTGTTTATGTGTTGTTTATGTGTTAGTGGGCAATGAATTATCGTGACGTCGTGCCTAGCCTTGAGCTCGTCGTTAGCTTGTATGGTTCATAGAGAAAATCTGACTCGACAGTATTAATGTCTTTGAAGGTATATTGTTTATATCGGCGGTAAGAATGATATTGACCGCCTCCTTAATAGTAGAGATATCGGTAACAACGAATATAGAACTGATTCTATCCCGCCAATGAGTCATTTGTGACGATGGTTCCCCGGTGGAAACATCACTTCACAGCTCTGATAGCCGGTCCCACAGGTTGTGGGAAAGAGGTTTCTTGCTGAAGTTTCGACAGGATCTACACAAGTTAGTTGTCCTCGTCTGCACCATTTGGTAACCAACCAAAAGATCCTAGAGTCATGAATCTTGATGCCCTGGATGATCCAAATTCAACCGACTCATCAATTACCTATTCTCTCTTTGATCAAGGTTTTGTTAAAATGGAGGGTGGTTGTGTTTTGATAGACATTTATCACAAACAGACAGCTCCAGCAAATCAAGGGAGTCCAGACGGCTAATATGAATCAATTCTGCAGCCGGACAGTAATGTTGACACGTGTATATTTGGTGTGTCATTTGTCAGTCTCTTATAATTGTTAAACCTTCTTTGTACATTTATAAACTATCTGTTCTCTACGTTGATGATGCATTAAATAATCTTTATTGTGAAAATAAAATTATATAGAAAGCAACACATTTGTTGTTTTATTTGACTTTGTTTAATTCGATTGCGAGACAGAGGAGAGAGCGAGAGAGAGGAGAGAGTGAGAGAGAGGAGAGAGGAAAGAGTCAGCGAGGAGAGAGCGAGAGAGAGGAGAGAGTGAGAGTGAGAGAGAGAGAGAGGGGGGAGAGTCAGCGAGGAGAGAGAGGAGAGAGTGAGAGTGAGAGAGAGAGAGAGGGGGAGAGTCAGCGAGGAGAGAGAGGAGAGAGTGAGAGTGAGAGAGAGAGAGGGGGGGGAGAGTCAGCGAGGAGAGAGAGATTGAACCAATAACACCAAGGAAGATAACGTCAGCAGATATTTACATAAAAAATTCAGCCCGAGGAACATGCGAGAGTGAGAGAGGAACAACAGATGATGTTTTCCTCCATTTATCCATCACGCTATTTAAACTTTTAGATTTACAAAGTCGGCACACCGCTCACGTTACCCCGAGGTTGGCCGCACTACAACAAACCAGGTCACCCGATATAGGGAGTTTCTAAGTGGTTTCCTAGCCTCAGTACGTGGTACCTGGCACCAATACTTTACAAACATAAACATAGTGATCGTCGAGGTTTTCTACGTCAGCCGGGTTTTTCCAGGTCACAGTCGAGGTCAGAATGAGGGGTCAACTTTTTTTCTCAGAGAGCGAACCAATAACACCGAGGCTGGACTTACAATAAACCAGGTCAACGACGTCAGCAGATAGATAAAAAAAAATTCACACGGGGTCACCTCAGCCACCGGGGTCGGGTCCGGTCGGGCTCCGGAACCACCCGAACCGCCGGGCATCGGCGGTTGTAAACTTTTATGTAGGCAAATATAGCGGTTTTTGGTGGTCTTTTTTTCAAACTGATAATACAGCCTATTACAGCCCTCCTATACTACTGACATTTACATTTACACAATATCTGATGGCTCACTGTTCGACGTAGCACGACTGGGAACGAAAACAAAAATATATGTTGCCCTACTCAAATAACTTTTAATTTCTGACGATGCAGAAACTAGCGCTCATAGTGTAGCCACCCTACAATCGCCGATCACCAACCTGCACAAGGCATGCGACCTTTTTTTACTGTCATTTAGTGTTCAGACAACAGGAATTCTAAGTCAAGGCGACATCAAACCTTTATTAATCACTTTAAAAGATTGTCCACTAGAATCAGTTCAGAAATTCACTTATCTTGTATTAACAATCATGCAAACCACTTCTCTTGATGATGAAATAAACAGTCAAATTGGTGCAAGGCAGCTACTACTTTCGCCAAACTCACAGAAAGGGCCTGGAACAACACGAAACTAACACTAAAGACCAAAGTCTTAATATATCAGACCAGTGTGCTCAGCACACTGCTGTATGGATCTGAACAACATGCACAAATCACGAAAAAATACTAAATCTCTTCCACATGCGATGTCTCCGTAGGATACTGCACATCCAATGGCAGGACAAACTAACCAACTTAACTGTCCTGCAACGGGCTAAGACCCCAATAATCATGTTGATGGTTAGAATCCGAAGACTAAGATGGCTGGGGCATGTCCAGCGAATGAGTGAGAAACGCATACCGAAACAGATACTATATGGTGAACTAATGCACGAAAAAAAACAAATTGGCAGACCTACACTACGATATAGAGATATCTGTAAATCATCTCTGAATGACTTCTCCGTCTGCGAAAATGACTGGGAACATCTGGCTAGTGTTCGCACATCATGGAGAGCATGTATAAGGAATGGTATAACAACATTTGAGACTGTGCTGAGGCAAAAATTAGAAGAGAAAAGACTTATGAAAAAGCATAGAAAACCCCGTGGATTAGTTGGCCTGATTTGTTCATTCTGTGGCCATGTGTGTTTGTCAAACATTGGTAGAATTAGCCACGAGAGAAGCTGTTGAACAAAAATAAAACCTCAAAAAAATACACAATAGCTTCCACTAGACCGCCTGGCAAGACGAAAAGGGCCGTATAGAAACGACATATTTCGCAAGTTTTGATTTAATGACACAGCAGGTTAGCAACAAAACATTAAATGTGCTCATCCTTGGTGGTGCATCACAGTTAGCAGCCACACACTTAGCAAATTGTTGTAGTTTTTTTAATTATTCAACACAACTATCTCAATACACTCACTACATTCCTCAAGGTTTAACGACTAACGACACCAGTGTCATTTTGGATAGCAAGTCGTCTTTCGATTTCGACATAGCACTCCCATTTGTATTCTCCTATTTTGACATAATATTCTTGCAATCTGTTATTGGTTATGGATGAGAGCTATGTCTTCAGTCATTTTTCCTTCCCGTGTCCCTCAGAGATATCCAGGAGGTAGCTTGGAGACAAGTGACCATTGGTAGCAGTTGTAGGCTGGTGACAAGTGACATTAGTAGCAGCCGTAGCTTGGTGATAGGTGACCATTGGTAGCAGTTGTAGGCTGGTGACAAGTGACATTAGTAGCAGCCGTAGCTTGGTGATAGGTGACCATTAGTGACAGTCGTAGCTTGATGTAGGCATGGCCAGACCATTCAGGGATTATTTGCAGTCGATATTTCGGGTATTTTCAGATTCGAAGTTTATCTCCACGGCCCCACCTCTCTCTCCCCCTCCCCCCTCCCCCACACACAAACACACCGTTTCACTTTTCACCAAACTAAACTGACAATGTGATAATATGAGATATCATGACACTGTGATAATATGAAATACCATGACAATGTTACAATATGAGAAAACATGACAATTGGATGATATGAAATAGCATGACAATATGATAATATGAGATAACATGACAATATGATAATATGAAATAGCATAACATGACAATAAAATAACATGAGATTACATGACGAAATGATAATAAGAGATAATATGATAATATCAAAAGGCGAGAGGAACAAAATATTACACAATGTGAGGTAACTTCTAATAAACAGAGATCCTTCTATTTCAATGCTCTTAAAAAACGTTAATATTGATATTGCTGTTATTATGTTTTCTTTATCACATCTACATATAAGTTAAGGAAAATATATGGTGTCAAGCATACTCAGGACCTTACACACGCTATGGTATTAGCCTGTATGTGAGTTTGCTATTTATTATTACCTTTTTTGGGCCCAGTGACGTCGGTTGGACGAGCTCATTATTCCGGAAACAACCTTCAAACGTTTGCCAGGTCTGTTTTATGTTGTTGCTGTATGTACATTGTTATTGCAGCTGCGGTTTTCTCGAAGGTGTGCTCTCACAGATCCCCACCACACCAATATGTAAAGATAATTTCATGTACGAACATTCGTGAAATAATAACTAGACAGACAAACAGACAGACAGACATACGGACGGACAGAGAGACAGACAGACAGACAGACAGACAGACAGACAGATAGACAGATAGACAGACAGACAGATAGACAGATAGACAGACAGATAGATAGACAGACAGACAGACAGACAGACAGACAGACAGACAGACAGACAGACAGACAGATAGACAGACAGACAGATAGACAGATAGACAGATAGATAGATAGATAGATAGATAGATAGATAGATAGATAGATAGATAGATAGATAGATAGATAGATAGATAGATAGATAGATAGATAGATAGATAGATAGATAGATAGATAGATAGATAGATAGATAGATAGATAGATAGATAGATAGATAGATAGATAGATAGATAGATAGATAGATAGATAGATAGATAGATAGATAGATAGATAGATAGATAGATAGATAGATTTTTTGTAATGCACATCATCAAGTGCCATGCCTGCTGGCGGAGGTGATTATCACAACTTTTAATCTCGACAGTTATTTATCATTTTTGTTGTTGTCTTTCTGCCAAGCCATTCTCTTAAGCTGTCAGGTACCTTTTCTCATTGCTGCCCTCTTTCCCTTCATCTCTCATTTCTCCCAGTTGTCACTATATATTCCAGCTGTTCCCTTCTTATTTCAAGGTCACACAACGATGATTGTTTCTTCTTAATATTGGAAATTAACTCTCTTTTTTGTTGGGCCTCTTTGAGAACGTTTTTATTAATCTTCTTAGCTGTCCATGGTATTCACAATATTCTTCTGTAAAACCACACTTCTGCAGCCTCCAGTGATTACCTTGTCCGTTGTCCTATTGTCCATGATTCACATATATATATATTTTCGGACATGTTCTACATAATATTTAAGAACTTTTTTTTCTAGTTAATATTGTCAAAAATGATTGCATAGTGTCTTCCTCGTTTTTGGATAGCTGTTTTTCCTTATTCATTCTGCAGCTCACCTCTTTTGTACATCTACCATCTGAGGCTAACATAGTTCCCATATATTTAAATTCAATTACCTGTTTTAATATTGTTCCAATTGTTTTGTTGTTCATTGCGGTGATGTCTTTTTCTTTGTTACTACTATTACTTCTGCTTTTTTGCTATTAAGGCTGAGTCCTTTATTTTTACATTCATTCACCATAATGTCTAACATTTCTTGTAGATTATTTTCACTCTTGGCGATTAGACTGTATCATCTGCATACCTTAGATTATTGATATCATGACCTCCGATTGTTTTTCAGGCATGCCCCTAATGTATCTTAAAATAATCTCACTATGCATATTAAATAAATCTGATACAGCACACAAGTTTACCCAACACCCTGTTTTATTTGTTGAAACATTCCCAATTGATTTCCAATTCTTATGGCCGCTGTTTGTTGCCAGTGCATGTTCGTTATTATTCTAAGATCTTTGCTGTCTACGTTTATGCATTCTAAAACGTATATGTACATATGACCAATATTACCAAGTATCTGTATATGACCACAATTAAAATGTTGAAAACCTCGTCCTCTAATTGTGTCGTCTCAATTAGGCCTTGAAGTTGAAACATACTGCAACTTCAACAACAATGGCTACCACAACTACTACTACTAATACCTCTACTAATACTACTATTACTACTACTGCTCCTTTTGCTGCTTACTACTACAACTGCTACTGCTACTGCTACCACTACCACTACTCTTACTGCTACTGCTACTACTACTTTTACTATTACTACTACTACTACACTTGCGGCTGCTACTATTATTACTACAATAACTACTGCTGCTGTTGGTATTACTACAATTACTGCTACTAATACTACTAGTTCCGTGTTACTATTACTACTACTAAAACTATTAATAAAACTGCTACTACCACTTTTACCACTGCAATTACTGTAACTACTGCTTCTGCAACTATTACTACAACTACTATTACAGTCTTTATCATCTATGTCGTGACTACAAACTTCGAGTATCTCAAGCTATCACACTCGCAACGACATTCAGGTGCTTGATTATGTTGATGGTTAGTAATGAGTAAGTGAATTCTTTGTAAGAAGTCGATGATCATTCTTATTTTGGTAAATCTTTGAAATCATCATCAACAGCAAAGAACAGTCACATGTGGTTGTGAATCATGGACAGGGTAAAAAATCCCAAAGAAGAAAATTGATTCAAACGAACAAAAAAGAAATTTCTTAAAATATTTTTGAATAATGAAAAAAAAAAAAATCAAGACATATTTATAGAATTAAACATTAATAAGACTGGCTTATAAACACATTCTATGGGAAATATAACAAGAAAACTATAGTCACGTGAAAGACACAACGGCCTGGAAAGCACAACAATGGAAGGCATGGTTCAGGGGCAAACCAAGACGAAGGTGGTTTCAAGTCATCAAACAGACCTTGAACTTGACAAATATAAGACGTGGGAGATCTAGTTATATACAGAGATTCTTTCAGGCGGGCTGCTGTGAGAATGCAACGTTCTGTGGGAGATCTGGCTAGAGACAGAGATTCTTTCAAACGTAATGAGATTGGCCACGTAATGAGAAAGGAACAGCTGGAACATATTGTGACAAGTGGAAACATTGTGGGACGAAGATATATAGGGAAGCAAAAGAAAGGGTACAATTTAGATGAAGAGAATGGTTTGGCAGAAGATCAACAACAGAAATGCTAAATAACTGTCGAGATCGAGAGTTGGGGAGAGACATGATCACCTACACAAGCAAACTTGCCCTTGATGATGATAGAAATGAACTAAAGATCTAACAGGAAGAAACTTCTAGGATGTGTAATATTGTTATTCTGCTATGTTTAGTTTGGACGCCATTTACGCGCCTGATCGATCAAAGGCGTCAATTTGTAGATCAAAGAAAACATAGACACGTTATTCAGACGATCGCTTTCTCCCCTACATATGTTGCTCTTGTTATCACTTCATGAATTTCTATACATGACACGTTGTATACATCTGTTAGCGGATAGGAACGTCAACTTTCGCTCACTAAGGATAACTCTACTAATAAAATCATCATCATCATCATGTGTAATACCGGTTGGCGTAGGCGATCAAGTTCCTCCACAATCTTCTATCTACAGTGCATCGTATCAGTTCTGTTGTTGACTGTTTGCCATGCCATGACACCAAGCTATCTAATATTTACTCTCTTTGTTGTCCGCGATCTCTCTTTCCTTGTATTTTGCCAGTTGTAACCAAGTATTCCAACTTTCCTCTTCTCATGATGTGCCCGAAAAATGTTGATTGTTTCTTTCTAATGTTTTTTATGCTCTCCCTTTTAAATAAAACAAAATACTGCAACAACATAAAACAGACCTGGCAAAGGTTTGAAATAATGAGCTGGTGCTTCTGACGTCACTGGGCCGGAAAAAATAATAACAAGCCAACTCTGAAACAGATTGTGACCTTCTTTGTTGTCTGGTCCAGAGTTTTAGGCCAACACCATCAGTTCTCCTTATCTTGTGTAGAGATGTAACAAATAAATAACAAATCTATCTATCTATTGACCTTTCGATCCGTAGCCGGCCCATAGGGCGTAGACCAAGATACTCCTTCTCT
Organism: Megaustenia siamemsis; assembly: GCA_032433765.1. Classification (NCBI taxonomy): domain Eukaryota; kingdom Metazoa; phylum Mollusca; class Gastropoda; order Stylommatophora; family Ariophantidae; genus Megaustenia; species Megaustenia siamemsis. The sequence continues at coordinate 5,041,511 of JAVIAB010000059.1, read as the reverse complement.
TATCTGAATTTTTGTTCTAGCAGTTTTCAATTCTTTTAAATATATGTTATCAAATCTCGCCATTTGTCTCTATTCTGTGCTAGCAGCTATATCTCATTGAGGGAGCCGAATCCTGCTGCTCTTGCCTCTCTCATCAATGTTCTTCTCAGTGTCTCTCTGTGTATTCCTCTTTTTCTCTTACCTGTTGTTTCCCATATGAGGGCTTGTTTTGCTATTCGTTTATTATCTCTTCTCATCACATGTCCAACATATGACCATCGTCTTTTCTTTATTATTGAAGTGGTTGATTGGCGATTTCTCTAATTTCCTCATTTGTAACAAATACAACAGTTGTAATGCCTATCAAGAGCTTTAAAATAGTAGATCTGATCATCAGAAGTAATCTGCCATTACGAAATCTGTCATTCCTCCAACATCTTGACACCATCAGTTCGGTTTGTTGGTTTAAGGGTGTATGGAGAGAGGAGGCGGGGTGGGGGCATGGAGAAGAAGCAGGCTCACGTCGGTTATACTCTGTAACATGTCTCTTTCCTTTTGTTATCTGATTATGAAAGATTGCAAAAATAGCGAAACGCCCGCTGCAATCCCCTAACTAATTATTTTGGCCCACACATATCTTTATCCGTCACTTGTCACAAACCTACATCCATGCCTACTCATATCTTTATCCGTCACTTGCCACAATCCTACATCCATGCCTACACATATCTTTATCCGACACTTGTCACAAACTTACATCCATGCCTAAACATATCTTTATCCGTCACTTGTCACAAACCTACATCCATGCCTGCACATATCTTTGTCCGTCACTTGTCACAAAAATACATCCATGGCCACACATATCTTTATCCGTCACTTGTCACAAACATACAGCAATGCCTACACATATATTTATCCGTCACTTCTCTCAAACCTACATCCATACCTACACATATCTTTATCCAACCCTTGTCACAAACCTACATCCATGCCTATACAAATCTTTATCCGTCACTTGTCACAAAATACATCCATGCCTACACAAATCTGAATCCGTCACTTATCACAAACCTACATCCAAGCATACACATATCTTTATCCGTCAAGTGTCACAAAAATACATCCATGGCTACACATATCTTTATCCATCACTTGTCACAAACCTACATACAAGCCTACATATATCTTTACCCGTCACTTGTCACAAACATAAAGCAATGCCTATGTATAACTATATCCGCCACTTGTCACAAATCTTCATCCATGCCTACACATAGCTATATATTAATCACTTGTCACAAACTTACAGTCGTGCCTACACATAGCTATATCCATCACTTGTCACAAAACTACAGCCATACCTACGTATAGCTATGTCCGCCATTTGTCACAAACCTACAGCCATACCTACACATAGCTATATCCATTACTTGTCACAAACCTACAGCCATGCCTACACATAACTATATCCGTCACTTGTCACAAACCTACAGCGATACGTACACATAACTATATCCATTACTTGTCACAAACCTACAGCCATGCCTAAACATAGCTATATCATCTACTTGTCACAAACCTACAACCATGCTAACAGATAGCTATTTCCGTCACTTGTCACAAACCTACAGCCATGCCCACACATAGCTATAACCTCTACTTGTCACAAACCTACATCCATACCAACAGATAGCTATATCCGTCATTTGTCACAAACCTACAGCCGTGCCTACACATAGCTATATCCGTCAATTGTCACAAACCTACAGCCGTGCCTACACATATCAATATCCGCCACTTGTCACAAACCTATAGCCATGCCAACACATAACTAAATCCATCACTTGTCTCAAACCTACAGCCGTGCCTACACATAGCTATATCCGCTACTTGTCACAAACCTACAACCATGCCAACAGATAGCTATATCCGTCACTTGTCACAAACCTATTCACAAGCCTATTACCGTTACATGTCACAGACCTATACACAAGCCTATGACCGTTACATGTCACCAACCTACTTTCTATAACAGATCTCACGACCTGTGTGTAGGCATTGATGTAGGTTTGTTACAAGTGGCGGATAAAGATATGTGTAGGCATGGATGTAGGTTAGTGACGGACAAAGATATGTGTAGGCATGGATGTAGATTTGTGACAAGTGACGGATAAAGATATGTGTAGGCATGGATATATTGTTTGTGACAAGTGACTGATAAAGATATGTATAGGCATGGATGTAGGTATGTGATATGTGATGGATATAGATATGTGTAGGCATGGATGTAGGTTTGTCACAAGCGACGGATAAAGATATGCGTATGCTTGGATGTAGGTTTGTAACAAGTGACGGATACAGATTTGTGTAGGCATGGATGTATTTTTGAGACAAGTGACGAATAAAGATATGTGTAAACATAGATGTAGGTTTGTGACAAATGACGGATAAAGAATTGTGTGGCCATGGATATATTTTTGTGACTAGTGACGGATAAAGATATGTGCAGGCATGGGTGTAGGTTTATGACAAGTGTCGGATAAATATATGTGTAGGCATGGATGTAGGTTTGCTACAAGTGACGGATAAATATATGTGTAGGCATGGATGTAGGTTTGTTACAAGCGACGGATAAAGATATGTGTAGGCATGGATGTAGGTTTGTTACAAGTGACGGATAAAGATATGTGTAGGCATGGATGTAGGTTTGTTACAAGTGACGGATAAAGATATGTGTAGGCATGGATGTAGGTTTGTTACAAGTGACGGATAAAGATATGTGTAGGCATGGATGTAGGTTTGTTACAAGTGACGGATAAAGATATGTGTAGGCCAAAATGATTAGTTAGGGGATTGCAGCGGGCGTTTCGCTATTTTTGCAATCTTTCATAATCAGATAACAAAAGGAAAGAGACATGTTACAGAGTATAACCGACGTGAGCCTGCTTCTTCTCCATGCCCCCACCTCGCCCCCTCTCTCCATACATCCTTAAACCAACAAACCGAACTGATGGTGTCAAGATGTTGGAGGAATGACAGATTTCGTAATGGCAGATTACTTCTGATGATCAGATCTACTATTTTAACGCTCTTGATAGGCATTACAACTGTTGTATTTGTTACAAATGAGGAAATTAGAGAAATCGCCAATCAACCACTAATATCTTCAGTAATAAAGAAAAGACGATTGTCATATGTTGGACGTGTGATGAGAAGAGATAATAACCGAATAGCAAAGCAAGCCCTCATATAGGAAACAACAGGTAACAGAAAAAGAGCAAGACACAGAGAGACACTGAGAAGAACATTGATGAGAGAGGCAAGAGCAGCAGGATTCGGCTCCCTCAATGAGATATAGCTGCTAGCACATAATAGAGACAAATGGCGAGATTTGATAACATATATTTAAAAGAATTGAAAACTGCTAGAACAAAAATTCAGATAAGAGAAGGAGTATCTTGGTCTACGCCCTATGGGCCGGCTACGGATCGAAAGGTCAATAGATAGATAGATTTGTTATTTATTTGTTACATCTCTACACAAGATAAGGAGAACTGATGGTGTTGGCCTAAAACTCTGGACCAGACAACAAAGAAGGTCACAATCTGTTTCAGAGTTGGCTTGTTATTACTTTTTCCGGCCCAGTGACGTCAGAAGCACCAGCTCATTATTTCAAACCTTTGCCAGGTCTGTTTTATGTTGTTGCAGTATTTTGTTTTATTAAAAAAGGAGAGCATAAAAAACATTAGAAAGAAACAATCAACATTTTTCTGGCACATCATGAGAAGAGGAAAGTTGGAATACTTGGTTACAACAGGCAAAATAGTTACACATAAAACATTGTTGCACATTAAACATTGTTGTACATAAAACATTGTTGTACATAAAACATTGTTACACATAAAACATTGTTGTACATAAAACATTGTTGCACATAAAACATTGTTACACATAAAACATTGTTGTACATAAAAAATTGTTACACATAAAACATTGTTGTACATAAAACATTGTTGTACATAAACATTGTTACACATAAAACATTGCTGTACATAAAACATTGTTGCAGATAAAACATTGTTACACATAAAACATTGTTGCACATAAAACATTGTTGTGCATAAAACATTGTTGTACATAAAACATTGTTGTACAAAAACATTGTTACACATAAAACATTGTTGTACATAAAACATTGTTGCAGATAAAACATTGTTACACATAAAACATTGTTGCACATAAAACATTGTTGTACATTAAACATTGTAACACATAAAACATTGTTGCACACAAAACATTGTAACACATAAAACATTGTTGTACATAAAACATTGTAACACATAAAACATTGTTGTACATAAAACATTGTTACACATAAAACATTGTTGTACATAAAACATTGTTGTATATAAAACATTTTTGTACATAAAACATTGTTGTACATAAAACATTATTACACATAAAACATTGTTACACATAAAACATTGTTGTACATAAAACATTGTTGTACATAAAACATTGTTACACATAAAACATTGTTACACATAAAACATTGTTGTACATAAAACATTGTTACACATAAAACATTGTTGTACATAAAACATTGTTGCACATAAAACATTGTTGTACATAAAACATTGTTACACATAAAACATTGTTACACATAAAACATTGTTACACATAAAACATTGTTGTACATAAAACATTGTTGCACATAAAACATTGTTGCACGTATAACTTTGTTACACATAAACTATTGTATCGCATAAAACATTGTTGCATATATAACTTTGTTACACATAAACTATTGTATCGCATAAAACATTGTTACACATAAAATATTGTTGTACATAAAACATTGTTACACATAAAACATAGTTGCACATATAACTTTGTTACACATAAACTATTGTATCACATAAAAATTTGTTGCACATATAACTTTTTAACATATAAACTATTGTATCGCATAAAACAATGTTGCACATATAACATTAATACACCTAAAACATTGTTACACATAAAACATTGTTGCACATATAACTTTTGTTACACATAAAACATTGTTACACATAAAACATTGTTACACATAAAACATTGTTAAACATTTAACTTTGTTACACATATAACTTTTTTACACATAAATCATTGTTACACATTTAACTTTGTTACACATAAAACATTGTTACACAGATAACTTTTGTTACACATAAAACATTGTTACACATAAAACATTGTTACACATAAAACATTGTTACATATATAACTTTGTTACACATATAACTTTGTTACACATAAAACATTGTTGTGCATAAAACATTGTTACACATAAAACATTGTTGCACATTAAACATTATTACATATATAACTTTGTTACACATATAACTTTGTTACACATAAAAAACATTATTACATACATAACTTTGTTACACATAAAATATTGTTACACAAAAAACATTGTCACATATAAAACATTATTACACATAAAACATTGTTACACTATAACTTTGTTACATATAAAACATTGTTACACATAAAACATTGTTACACATACAACTGTGTTACATATAAAACATTCTTACACATAAAACATTGTTACCTATAAAACATTGTTGCACATAAAACATTGTTACCTATAAAACATTGTTGCACATAAAACATTGTTACCTATAAAACATTGTTGCACATAAAACATTGTTACACAGAAAACATTGTTACACATAAAAAATTGTGACACATAAAACATTGTTACACATATAACTTTGTTACACATAAAACATGTTACACATATAACTTGTTTACACATAAAACATTGTTACACATATAACTTTGTTACACATAAAACATTGTTACACATATAACTTTGTTACATATAAAACATTGTTACACATATAACTTTGTTACATATAAAACATTGTTACACTTATAACTTTGTTACATATAAAACATTGTTACACATATAACTTTGTTACATATAAAACATTGTTACACATATAACTTTGTTACATATAAAACATTGTTACATATAAAACATTGTTACACGTATAACTTTGTTACATATAAAACATTGTTACACGTATAACTTTGTTACATATAAAACATTGTTACACATATAACTTTGTTACATATAAAACATTGTTACACATATAACTTTGTTACATATAAAACATTGTTACACGTATAACTTTGTTACATATAAAACATTGTTACACGTATAACTTTGTTACATATAAAACATTGTTACACGTATAACTTTGTTACATATAAAACATTGTTACACATAAGACTTCGTGCCAGACTTAATTCAAACACTTTCTAAATATGTGCAAAAAAATGTAACTTTTGTTTTCTGTTGACAATTTATCTCTTGAACAGAGCGTGTTCACGTGACCACACTTATACATCCTGGACTGTCATGGACTGTCGTGGACTACCCTGGACTGCCCTGGACTGTCGTGGACTACCCTGGACTGTCGAGGACCGTCCTGGACTGCCCTGGACTGTCGTGGACTCTCCTGGACTGCCCTGGACTGTTGTGGACTGTCCTGTACTGCCCTGGACTGTCGTGGACTGTCGTGGACTACCCTGGACTGTCGGGGACCGTCCTGGACTGCCGTGGACTGTCGTGGACTGCAGCAACAATGGCTGAACAAGCAAACAATGTACACACTGTCTGCCTCTGAACAATTAATGAGTGATCTTTGCGGCTCTTCCTACATTCTCTCACAAGCACATCTTCTCTACAATGACAAGACAAATGGTCATAGTTGTAGCAGGAACATTTATTATTTATTTGGAGCTATAACTGCAGAATGTATGAATGATTTATCGGTAGCATTTACAAAACAGAAAGGTATGGTCGCTAACATTATTGCCCACACAAACAGCAAGGCAAGGGAGAGAACCTCAACTTGTGTGTACCTATCAGGGGCGAGCAGCGCTAAGTTTAAGAAGATAAAGTGAGAAGTGAGCATATCACCAACATGTCGATGGAACCATTATTAACAGCTCAGCTGCAAGGGTTGTAAAAATTCTCTGGAGTATTGGGTATGTCGTACCTGTAATAGAAATAACCAAATATTAGCCTTCTGAGTGTGATAGTTGTTCGTTAATTTAATTTATACTGGTATTTTATGTTGCAGATTAAATATAAGTGTGCTAGAGTACTATTAGTTTGCTTTTTATTCACATATTGACTGGAACTACTGCTATCTATATCGATATGGCATAGTTCACATATTGACTGGAACTACTGCTAACTATATCGATATGGCATAGTTCACATATTGACTGGAACTACTGCTAAATATATCGATATGGCCTAGTTCACACATTGACTGGAACTACTGCTAACTATATCAATATGGCATGGTTCATATATTGACTGGAATTACTGCTAACTATATCAATATGGCGTAGTTCACATATTGACTGGAACTACTGCTAACTATATCGATATGGCATAGTTCACATATTTGACTGGAATTACTGCTAACTATATCAATATGGCATAGTTCACATATTGACTGGAACTAATGCTAGCTATATCGATATGGCATAGTTCACATATTGACTGGAACTATTGCTAACTATATCAATATGGCATAGTTCACATATTGACTAAAACTACTGCTAACTATATCGATATGGCATAGTTCACATATTGACTGGAACTATTGCTAGCTATATCGATATGGCATAGTTCACATATTGACTGGAACTATTGCTAGCTATATCGATATGGCATAGTTCACATATTGACTGGAACTACTGCTAACTATATCGATATGGCATAGTTCACATATTGACTGGAACTACTGCTAACTATATCGATATGGCATAGTTCACATATTGACTGGAACTACTGCTAACTATATCGATATGGCATAGTTCACATATTGACTGGAACTACTGCTAACTATATCGATATGGCATAGTTCACATATTGACTGGAACTATTGCTTGCTATATCGATATGGCATAGTTCACATATTGACTGGAACTATTGCTAACTATATCAATATGGCATAGTTCACATATTGACTGGAACTATTGCTAACTATATCGATATGGCATAGATCACATATTGACTGGAACTACTGCTAACTATATCGATGTGGCATAGTTCACATATTGACTAGAACTACTGCTAACTATATCGATGTGGCATAGATCAAAGCACAACGCATTAACAATGTCATGACGAGGTCAACAATCACAGACTGTGCAATAGTATTTTCAAGTTTATTTATCAACTTTTGGACACATGATGTATCAGTGGAGTGTAGACATTTATAAAATCAATGTTCTTTGTTTAGATTAGCTCTAGAGGTAAGTCCTGGTTGTAATAGAACCATCTCTTTGTACCTATCGTCTGTGACATTTAAAATTCTATCTTTCATTAACAGCTTGTATTGCGTTACACTTCTACTCTATATCTATGTCTTAACTTACATGCTACTCTTAATCTACTTACTATTGTTCTCTAAAGCACACAACTTCTGAATCTAACTTGAAACACTTCTCAACTAAACTATGTCTTCCTGACTGATCTATCTCTGGATCTTCCTTCTACATCTCTATTTGATAAAAAAAAAAAACTAACGTGTGGAAGTCCATCATTATCATGGTCTGCCTTCAGGCAGTTCGGCCGAAGCCACGCTTAGCTCGTCTATTTTTACGTTTCTGAATATTCTCTACTTCTTGTTGTTCTTTCTTTCCTTGTTGTTCTTTCTTTCCTTGTTGTTGTTCCTTTTTGTTCTCTCGTGATGCATGCGGTCAAATAATTATGTCTCAAATGCAAACTTTATTGGCTCAGTCTTTGCTCAGTTATATCTCAGCCAATGGGTGAGTGCGAACCCCACCTCTAGATGACTCAGTCTTTGCTCAGCTATCTCTCAGCCAATGGGTGACTGCGAACCTCACCTCTAGATGACTGAGTCTTTGCTCAGCTATCTCTCAGCCAATGGGTGACTGCGAACCCCACCTCTAGATGACTCAGTCTTTGCTCAGCTATCTCTCAGCCAATGGGTGACTGCGAACCTCACCTCTAGATGACTGAGTCTTTGCTCAGCTATCTCTCAGCCAATGGGTGACTGCCAACCTCACCTCTAGATGACTCAGTCTTTGCTCAGCTATCTCTCAGCCAATGAGTGACTGCGAACCCCACCTCTAGATGACTCAGTCTTTGCTCAGCTATCTCTCAGCCAATGGGTGACTGCGAACCTCACCTCTAGATGACTCAGTCTTTGCTCAGCTATCTCTCAGCCAATGGGTGACTGCGAACCTCACCTCTAGATGACTCAGTCTTTGTTCAGCTATCTCTCAGCCAATGGGTGACTGCGAACCTCACCTCTAGATGACTGAGTCTTTGCTCAGCTATCTCTCAGCCAATGGGTGACTGCGAACCCCACCTCTAGATGACTCAGTCTTTGCTCAGCTATCTCTCAGCCAATGGGTGACTGCGAACCTCACCTCTAGATGACTCAGTCTTTGTTCAGCTATCTCTCAGCCAATGAGTGACTGCGAACCCCACCTCTAGATGACTGAGTCTTTGCTCAGCTATCTCTCAGCCAATGGGTGACTGTGAACCTCACCTCTAGATGACTCAGTCTTTGTTCAGCTATCTCTCAGCCAATGGGTGACTGCGAACCTCACCTCTAGATGACTCAGTCTTTGTTCAGCTATCTCTCAGCCAATGGGTGACTGCGAACCTCACCTCTAGATGACTCAGTCTTTGCTCAGCTATCTCTCAGCCAATGGGTGACTGCGAACCCCACCTCTAGATGACTCAGTCTTTGCTCAGCTATCTCTCAGCCAATGAGTGACTGCGAACCCCACCTCTAGATGACTCAGTCTTTGCTCAGCTATCTCTCAGCCAATGGGTGACTGCGAACCCCACCTCTAGATGACTCAGTCTTTGCTCAGCTATCTCTCAGCCAATGGGTGACTGCGAACCTCACCTCTAGATGACTCAGTCTTTGCTCAGCTATCTCTCAGCCAATGGGTGACTGCGAACCCCACCTCTAGATGACTCAGTCTTTGCTCAGCTATCTCTCAGCCAATGGGTGACTGCGAACCTCACCTCTAGATGACTGAGTCTTTGCTCAGTTATCTCTCAGGGAACGGGAAACTGCGAACCTCACCTCTAGATGACTCAGTCTTTGCTCAATTATCTCTCAACCAATTGGTGGCTGCGAACCTCACCTCTAGATGACTGAGTCTTTGCTCAGTTATCTCTCAGGGAACGGGAAACTGCGAACCTCATCTCTAGATGACTCAGTCTTTACTCAGTTATCTCTCAGCCAATGGGTGACTGTGAACCTCATCTCTAGATGACTCAGTCTTTACTCAGTTATCTCTCAGCCAATGGGTGACTGTGAACCTCATCTCTAGATGACTCAGTCTTTGCTCAGTTGTCTCTCAGCCAATGGGTGACTGTGAACCTCACCAGCTAGTTCTCTATTTCCCATTATGTGATTTATTCTACCTTTGTCTATATACTGTTACATAGGGACTGTGGCAGAGTCAAGTGAAAGGAATTAACGTTTAAGTAATTGGTCGGGGGTGACGAGAAGATACTCAGAGAAAGGATACAGTTGTCAAGAGATTCTTGGTGACTGAACACAGAGATTTCATGAACATAGGCCAGCGAGAAACAAGTGTGGTCAAGTGTTGAAGTAGGTGGGGAAAAGTGTGGTCACGTGTTGAAGTAGGTGGGGAAAAGTGTGGTCACGTGTTGAAGTAGGTGGGGAAAAGTGTGGTCACGTGTTGAAGTAGGTGGGGAAAAGTGTGGTCACGTGTTGAAGAAGGTGGGGAAAGCAGATTCTATATCCGTGATACTATCAAGAGAATACGTAGAGAGAGATTGAGGAGAGCAGTGAGGCGCACTGTCCAGAAGGAGCCACAGACGTAGAGAGAGATTGAGGAGAGCAGCGAGGCGCACTGTTCAGAAGGAGCCACAGACGTAGAGAGAGATTGAGGAGAGCAGCGAGGCGCACTGTTCAGAAGGAGCCACAGACGTAGAGAGAGATTGAGGAGAGCAGCGAGGCGCACTGTTCAGAAGTAGCCACAGACGTAGAGAGAGATTGAGGAGAGCAGCGAGGCGCACTGTCCAGAAGGAGCCACAGACGTAGAGAGAGATTGAGGAGAGCAGCGAGGCGCACTGTCGAGAAGGAGCCACAGACGTAGAGAGAGATTGAGGAGAGCAGCGAGGCGCACTGTCGAGAAGGAGCCGCAGACGTAGAGAGAGATTGAGGAGAGCAGCGAGGCGCACTGTCCAGAAGGAGCCGCAGTTAGCTAGTCGATATGTCAATGACTAGATTTTTGTAGAATCAGTTTCATCTACATGTGAGAATAATCAGCTTCATTTTCATGTGAGAATAATCAGCTTCATTTACATGTGAGAATAATAAGCTTCATTTACATGTGAGAATAATCAGCTTCATTTTCATGTGAGAATAATCATCTTGGGATCACCATTTTACTATATATATTGTTTTGATAGTACACGTCATAGATTCACCTGTCCATCTTGATGTTATCACTTCACCTTAGCCTTGGTCTGCCTCTGCCTCATCTAAAGTGTATCTTCCTTTCCAACATAACCTTGAGTAGGAAGTGCCTCTTTTAATGGCCCCCGAACATTAAGTTGTCTTTTTCGAATTGTGTTAGCAGTTATTTTGTTTTCATTCTCAGCAGATTTTCAAAACTTCCTTGTTTGTCTTTTTTCCTTCCACCCATTTCTCCCCATTTTATTATAGATGTTTGTTCCCAGTATAAATTACATATAAGGCTTATGTCAGCATCATCCAGATGTATATCTTTCAAACATTTTATTAGTTGTTTATGGTGTATTCTGTCAAAAGCTTTGGTGTAGTCTATGAAGCAGACATAAATTGGTTTGTTGTTTTCTGTGCTTTTCTTTCAATGGTTTAATACAGAAGATGGCTACTCTTGTGCTCTGTTCTTCCTAAATCCAAATTGATGTTCTGTTAATTCCATATTGATTTTATTTTGAAATCTTCCCAATATAACTTTCAGCAAAACTTTTCTTATGGGGCTCATCAAACTGAATAGTTGCCGCGCTCCACAGCTCCGGTCTTCTTGAACATAGCAATAAATATTGATGTCTTAAGGTCATTAGGTACATGAGCGCAAATCACTGAATGTTTATGTACACACACACAAGCACACACACGACTGTGCACGGACATAGCCAGTTCCAAGGGCAGGACCGGTGTATTTCAAGAGAATGAGTTTCGCGTTTATGACTGTTGAACCACCATGCATGTAAATGTTAATACTAAAGGGAGGTCAAAAAGTAATGCACACCAATTTTTTTCTCGGCTAATAATAAAGATAGGAATATGAAATTTTGCACACTTGGAATATGACATGTTCCAATTATGTGCACCAAATTGCACAGCATTCTGATAAATATTACACAATCTATGAACCGTTAAAATGGAGCTTGTCAACAATGTCCGTTACAAACAGCGAATTGTCATAGAATTTCTGGTTGCGGAAAAAGAAACTGTGGCAAACATTCATAAACGACTGTGTGCAGTGTACAAATGTTCTGCAGTCGATAGGAGCACAGTTAGTCGCTGAGTTCAGAGAATTAAAGCTGCAGAAAGTGTACGAGTGGAGCTGCATGATTTACCGCGTTCTGGACGTGTTGCCTCGGCTACCAGCACAGACATGTTAAACCGGGCTGATGCCATTATTCGTAAGGATAGGCGTATCACTAGTCAGCAATTGGCATTGCAGCTTACAGTCAGCAAGAGAAGTGCAATCGCAATTTTTAAAACTCTCGGATATTCAAAGATTTGCGCTCGATGGGTTCCTCGGTGCCTAACAAATGATCACAGAGTTCAAAGGAAAACAATCTGTTCTGAATTGTTGGAGCGTTTCGGTGTTGAAGGAGAAATGTTTTTGTCAAAAATTGTTACCGGTGACGAAACGTGGGCACATCATTATGAGCCTGAAACAAAAATGCAGTCAATGGAATGGCATCATCCGCAGTCACCAAAAAGAAAAAAATTCAAAACATCTCCATCAGCCGGAAAAGTGATGATCACTGTCTTCTGGGACATTTATGGTGTGATTCTTGTTGATGTAATGACAAGAGGTGAGACAATCAACTCGACAGCTTACATCAATACACTGACAAAACTCAAAAATCGGTTCCACAGAGTTCGGCCTAATAAGCCATCTGCAGATTTGTTGCTTCAACATGACAATGCACGCCCTCACACAAGTCTGGTAACACGGGAAGCAATCAACAAATTTGGTTGGACTGTACTGCCCCATCCTCCTTACAGCCCTGATCTGGCTCCCTCAGATTTCCATCTGTTTGGACCACTCAAAAAATTCCTGCGTGGGACACACTTTGACAATGATGAGGGTGTGATCCGTGCAGTTAAAAAATGGCTACGCGAGCAGGACAAAACTTGGTACTAACGAGGCATTCATGACCTAGTTTCGCGTTGGCGTAAGGCAATACGCTTGGACGGAGATTATGTTGAAAAATAGGTAGTGTAAAGGGGATGTTCAGCTACAATCTGTGAAAATTTCACACATTTTGCCCGAATAGTTTCCGAGAAAAAAATTGGTGTGCATTACTTTTTGACCTCCCTACGTAGATGTCTGAGGCTGTGTCAAGATCAGCTCCACACTCGTGGTACTTGTACTTCATGAGTTGACTTGACGGTTCAAAAAGTCGTATCTTGTAACGTCGTTCATCGTTTATGCTGTATCTGATTCTCCAGAACTAACAGTCGACCACAGCTGCATAGAACAGTGGTAATTGTGAGAACCCAATTGGTACGTTAATACCTGGAAGGTGTAAAGACAAAACTAATGTTCTCGTCAGCAAATAGATGGTCAACATTCAAACACCCAGGAATACGAGGGAAGCCTATAAATAAGTGCAGCAACTTGGAACCAGCGCAGTTCTTAACGCTAGAGAAACGACCTGTGATTGAGATAGTGTATGTTAAACCCTTTAGTGTAGACATGTATGTCCTTTGACGTCTTGACCAACTTGGTATCAAGCAATCATGATAAGTCAGCAGTCTGGTAAAACTATTAGTGTCTTGTTCTGGATGCTGCTTTACTGAACAGCTTCTCTCGTGGCTGAATCTGCCAATATTGGACAGACAGATCCATCCACTGAACAAACAAGAAGTATTTGTGGTGCCTGGCCTCGTCGTCTCTTTTCTCCTGCGCCTTCTGTCTTGAGAACATAGTGTAGGTATACCCGTTTAACGCTCTTCCATAACTGCTACAGTAACCCCTTCATTGATCCGTCAGCGTCTACAGCTCCTGGCTATATTGATACCAACACTGTTGTTGTGTCATTGGAGTTATTAACAGAAGTGATCATTTACTCAACAAAGTCAGCTATAGAAGCTGGACAGTGTCTGCGGTAGAAGTGGATGCTGCTCTTGGATTGCTCTACTGATAGCACGCTAACCAGAGTGTACTGTCCAAGGCATGCTGGTGTACATGGCAATGAAATAGCCGACAAGCTCACTGGCAGAAATACGTAGGGTACAATATCATAACATGAGATGAGTAACGAAGGTTAATTTAAATAGATCACCCTCCCTTTCCCTCCCCCCCCCCGGTAGTTAACACAAGCTTGTATTCTGTGCTATCTCATCTTCCTATAATTATCTGAATTTCTGCTCTCTCTTCTCCTTATATAAATCTGACTTCTCCGCTCTCTCTTCTCCTTATAGAAATCTGACTTCTCTGCTCTTTCTCTTTTACTTATAGTAATCTGACTTCTCCGCTCTTTCTCTTTTACTTATAGTAATCTGACTTCTCCGCTCTTTCTCTTTTACTTATAGTAATCTGACTTCTCCGCTCTTTCTCTTTTACTTATAGTAATCTGACTTCTCCGCTCTTTCTCTTCTCCTTATAGTAATCTGACTTCTCCGCTCTTTCTCTTCTCCTTATAGAAATCTGACTTCTCTGCTCTTTCTCTTTTACTTATAGTAATCTGACTTCTCCGCTCTTTCTCTTCTCCTTATAATAATCTGACTTCTCCGATCTTTCTCTTTACCTTATAGTAATCTGACTTCTCCGCTCTCTCTTCTCCTTATAGTAATCTGACTTTTCCGATCTTTCTCTTTACCTTATAGTAATCTGACTTCTCCGCTCTCTCTTCTCCTTATAGTAATCTAACTTCTCCGCTCTTTCTCTTCTCCTTATAGAAATCTGACTTCTCCGCTCTCTCTTCTCCTTATAGAAATCTGAATTCTCCGCTCTTTCTCTTCTCCTTATAGAAATCTGACTTCTCTGCTCTTTTTCTTTTACTTATAGTAATCTAACTTCTCCGCTCTTTCTCTTCTCCTTATAGAAATCTGACTTCTCCGCTCTCTCTTCTCCTTATAGAAATCTGAATTCTCCGCTCTTTCTCTTCTCCTTATAGAAATCTGACTTCTCTGCTCTTTTTCTTTTACTTATAGTAATCTGACTTCTCCGCTCTCTCTTCTCCTTATAGTAATCTGACTTCTCCGCTTTCTCTTCTCCTTATAGAAATCTGACTTCTCTGCTCTTTTTCTTTTCCTTATAGTAATCTGACTTCTCCGCTTTCTATTCTCCTTATAGAAATCTGACTTCTCCGCTCTTTTTCTTTTCCTTATATTAATCTGACTTCTCCGCTTTCTCTTCTCCTTATAGTAATCTGACTTCTCCGCTCTTTCTCTTCTCCTTATAGTAATCTGACTTCTCCGCTCTTTCTCTTCTCCTTATAGTAATCTGACTTATCCGCTCTTTCTCTTCTCCTTATAGTAATCTGACTTCTCCGCTCTTTTTTCTTTTCCTTATAGTAATCTGACTTCTCTGCTTTCTCTTCTCCTTATAGTAATCTGACTTCTCCGCTCTTTCTCTTCTCCTTATAGTAATCTGACTTCTCTGCTCTTTCTCTTCTCCTTATAGTAATCTGACTTCTCCGCTCTTTCTCTTCTCCTTATAGTAATCTGACTTCTCCGCTCTTTCTCTTCTCCTTATAGTAATCTGACTTCTCCGCTCTTTCTCTTCTCCTTATAGTAATCTAACTTCTCCGCTCTTTCTCTTCTACTTATAGAAATCTGACTTCTCCGCTCTTTCTCTTCTCCTTATAGTAATCTAACTTCTCCGCTCTTTCTCTTCTCCTTATAGTAATCTACCTTCTCTGCTCTTTTTCTTCTCCTTATAGTAATCTGACTTCTCCGCTCTTTCTCTTCTCCTTATAGTAATCTAACTTCTCCGCTCTTTCTCTTCTCCTTATAGTAATCTAACTTCTCCGCTCTTTCTCTTCTCCTTATAGTAATCTGACTTCTCCGATCTTTCTCTTTACCTTATAGTAATCTGACTTCTCCGCTTTCTCTTCTCCTTATAGTAATCTAACTTCTCCGCTTTTTCTCTTCTCCTTATAGTAATCTAACTTCTCCGCTTTTTCTCTTCTCCTTATAGTAATCTAACTTCTCCGCTTTTTCTCTTCTCCTTATAGTAATCTACCTTCTCTGCTCTTTCTCTTCTCCTTATAGTAATCTACCTTCTCTGCTCTTTCTCTTCTCCTTATAGTAATCTGACTTCTCCGCTCTTTCTCTTCACCTTATAGTAATCTGACTTCTCTGCTCTTTCTCTTCTCCTTATAGTAATCTGACTTCTCCGCTTTCTCTTCTCCTTATAGAAATCTGACTTCTCCGCTTTCTCTTCTCCTTATAGAAATCTGACTTCTCCGCTCTCTCTTCTCCTTATAGTAATCTGACTTCTCCGCTTTCTCTTCTCCTTATAGAAATCTGACTTCTCCGCTTTCTCTTCTCCTTATAGAAATCTGACTTCTCCGCTTTCTCTTCTCCTTATAGTAATCTGACTTCTCCGATCTTTCTCTTTACCTTATAGTAATCTGACTTCTCCGCTCTCTCTTCTCCTTATAGTAATCTGACTTCTCCGATCTTTCTCTTTACCTTATAGTAATCTGACTTCTCCGCTTTCTCTTCTCCTTATAGTAATCTGACTTCTCCGCTTTCTCTTCTCCTTATAGTAATCTGACTTCTCCGCTTTCTCTTCTCCTTATAGAAATCTGAATTCTCCGCTCTTTCTCTTCTCCTTATAGAAATCTGACTTCTCCGCTCTCTCTTCTCCTTATAGAAATCTGACTTCTCCGCTCTCTCTTCTCCTTATAGAAATCTGACTTCTCTGCTCTTTCTCTTTTACTTATAGTAATCTGACTTCTCCGCTTTCTCTTCTCCTTATAGAAATCTGACTTCTCTGCTCTTTTTCTTTTCCTTATAGTAATCGGACTTCTCTGCTCTTTCTCTTCTCCTTATAGAAATCTGACTTCACTGCTCTTTCTCGTCTCCTTATAGAAATCTGACTTCTCTGCTCTTTCTCTTTTACTTATAGTAATCTGACTTCTCCGCTTTCTCTTCTCCTTATAGAAATCTGACTTCTCTGCTCTTTCTCTTTTCCTTATAGTAATCTGACTTCTCCGCTCTTTCTCTTCTCCTTATAGTAATCTGACTTCTCTGCTCTTTCTCTTCTCCTTATAGAAATCTGACTTCACTGCTCTTTCACTTCTCCTTATAGTAATCTGACTTCTCTGCTCTTTCTCTTCTCCTTATAGAAATCTGACTTCTCCGCTCTTTTTCTTTTCCTTATAGTAATCTGACTTCTCCGCTCTTTCTCTTCTCCTTATAATAATCTGACTTCTCTGCTCTTTCTCTTCTCCTTATAGTAATCTGACTTCTCCGCTCTTTCTCTTCTCCTTAAAGTAATCTGACTTATCCGCTCTTTCTCTTCTCCTTATAGAAATCTGACTTCTCCGCTTTCTCTTCTCCTTATAGTAATCTGACTTATCCACTCCTTCTCTTCTCCTTATAGTAATCTGACTTCTCCGCTTTCTCTTCTCCTTATAGTAATCTGACTTCTCCACTCCTTCTCTTCTCCTTATAGTAATCTGACTTCTCCGCTCTTTCTCTTCTCCTTATAGTAATCTGACTTCTCCGCTCTTTCTCTTCTCCTTATAGTAATCTAACTTCTCCGCTCTTTCTCTTCTACTTATAGTAATCTGACTTCTCCGCTCTTTCTCTTCTCCTTATAGTAATCTAACTTCTCCGCTCTTTCTCTTCTCCTTATAGTAATCTATCTTCTCTGCTCTTTTTCTTCTCCTTATAGTAATCTGACTTCTCCGCTCTTTCTCTTCTCCTTATAGTAATCTAACTTCTCCGCTCTTTCTCTTCTCCTTATAGTAATCTAACTTCTCCGCTCTTTCTCTTCTCCTTATAGTAATCTGACTTCTCCGCTTTTTCTCTTCTCTTTATAGTAATCTAACTTCTCCGCTCTTTCTCTTCTCCTTATAGTAATCTAACTTTTCCGCTTTTTCTCTTCTCCTTATAGTAATCTAACTTCTCCGCTTTTTCTCTTCTCCTTATAGTAATCTAACTTCTCCGCTTTTTCTCTTCTCCTTATAGTAATCTACCTTCTCTGCTCTTTCTCTTCTCCTTATAGTAATCTACCTTCTCTGCTCTTTCTCTTCTCCTTATAGTAATCTGACTTCTCCGCTCTTTCTCTTCTCCTTATAGTAATCTGACTTCTCTGCTCTTTCTCTTCTCCTTATAGTAATCTGACTTCTCCACTCTTTCTCTTCTCCTTATAGAAATCTGACTTCTCCGCTTTTTCTCTTCTCCTTATAGTAATCTGACTTCTCTGCTCTTTCTCTTCTCCTTATAGTAATCTAACTTCTCCGCTATCTCTTCTCCTTATAGAAATCTGACTTCTCCGCTTTCTCTTCTCCTTATAGTAATCTGACTTCTCCGCTCTTTCTCTTCTCCTTATAGTAATCTGACTTCTCCGCTCTTTCTCTTCTCCTTATAGTAATTTGACTTCTCCGCTCTTTCTCTTCTCCTTATAGTAATCTGACTTCTCTGCTCTTTCTCTTCTACTTATAGTAATCTGACTTCTCCGCTCTTTCTCTTCTCCTTATAGTAATCAGACTTCTCTGCTTTTTCACTTCTCCTTATAGAAATCTGACTTCTCCGCTCTTTCTCTTCTCCTTATAGTAATCTGACTTCTCTGCTCTTTCTCTTCTCCTTATAGTAATCTGACTTCTCCGCTCTCTCTTCTCCTTATAGAAATCTGACTTCTCCGCTCTTTCTCTTCTCCTTATGGAAATCTGACTCTCCGCTCTCTCATCTCCCTATAATAATCTGACTCTCTGCTCTCTCATCTCCATATAATAATCTGACTTCTCCGCTCTCTCATCTCCCTATAATAATCTGACTTCTCCACTCTCTCAACTCCCTATAATAATCTGACTCTCCGCTCTCTCATCTCCATATAATAATCTGACTTCTCCGCTCTCTCATCTCCATATAATAATCTGACTTCTCCGCTCTCTCATTTCCCTATAATAATCTGACTTCTCCGCTCTCTCATTTCCCTATAATAATCTGAATTCTCCGCTCTCTCATCTCCCGATAATAATCTGAATTCTCCGCTCTCTCATCTCCATATAATAATCTGACTTCTCCGCTCTCTCATCTCCATATAATAATCTGACTTCTCCGCTCTCTCATCTCCATATAATAATCTGACTCCTCCGCTCTCTCTTCTCCTTACAGTAATCTGACTTCTCCGCTCTCTCTTCTCCTTACAGTAATCTGAATTCTCCGCTCTTTCTCTTCTCCTTATAGAAATCTGACTTCTCCGCTCTTTCTCTTCTCCTTACAGTAATCTGACTTCTCCGCTCTTTCTCTTCTCCTTATAGTAATCTGACTTCTCCGCTCTTTCTCTTCTCCTTACAGTAATCTGACTTCTCTGCTCTTTCTCTTCTACTTATAGTAATCTGACTTCTCCGCTCTTTCTCTTCTCCTTATAGTAATCTGACTTCTCTGCTCTTTCTCTTCTCCTTATAGAAATCTGACTTCTCCGTTCTTTCTCTTCTCCTTATGGAAATCTGACTCTCCGCTCTCTCATCTCCCTATAATAATCTGACTCTCTGCTCTCTCATCTCCATATAATAATCTGACTTCTCCGCTCTCTCATCTCCCTATAATAATCTGACTCTCTGCTCTCTCATCTCCCTATAATAATCTGACTTCTCCACTCTCTCAACTCCCTATAATAATCTCACTCTCTGCTCTCTCATCTCCATATAATAATGCGACTTCTCCGCTCCCTCATCTCCCTATAATAATCTGAATTCTCCGCTCTCTCATTTCCCTAATAATAATCTGACTCCTCAGCTCTCTCTTCTCCTTACAGTAATCTGACTTCTCCGCTCTCTCCTCTCCTTATAGAAATCTGAATTCTCCGCTCTTTCTCTTCTCCTTATAGAAATCTGACTTCTCCGCTCTTTCTCTTCTCCTTACAGTAATCTGACTTCTCCGTTCTTTCTCTTCTCCTTATAGAAATCTGACTTCTCCGCTCTCTCTTCTCCTTACAGTAATCTGACTTCTCCGCTCGCTCTTCTCCTTATAGAAATATGACTCTCCGCTCTCTCATCTCCCTATAATAATCTGACCCTCTGATCTCTTATTTCCATATAATAATCTGACTTCTCCGCTCTCTCATCTCCCTATAATAATCTGACTTCTTCACTCTCTCAACTCCCTATAATAATCTGACTCTCTGCTCTCTCATCTCCATATAATAATCTGACTTCTCCGATCTCTCATCTCCCTATAATAATCTGACTTCTTCACTCTCTCAACTCCCTATAATAATCTGACTCTCTGCTCTCTCATCTCCATATAATAATCTGAATTCTCCACTCTCTCATTTCCCTATAATAATCTGACTTCTCCGCTCTCTCATTTCCCTATAATAATCTGACTTCTCCGCTCTCTCAACTCCCTATAATAATCTGAATTCTCCGGTCTCTCATCTCCCTATAATAATAATCTGACTTCTCCGGTCTCTCATCTCCCTATAATAATCTGACTCTCCGCTCTCTGATCTCCCTATAATAATCTGAATTCTCCGCTCTCTCAACTCCTTATAATAATCTGACTCTCCGCTCTCTCATCTCCTTATAATAATCTAACTCTCCGTTCTCTCATCTCCCTATAATAATCTGACTCTCCGCTCTCTCAACTCCCCAGAATAATCTGACTCTCCATTCTCTCATCTCCCTATATTAATCTGACTCTCCGCTCTGTGATCTCCCTATAAAAATCTGACTTCTCCGCTCTCTCGATTCCCTATAATAATCTGACTTCTCCGCTCTCTCATCTCCCTATAATAATCTGACTCTCCGCTTTCTGATCTCCCTATAATAATCTGAATTCTCCGCTCTCTCTACTCCCTATAATAATCTGACTCTCCGCTCTCTCAACTCCCTATAATAATCTGACTTCTCCGCTCTCTCAACTCCCTATAATAATCTGACTCTTCGTTCTCTCATCTCCCTATAATAATCTGACTTCTCTGCTCTCTCAACTCCCTATAATAATCTGACTCTCCGTTCTCTCATCTCCCTATAATAATCTGATTCTCCGTTCTCTCATCTCCCTATAATAATCTGACTCTCCGCTCTCTGATCTCCCTATAATAATCTGACTTCTCCACTCTCTCAACTCCCTATAATAATCAGACTCTCCGTTCTCTCATCTCCCTATAATAATCTGACTCTCCGTTCTCTCATCTCCCTATATTAATCTGACTCTCCGTTCTCTCATCTCCCTATAATAATCTGACTCTCCGTTCTCTCATCTCACTTTAATAATCTGACTCTCCGCTCTCTCATCTCCCTATAATAATCTGACTATTTTCTCTCTCATTTCCCTATCATCATCATTGAGTGCCGTCTACGCATCGAAGGTTGGCTACCATGGAGCGATCTGGACGTCTGCGATCTCTCTTTCCTTGCATTTTGCCAGTTGTATTTTAACTTTCTTCCTCTCATGATGTGCCCAAAAATGTTAATTGTTTCTTTCTTGTATTTTGTTAGAAACTCCCTTTTTGTGCTTACCTATTCGAAAATGTCCTCGTTGGTCTTTATAGCTGTCCAGGGAACTTTCACCATTCTTCTGAGAAATCCCATCTATGTTGCCTCTAACCGTCTTTTCCTATGTTTGTTTGCTGTCTGTGATTCGCTTCCATAGCTCAGAATTGACTTTCTATAGCACAGGAGAACTTTCTTTCTCACTTCTATTGACATAGACTTGTTGCACAAGAGAAGTACAATAAGAAGGGAAAGATCCGATACCAACGGAAATCATTGTTAATATGATGACAGCGTTAAACTGAACAATGAGAAGATTGCACTAGTGAGCGCATCAAAAATGGCAGTTTGTTTACGCCTGTTTGTCGTCAAGGACGCGTAATCCATTTCATTTGTGAAAGGCTCTCAGTGTATCCGCGTGCTGCAGAGCTATTTACTGGAGCTGGCCAGTTTATAACGTGGAAACGGGTTCTGGACCGTGCGACTGAGTAAGTGCACGTGAGTCTGGACCATCCACAGCATCGACGATCAGCGACACAATCATCTATGACGACGGTAAGTGTATTATGTATTCAGATGCAGCCCAATGTATGTATTCAGATGCAGCCCAAACGACAACATCGAAGAAGGAAAACACGACAGGGCAAGCGTGGAGGCATTAAACTTTTGAAGTGTGAGAGGCTAGGCCTAAAGTATGTGCACGTTACTTATTGGAATTGTTGGTACATAAATCAAGGACGGCCCATTCGTGATAAGCTACTGTGCGGCGCCGATATAATGGTTTTACAAGAAACTCTTCTTGGTGACAGGACAGTAAGTTCTCCTGGCTTTCATTGTTTTTACAATAGACGACACCTTGGGCAGGCCATCCTTGTGCGCAACAATATGGTGGCAGCTGATGTTGATATGTCTGAGTGGGACAATGCAGAATTGCAGGTACAATCGGTTAGGGTGCAGACCCCAGTTCATTTCGTGATTGTTAATGTGTATGCCTCTAATGGGAAGGTGAACACACAACAATGGCAGAATCTCTTCGAGTTCGATGAAGAGAACGTCATTTTCTGCGGAGACTTTAATGCTAGAGGAAACCAGTGGGGTAACGTCATAACCAACAAGCAGGGAGAAGACCTAGAGAACGCACTGGTATCGGCCGATTTAGTGTGCTTGAATGATGGAAGGGCAACAAGAATGGCCACTCGAACAGGGGACTCTGATAGTGTCATAGACCTGGCACTGGTATCTTCCACCTTCGCACCGGTTTGCAGGTGGTCCCGTGCACTGGGGATCCACGGAAGTGATCACTATCCATGTGTCCTCCTAACTGAGAAAAGCAGAAATAGAAGCCAGAAAAGTAGGCTCCATACATTCCACTACGAGAAAACAGACCAGGACGTCATTAGCAAAATCAGACATAGGAAACAGAGCGCCCCTCATAGGAGGCAGGAGAGATGGACGCAGCCACCCTGGTGGAACGTAGTTGTCGAGGAAGCTTGGCGGAGCAAGAGACAAACGGCCAAGACATGGCAGACAGCCAAAAGGAATGGAAGAACACAACCTGAGCTCTTGAAGCGTCTCAAAACTGAGCTGGACCAAAAAATGATGCACTTTAAACTATGCGCTAAGCAGACTAAGGATGCCAAATCGGATGACTTCTGTAAAAAAGTGTGCTCAGAAAAATCGCTCGCCATATTCTGGCGCCTTCATCAGAGCATGAATGGCACAACACGACACAGAGGCATACCAGACTTTCAAAGTACAGACCGGATATAGCACAAATCTGATGAGAGCAAAGGGAAGGCCCTGCTTGCCCGCTATATTGAGCAGACGGACCAAAGAAATGAGGCTGTAAGAATGAGGAAACGGGGATCTTTGTCAAATTTGTGTAAGGATGTAGGGCTGGAAGAAGATCTCACAATCACAACCGATACCATTCGCACGACACTTAAAAGGTCACACAACACTGCTTCTGGTCCAGATGGTGTTTGGTACGATAACATAGGCAATTTAGCTGACGACGACTTGACAAAACTGGCCAATGAGTTTAATGCCAGTATTCGGAGTGGCCAGATTAAGGAGGAGTGGCTACACAGCTACTTACTACCGCTACCGAAGCCAAACAAGAACCATTCTCAGATCAGACATCAGTGCCTACAGAATCCTTCCTCATTAGATGGATCGCAGCGACACTGTTTCAGAGGAAGGTGATACTCAGATGTGGAAGTTGGTCTTCCGAGCCAACATCCATTTGTCCAGGGCTGCCACAAGGCTCACCATTGTCACCAGTTCTATTTAATGTGTACACAATAACGATCATGGAAAAACAGCTGGATGGAGGGGAAGAACTATGACTTTTGCTGATGATATTCTGGTATATCGACAGGGAAGAGACAGACGGGGAATCGCCTCCACAATGCAAGACGAACTCGATCGCATTTCTTCCTGGTGTGGAGTTTCAGGTGTCTTGGTTAATATTAATAAAGCATCAGTTTCATGGTTCTCCCTTAACAATCATATTGTTAATACGACCACACCGGTAGTACGAATGGGAGCTGATGAGGTGACCAGGGACAAGTTGATGACATACCTCGTAGTTAAGTTTGATCGCAGCCTGTGTTTTCGGGACCACGTCGACCATGTGATAAAAAAATCCCGCAAAGGATTAGCCGCCTTGAAGGTCATGGCAGCTGCCAACATCGAGCAGAGGCTACTTACTCTTCTGTTCCAGGGATTAGTCCTCGCACCAATCGAGTATGCCCTGGCCATTCTTACTGTCAGTAAGACTCAAATTGATAGGCTGGAGAAAATACAAAATGAAGCCATGCGCATTGTCCTGGGATGCACGAGGGACACTCCTTGTGTAGCAATGAGGTATCTTCTTGACTTTCCAACCATGGATGACAGAATTAAGATCTGGAGAGCACGAGCATACCTGAAGATTAGTACAGATAAAGAGCATCCATTGCACCACGTGCTCAACACTGGGAAAGGTGACAGGCTAAAAAGAGGCAAATCATGGGTGGGTCTAGCAGAAGATGTCATCAAACTGGTCTGTGGTCTTACCAATATCAGCGTTGGTGAGGAGTGGATACCGGTGCCTACGTCATTCAAGGGGACTTTCCCATGTATTGCCACACTCAACAGGAAAAGTAGGGAACAGAACCCGGTCGTGGTTAATGCCGAGGTCCACGGTCTCATCTGCGATAACACCGTTGAGAAAGATGCAGTCATCTATACAGACGGATCTGTAATACGACACCAAAGAAGTGCATGGGCATTTACAGCACGCTCGGCAGGCAGAATAGTCAAGGAAGACAGTGGTGGATACGTCATGACCACGAGTAGCATGACAATGGAGGCGATGGCAGTGACCAAGGCATTCAAATGGTTAGAGTCACAAGACTACATCCATGCGTGTATACTGAGTGATTCGATGAGCATGATTAAAAAAGTGGAGGCGGGCTTTGTACGCATGCAATGGGTAGAGTCGTTGCAGAAATCCAAAATACGTAAGATCACCTTTGTCTATGTCACTGGACATGCGAGAGTACGAGAAAATGAAAGAGCGGACAGGTTGGCTAGCTGCGCTGTCGTTGAGGACGGGTAACCAATGGATCGGAGGGCGGGGGGGCATCATCAATGTCCTCCGAAATAGGGGAAGAGCACAGGACTTCGACAAACACAGATCCACGTCACTTCTTCGGATGATGTAAATGGGAGTTAAGATGGGCACAGCCAGAAATGAGAAACTTAGTAGCCGTGTGAGAAGACTTATCAACCAACATAGAACTGGAGTCGTCAGTCGCTGGACACTGAGGGGATTGCTGAGGAGGGGATCTGAGCACCTATGGACATGTTCGGAGTGCAATGATGATGACCCGCAAATAACTCAATAACTGAGGAGGGGATCTCAGCACCTATGGACATGTTCGGAGTGCAATGATGATGACCCGCAAATAACTCAATAACTGAGGAGGGGATCTGAGCACCTGTGGACATGTTCGGAGTGCAATGATGATGACCCGCAAATAACTCAATAACTCAATGAGAAGAGTGAGGCGAAGTAATGAAAGTCAGCAACAAAATTATTAGACACAGACAAGGAAGAAGTCAAGATACAATCAGCAACACGGCACATAATGATGATGATATTTTCTATGAAAGAAAACAATGAAGTATTACTTTTTCCCATACAACTTCATTCTGTTAGTAACGCAGGTTTCCTTCTCAATGCAGTTGGGCGGTAGAAGGATGTCAAAAAGGTCGCATGTAAAAAAATTTTTGTTGAAAGCAGGTTTCTGAGGAATGTCACAAAATACAACAATGATTACGTACATGTGTGAGAAGGGGCACTGGTGGGGTATTTCTGACCATTCAAACTA
Source organism: Megaustenia siamemsis (assembly GCA_032433765.1). Lineage (NCBI taxonomy): Eukaryota > Metazoa > Mollusca > Gastropoda > Stylommatophora > Ariophantidae > Megaustenia > Megaustenia siamemsis. The sequence continues at coordinate 5,015,207 of JAVIAB010000059.1, read as the reverse complement.
GTGTACGTATATGTGTGTCTGTGTGTTTGACTGTTTGTCTGTCTGTATGTATGTATGTATGTATGTCTGTCTGTCTGTCTGTTTATCTGTCTGTCTGTATGTCTGTCTGTCTGTCTGTCTGTTTGCCTTTCATTATTTTTTACTATTACATTATTACAATTTACATAATTTCAATTTACCTTATCACCATCTACATTATCACCATTTACATTATCACTATTTACATGATCATCATTTACATTATCACCATTTACATTATCACTATTTACATTATCATCATTTATGACAAGACTAGGTCAGTTTCTCACTGTCAATCTGTCACATTTGTTGATATCGCTTTAACGTGAGTGTTAGTGATTTCTGCCTCTTGTCCACATGATCTGCCTTCCAACGTTGAGGGGAGAGATCATTTATTTTTCTTGTCGATATATTCACATATTAAATTGTTGAATGTGTCCAATATTTCATCAACTATTGTATCCGAAAACGCTTCCTAGTTCTCCTGTTATCGTGGCGCTCGTTGTGGGAAATGTGTTTACTTGTATCCGTCGATACCGGGGTAAAACAATTGAATGTGTTTACTTGTATCCGTCGATACCGGGGTAAAACAATTGAATGTGTTTACATCTTCAAAGTATGAATGTACAAATGGGAACCTCGATAGCTCATTGGTTAGTGAACTGGGCTGCAAAGAACAAGAAGTCGGGTTCAATCCTCATCGACGGCTTCTGGGTTCACCCAGCCTTAAATGGGTATCATATTTTTTTCTGGGAAAGTAAAGCGGCGCGGGCGTAATACCGACCACATTACCCCAAAAATCATGTACCGAAGGTCTGTAAAAATGATGGTTACTAACATCATTTTCCATATACGTCACTTGGCGTGACAGGGGTCTTGACTTACTTTTTTATATACCTTTTAGTGCGAAACTGAAAACACGCTGACCTCTCTCATTTTGTATTTTAATTTGACTTCCATGTCCCGCCTTTTACATTTCATTTGGTTCCATTTATCCTGTTGATTGTTTTAGAATCTAGACACAACATACATGGGGGTCTGTCTTGAAGATCTCTCAGTTTATGAACTTATTAAACATCAGACATTTATCCTGGCAAAAATATAGGGAATGAATGATGATCAGAGAATGATAACATACAAGAAAATGTAATTACAATGTTCAATCAGTCCTATTACATGGCCGTTTAACATGGAGACCAGCAAACATCCATTAACCGTCGTAGATTTTTATTAATGGACACTTGTGCACAATAAAAGGATGAAAATAGCTGGACAAAATCACTAAAACTGCGTTAAAATACCAGTCAAATACCAGTTAAACACCAGTCAAATACCAGTCAAATATCAGTCAAACACCAGTCAAATACCAGTCAAATATCAGTCAAACACCAGTCAAATACCAGTCAAACACCAGTCAAATATCAGTGCACAAAGAAATACAACGAAGACGGTGGCGCTGGATAAGACAGAGCTGCTGAAGCCAACAGAGAGTATTATACGACATGCCTTTTTGGAATTCCCTGGGAAAGAGGAAATGTTGAAGACCAAAATATTCTTAGAGAAGACATGGAAGCAGAGATGAAGATGATGGGGAAGACATGGAAGCAGAGATGAAGATGATGGGGAAGACATGGAAACAGAGATGAAGATGATGGAAGAAACAGAACGGCTTGGAAAGTGTTTGCTGAACACCTGTGCTGCATAGGGAGTTGAAAGGTAGAAGGTGATGAACTTATTATTGATCAATAAAAGTGCTAGTTGATCAAGACTCATATTTTTTAACTGTTTTTGTTGGCTATGATGTGTCATTAAACATTATTATGTTTGTTGTTACATGTCGTCACGAAACAAGTAACCCATGATCCGATAGTTACCCCATTGACGTAGATATTGCAAATAGGCCATTTTCCAACATAGGTGTTAGAACCAAGAGAATTATACATCGCGTTACAGCAGGGCTGAGTCTGGAGGTCTCCTGGTTTCACCTTGAATATATCTTCAATTCTGTATTCACCTGGTCTTTAAGTAAAATAACATTAAAAAAACGTTTCAGAATAAATGAATACCTAATGAAGATAACGTTCATATAGGGATGTTGGTAGGGCATAAGTTTCTAACAACATCATGTCAAGGACACGATATCACTGACCTTGACATCAACAGTCAAATATGAAGTCGATGTCCACATTCTTCTCTAATCAATCAGTTGCTATGGTAACAAACAATGTCATCTTAGTAACAAAGACAATGTATCACACACAAACAAATACAGCTCGCCTATTATATTTTCGTACTTTCACTCCACTATCGCTTTCATGCAACATTTCTTCAAATTCTATCTCCTTTCACATCCATTTTTTTTTCTTTGTCTACTTTTTAAAATTGAAGTTCCCTTAACGCAGCGAGCAGGAAATGACGTATTACGCGATTAAACACTGGTCCTTTATGGACCAAAAAAAACATAATGTGGAGTACGCAAACATCTAACAATATGTGGAGTAAGTAAACATCTAACATAATGTGGAGTAAGCAAACATCTAACAGCATGTGGAGTAAGCAAACATCTAACAATATGTGGAGTAAGCAAACATCTAACAATATGTGGAGTAAGCAAACATCTAACAATATGTGGAGTAAGCAAACATCTAACAATATGTGGAGTAAGCAAACATCTAACAATATGTGGAGTAAGCAAACATCTAACAATATGTGGAGTAAGCAAACATCTAACAATATGTGGAGTAAGCAAACATCTAACAATATATGGAGTAAGCAAACATCTAACAGTATGTGGAGTAAGCAAACATCTAACAATATGTGGAGCAAGCAAACATCTAACAATATGTGGAGTAAGCAAACATCTAACAGCATGTGGAGTAAGCAAACATCTAACAATATGTGGAGTAAGCAAACATCTAACAATATGTGGAGTATACATACATCTAACAGCTCTAATTAAAAGTTATTGAGTTATTAGCGGGTCATCACCATTGCACTCCAAACATGTCCACAGATTCTCAGATCCCCTGCTCAGCAAGTCCCGTAGTGTCCAGCGACTGACGACTCCAGTTCTATGTTGGTTGATAAGTCTTGTTACACGGCCACTAATTTTATCGTTTCTGGCTGTGCCAATCTTACTCCCATCTCTTTCCTCCGAAGGAGTGACGTCGACTCATGTTTGTCGACGTCCTGTGCCATTCCCACATATCGGATGGTATTGATGATGTCAGTTGGTCAGATCCATTGGTTGACCGTCTTCAAAGACAGCTCTGCTAGCCAACATTTCCGCTATTTCATTTCCCCGTACTCCCGCATGTCCTGAGACGTAAACAAAGGTGACCTTATGTATTTTTTTTTATTTCTGCAATGACTCTAACCATTGCATACGTACAGAGTCCGCCTGCACATCTTTTTTTAATCATGCTTATCGAATCACTCAGTATGCTGGCATGGGTGTAGTCTTGTGACACTGCGCAGATGAATACCCTTGTCACTGCCATCACGTCCATCTTCATGCTACTCGTAGTCATAGCGTATGCGCCACTGTCTTCCTTGGCTATTCTGCCTGCCGAGCGTGCTGTAAATGCCCATGCACTCCTTTGGTGTCGTCTTACAGGTCCGTCTGTATAGATGACTGCATCTTTCTCATCAGTGTTATCCTAGATGAGACCGTTGACCTCCGCATTGACCACGACTGAGTTCTGTTCCCTAGATTTCCTGTCGAATGTGACAATACACGAGAATGTCCCTCTGAGTGACGTAGGCGACGGTATCCACTCCTTGCCAGCGTTGATATTGGTAAGCCCACAGACTTGCTGGATGACATCTTCTGCTCGGCCCACCCATGATTTGCCTCTCGTTACTCTGACACATTCCCTGTGTTGAGCTCACGATGCAATGGATACTCATTAACTGCACTTATCTTCAGGTATGCTCGTGCCCTCCAGATCTTCATCTTGTCATCCATGGCTGGAAAGTCTAGAAGATACTTCATCGCTACACAGGGAGTATCCTTCGTACACCCCAAGATAATGCGCATAGCTCTATTCTGTATTTTCTCCAGCCTATCAATTTGAGTCGTACTGACAGTAAGAATTGCCAGGGCATACTCGATTGGTGCGAGGACTAATCCCTGGAACAGAAGAGTAAGTAGCTTCTGCTCAATGTTGGCAGCTGCCATGACCTTCAAGGCGGCTAATCCTTTGCGGGATTTTGTTATCATATGGGCAACGTGGTCACGAAAACACAGGCTGCGATCTAGTTTAACTTCTAGGTACGTCATCAACCTGTCCTTCGTCACCTCCTCTTCTCTCATTCGTCCCACCAGTGTTTCCATGTTAACGATATGATTGTTAAGGGAGAACCATGCAACTGATGCTTTATTAGGATTAACCAAGGCACTAGATACTCCATACCAGAAAGAGATGCGATAGAGTACGTCTTGTATTGTTGATGCGAATTCCCTTCTATCTCTTCCCTGTCTATACACCAGAATATCATCAGCAGAAGTCAAAATTCTTCCCTTTCCAACCAGCTGTTGTTTCGTGATCGTGTTTGTGTACACGTTAAATAGAACTGGTGACAATGGTTTGGCAGCCCTGGGAAAATGGATGTTGACTCGGATGACCAACTTTCACATCTAGGTACAACCTTCTTCTGAAACAATGCTGCCGCGATCCAACTAATGAGGAAGGTGTGCACCGTCAGTTCGAGGAGCATATGCATGAGGTATTCAAATGGTACCCTGTTGTATGCATCCTCCAGATCTATAGCAGCAGCACATGTTTCCTCTCGTCTGTGGAAGCCTTCGAAGACGTCATAGGCAAAGACTGCCGCATTGAGCCACGTCTATTTGTTTATATCTATAAAACCTCCGAGTGTGAGTGGGAATGCGCGTATCTGTTCAAGATGACATTTGAGTACATGGGCAACAATTTTCTCCAGTAGCTTTCCTGCAGTGTTCTGCATCGGAATGATTCTGTAGGCACTGATCTGAGAATGGTTCTTGTTCGGCTTCGGTAGTAAGTAGCTGTGTAGCCATTCATCCTTAATTTAAAAACTCTGGATGCTGGCATTAAACTCTTTGGCCTATTTGTTCAAGTCGTCGTCAGCTAAATTTTCTATGTCGTCGTACCGAACACAATCTGGATCATGAGCAGTGTTGTGTGACCTTTTAAGTGTTGTGCGAATGGTATCGGTTGTGATTGTAAGATCTACTCCCAGCTTTACATCCTCACACAATTCTGAAAGCGACCCCCGTATCTTCATTCTTACAGCCTCATTTCTTTGGTCCGTCTGCTCAACGTAGCGGGCAAGCAGGGCCTTCCCTTTGCTCTCATCAGATTTGTGCCATATCTGGCCTGTGCTCTGGAAGTCTGGTATGCCTCTGTGTCTTGTTTTGCCATTCATGCTATGATTTTTCTAAGCACACTTTTTTTTATAGAAATTATCCCACTTAGCATCCATCCGCCTGCTTAGCACATACTTTAAAGTGCATCATTTTTTGTTCAATCTCTTATTTCAGACGCTTCAAGAGTTCAGGTTGTGTTCTTACATTCCTTCTGGCTTGTTGCCATGTCTTGACTGTTTGTCTCTTGTTCCGCCACGCTACCTCGACTTCTACGGTCCACCAGGGCGGCTGAGTCCATCTCTCCTGCCTCCTACACGGGGCACTGTGTTTCCTAAGTCTGATTTTTCTAATGACGTCCTGGTCGGTTTTCTCATAGTGGATTGTGTGAAGCTTGCTTTTCTGGCTTCTATTTCCGAATTTCTCAGTAAAGAGGACACATGGATAGTGATCACTTCCGTGGAACCCCAGTGCACTCCACCTGCAAATCGGTGCGAAGGTAGAAGACACCAGTGCCAGGTCTATGACACTATCAGAGTCCCCCGTTCGAGTGGCCATTCTTGTTGCCCTTCCATTATTCAAGCAGACTAAATTGACTGACCCTGGTGCGTTCTCTAGGTCTTCTCCCTGCTTGTTGGTTACGATGTTACCCCACTGGTTTCCTCTAGCATTAAAGTATCCGCAGAAAATGACATTCTCTTCATCGAACTCGAAGAGATTCTGCCATTGTTGTGTGTCCACCTTCCCATTACAGGCATACACATTAACAATCACGAAATGAACTGGAGTCTACCCACTAACCGCATGTACCTGCAATTCTGCATTGTCCCAGGCAGACATAACAACCTCAGCTGCCACCATATTGTTTCGCACAAGGATGGCCTGCCCAGGTTGTCTACTATTGTAGAAAGATTGAAATCCAGGGGAACTAATCATCATCAACCAAAAACCGGGCCTGCTGGCGTAGTTGATCATGTTTCTAGATGATCTCTTTGCTTTCCTCTATCTCTTCGTCCCTCAATTTCCCAGTTGTTACAATATATTCCAGCTGTTCTCTTCTCATTACATGGCCAACAAATGATGATTGGGGCTATACCATGTTGCTTAAAATGTCTGTATCATGTTCCTGACTGATTGGGACTATACCATGTTGCTTGAAATGTCTGTATCATGTTCCTGACTGATTGGGACTATACCATGTTGCTTGAAATGTCTGTATCATGTTCCTGACTGATTGGGGCTATACCATGATGTTAGAAATTTCTTTATCATGTCCCTGACTGATGAGGCTATACCATGGTGTTAGAAATTTCTTTATCATGTCCCTGACTGATGGGGCTATACCATGGTGTTAGAAATTTCTTTATCATGTCCCTGACTGATGGGGCTATACCATGATGTTAGAAATTTCTTTATCAATTCCCTGACTGATGAGGCTATACCATGATGTTAGAAATTTCTTTATCAATTCCCTGACTGATGAGGCTATACCATGATGTTTGAAATGTCAGCCTCATGTTCCTGACTGATGGGGCTATACCATGATGTTTGAAATGTCAGCCTCATGTTCCTGACTGATGGGGCTATACCATGATGTTTGAAATGTCAGCCTCATGTTCCTGACTGATGAGGCTATACCATGATGTTTGAAATGTCAGCCTCATGTTCCTGACTGATGAGGCTATACCATGATGTTAGAAATTTCTTTATCAATTCCCTGACTGATGGGGCTATACCATGATGTTAGAAATTTCTTTATCAATTCCCTGACTGATGAGGCTATACCATGATGTTAGAAATTTCTTTATCAATTCCCTGACTGATGGGGCTATACCATGATGTTTGAAATGTCAGCCTCATATTCCTGACTGATGGGGCTATACCATGATGTAAGAAAAGTCTGTCTCATATTCCTGACTGATTGGGGCGAGACCATAATGTTAGAAGTGTCTGTTTCATATCATTATGTTCCTAAATGGCTTCTGGTCAAGTTTGAGAGCTGGTTATTTCGCTAATCATGTGCTATGACTGACAGTCTTCGTCCAATTCTCGCCGAGTACACTCTGCTCCAGAGCTAGTAATTTGCGTTAATATTGTGTGACCTAAGGTTGTGTGCTGTCACCAAATTTGTTAAATATGTATAGTGAGATTATTTTAAGATCCATAAGGGGCATGCCAGGAATAACAATAGGAGGTCATAATATAAATAAGTTAAGGTATGCTGATGATACAGTCTTAATCGCTAAGAGCGAAAGTGAGTTACAAGAAATGTTGGACATTTTAGTGAAGGAAAGCAAAAATAAAGGACTCGGCCTTAATAGCAAAATGACAGAGATAATGGTAACAACAAAGAAAAAGACATCACCTCAGTGCAAAATAAAGACAAGTGGAACAATATTAAAACAGGTAAATGAATTTAAATATTTGGGAACTTTGTTAACCTCAGACGAAAGATGTACAAAAGAGGTGAGATGCAGAATGGCTCCGGCAAAAGCAGCTTTCCAAAAAAATATGGAAGATACCATGCAATCCATTTTTGACAATAGAAACAAGAAAAAGAGTTCTTAAATATTATGTAGAGCCAATCTTAACATATGGATGTGAATCAAGGACAACAGAATGTTGAGAGTACTAAGGACAACGTTGAGAGTACCAAGGACTGATAAGAAGAGTAATGAAGATGTTCTGAAAGAGGTCAAAGCAAAAAGAGAGCTAATTTCTAATATTAGGAAGAAACAATCATCATTTTTGGCCATGTAATGAGAAGAGAACAACTAGAATATATTGTGACAACTGGAAAAATTGAGGGACAAAGAGATAGAGGGAAGCAAAAAGAAAAAAATACCAGACAGCTTAAGAGAATGGCTTTCCAGAAGATCAACAACAGAAATGATAAATAAATGTCGAGATCGAAAGTTGTGGAGAGACGTGATCACCTACGCCAGCATGCCCGGTACTTGATGATGATGATTGTATGACCTACATTCTTCCGATGGCTTCTGTTTCTACACATTTGTTTTCGATAGTGATACTATTCTCGTGTGTCCGGGGTGCCGACGATTGAGCCGGCAAACTCTGTCTTCGTCAGCTCGGGGTCTTGTTCTGTAGGCTACGATATGTCATGGACCGGAGGCCTCGGTAGCCTAGTTGGTAAAACCACCCGACTGGGCTACCGACGTTCGGACAACCCGTGTTCGATTCCCGCTGGGAGCAGTGTGAATTGTACTCGTGGTTGGAAAAAAAAATACCCCCACGGTCGACCCAGCCGTTGGCAGAAATGGGTAGTCGTCTAGGACAGTGAGGAATGTCGCCTCGCATCTGAGTTTAGATGCTTGAGGCGACACTATCCAGAAATATCCGAACATTTCTGGATAGGCGGCCGAGCACATATGGGTGGAAACTCGCGTACTAAGACGCCGGTTCAAGTCTCGTAATTTACCTTTACCTTTATGCCATGGACCGCCATCGTCGAAAATAGGTTACCGGCCCTCGATTCGGGTTGGCGGCTCTTTTATTTGGTTTTACTTATTTTTGTGTGCAACAGAGAGTACCTGGTTTGCCGAATCTAGGGATAATCGCGAACAATGAACGCACTTACTTATTTTGTGAAAGAATACACAGAAGCAAACTGAGAAATACAAGATAATAATTTCCCGAGTCAGATGAAAGGCCTAGCTCTTATCCAGTTACTGGTGCCTGCCGGAGATATTATAGGACTGGAGAATATAGGCCGTAAAATAGTAGTGTATGGGATGTATTAAGAGGTAATGAGGGGACATTATAAATTGAATTCGGAGAATAGTAGTGAGAAGAGTTATCCCCATGTTAGACGTAACACAAGTAAAACAAATATGCAAGGAAAGTCTTGTGTTAAAAAAGTCAGACCCTATCCACATGTCAAGTTAGAGTGATCGTCTCAAAGACTGAGCTAGTTCTGATTGGGGACATATCTCTTGTAGAGGCATCAGAGAGTGGGACGAGACGAACACAGATGGATGTAGTGAAAACATCTGCTCAATAAGGCGAATAGTAAATAATGAAGGCTAATAGGAAAGATAGCTTCGGTGGCAAAGTGGGTAGTGTTCTAGCCTCCTGATGGTCCGTTTTCGATTCCCAGAAGTGTAATTTTTTTCGGACCGACAAAGCTCCTGCGATCACTCAGCCGCTAAAAATAGGTAGCAGAGATTTTTTCTGGGAGGCAAAGGTGGCCTGGCCTGATACCGACCACATAACAAAAAAGTGTGCTGTGGTCATAGCAAAATATGGTCACTACCACCATTCCACATACACATAGCAAGGGGAGGGAACCTAGCGGTAATCATGTAGCTGCACGTAGTTCGTCTACACGGGCGGATGTTGCAATATAGATTGTGTTGTAGTCTGGTTAGCATATTTAAAAGGGATTGAGAGAATTATCTGTCTGTCTGTCTGTCTGTCTGTCTGTCTGTCTGTCTGTCTGTCTGTCTGTCTGTCTGTCTGTCTGTCTGTCTGTCTGTCTGTCTGTCTGTCTGTCTGTCTGTCTGTCTGTCTGTCTGTCTGTCTGTCTGTCTGTCTGTCTGTCTGTCTGTCTGTCTGTCTGTCTGTCTGTCTGTCTGTCTGTCTGTCTGTCTGTCTGTCTGTCTGTCTGTCTGTCTGTCTGTCTGTCTGTCTGTCTGTCTGTCTGTCTGTCTGTCTGTCTGTCTGTCTGTCTGTCTGTCTGTCTGTCTGTCTGTCTGTCTGTCTGTCTGTCTGTCTGTCTGTCTGTCTGTCTGTCTGTCTGTCTGTCTGTCTGTCTGTCTGTCTGTCTGTCTGTCTGTCTGTCTGTCTGTCTGTCTGTCTGTCTGTCTGTCTGTCTGTCTGTCTGTCTGTCTGTCTGTCTGTCTGTCTGTCTGTCTGTCTGTCTGTCTGTCTGTCTGTCTGTCTGTCTGTCTGTCTGTCTGTCTGTCTGTCTGTCTGTCTGTCTGTCTGTCTGTCTGTCTGTCTGTCCTGTCTGTCTGTCTGTCTGTCTGTCTGTCTGTCTGTCTGTCTGTCTGTCTGTCTGTCTGTCTGTCTGTCTGTCTGTCTGTCTGTCTGTCTGTCTGTCTGTCTGTCTGTCTGTCTGTCTGTCTGTCTGTCTGTCTGTCTGTCTGTCTGTCTGTCTGTCTGTCTGTCTGTCTGTCTGTCTGTCTGTCTGTCTGTCTGTCTGTCTGTCTGTCTGTCTGTCTGTCTGTCTGTCTGTCTGTCTGTCTGTCTGTCTGTCTGTCTGTCTGTCTGTCTGTCTGTCTGTCTGTCTGTCTGTCTGTCTGTCTGTCTGTCTGTCTGTCTGTCTGTCTGTCTGTCTGTCTGTCTGTCTGTCTGTCTGTCTGTCTGTCTGTCTGTCTGTCTGTCTGTCTGTCTGTCTGTCTGTCTGTCTGTCTGTCTGTCTGTCTGTCTGTCTGTCTGTCTGTCTGTCTGTCTGTCTGTCTGTCTGTCTGTCTGTCTGTCTGTCTGTCTGTCTGTCTGTCTGTCTGTCTGTCTGTCTGTCTGTCTGTCTGTCTGTCTGTCTGTCTGTCTGTCTGTCTGTCTGTCTGTCTGTCTGTCTGTCTGTCTGTCTGTCTGTCTGTCTGTCTGTCTGTCTGTCTGTCTGTCTGTCTGTCTGTCTGTCTGTCTGTCTGTCTGTCTGTCTGTCTGTCTGTCTGTCTGTCTGTCTGTCTGTCTGTCTGTCTGTCTGTCTGTCTATCTATCTATCTATTCGATCCGAAGACGGCACATAGGGCAGAAATTCTAGACTTAGACTCCTTTGTCTAACATTATTTCAACTCTCAAACCTTGCACAGAACTTGTATGACGTCTCGCCACACCGCTCTGGTCTGGACCAGTTGTTCAATATAGGCGAAGGAGCTGAGGCCTGCTGCTGTTGCCTCTTGTTTTAATGTTCTTTTTAGTGTTTTTCTACATTGGCCTCTTTTGCTTCTACATCTGGTTCCCATTTGAGGGTCTGCTTTGAGATTTTTTGTTTTGTCCCTTCTCACTACATGACCAACACATGACCAACACATGACCAACACATGACCAACACATGACCAACACATGACCAACACATGGCCAACACATGGCCAACACATGACCAACACATGACCAACACATGGCCAACACATGACCAACACATGACCAACACATGACCAACACATGACCAACACATGACCAACACATGACCAACACATGACCAACACATGACCAATACATGACCAACACATGACCAACACATGACCAATACATGACCAACACATGACCAACACATGACCAACACATGGCCAACACATGACCAACACATGACCAACACATGACCAATACATGACCAACACATGACCAACACATGACCAACACATGGCTAACACATGGCCAACACATGGCCAACACATGACCAACACATGGCCAACACATGACCAACACATGACCAACACATGACCAACACATGACCAACACATGACCAACACATGGCCAACACATGACCAACACATGACCAACACATGACCAACACATGACCAACACATGACCAACACATGACCAATACATGACCAACACATGACCAACACATGGCCAACACATGACCAACACATAACTAACACATGACCAACACATGGCCAACACATAACCAACACATGGCCAACTCATGACCAACACATGACCAACACATGACCAACACATGACCAATACATGACCAACACATGACCAACACATGGCCAACACATGACCAACACATGGCCAACACATGACCAACACATGGCCAACACATAACCAACACATAACCAACACATGACCAACACATAACCAACACATGGCCAACACATGGCCAACACATGACCAACACATGACCAACACCAACACATGGCCAACACATGACCAACACATTACCAACACCAACACATGACCAACATCAACACATGACCAACACATGACCAACACATGACCAACACATGACCAACACATGATCAACACATTACCAACACCAACACATGACCAACACAAACACATGACCAACACATGACCAACACATGACCAACACATGACCAACACATTACCAACACCAACACATGACCAACACCAACACATGACCAACACCAACACATGACCAACACCAACACATGATCAACACCAACACATGACCAACACATGACCAACACATGGCCAACACATGGCCATCACATGACCAACACATGACCAACACATGACCACCTTCTTCTCGTGATTACAACTGATATTTTGGATGCTTTACAATATCTCTTATTTCTGCTTTAGTCTGGCAATGATTCCATAATATACACAAGCCATGTAGCATTAGAGTAATGCAGATGTGCATGGTTGAGTGAAGTATTTCATTCTGCTCTGTCTTTTGCTTTGATGGTGGGGGTTGTCATAGGCTGACTTGTTCATCTTTTGATGTTACCCGTCCATGTTAGTCTTGGTCTGTCTCTTCCACTTTTTCCTTGTATTTTCCCTTCCAAAATTACTTTTAGTAGGCTGCTGTATCTTTTAACATGCCCCAATATTCTCATTTGTCTTGACTGAATTGTGTTTAGTAGTTCTCTTTTCACTATGTTTTCTATAAATACTTCATCCCTTGTTTTCTTTTCTTTCCCTCAAATTTATCATATTCTTTTATAAGTCCACATTTTAAAGGCTTCAATTTTCTGTTCTGTTTTCTTGTCTAATGTCCATGTTTCTGCACCATACAGAAATGTTGAGAGGATATAACATTTTGCTATTCTTAGTTTTAGCCTCGTACTTTTTGTTTTGATGTTAGTATATTTTTCATGGCATTATAATTACTTTTTGCCATTACTATTCTATTGTTAGTTTAAGTTTTTCATTTACATACCATTACATACAAAAACAAGATGACAAACCTAAATTTGCGGGTGCCAGTGAAGTTGTATACAGCCACAAAGATACTTCCATTCACACCTTCTGTAACATCACCCAGCCAGAGGTTCACATCCCTTCTGTTGATGACATACTCAACGAAAACGGCAATGCGCTTAGAAAAATAAAGGAAACGAGTTTAAATGGCAGTAAATAAATAGTGAATTCTGCTGTTGATGTGTTCAGTGATAATAAATAAATAGTGAATTCTGCTGTTGATGTGTTCATCGATAATAAATAAATAGTGAATTCTGCTGTTGATGTGTTCAGTGATAATAAATAAATAGTGAATTCTGCTGTTGATGTGTTCAGTGATAATAAATAAATAGTGAATTCTGCTGTTGATGTGTTCAGTGATAATAAATAAATAGTGAATTCTGCTGTTGATGTGTTCAGTGATAATTAATAAATAGTGAATTCTGCTGTTGATATGTTCAGTGATAATAAATAAATAGTGAATTCTGCTGTTAATGTGTCCAGTGATAATAAATAAATAGTGAATTCTGCTGTTAATGTGTCCAGTGATAATAAATAAATAGTGAATTCTGCTGTTGATGTGTTCAGTGATAATAAATAAATAGTGAATTCTGCTGTTAATGTGTTCAGTGATAATAAATAAATAGTGAATTCTGCTGTTGATGTGTTCAGTGATAATAAATAAATAGTGAATTCTGCTGTTGATGTGTTCAGTGATAATAAATAAATAGTGAATTCTGCTGTTGATGTGTTCAGTGATAATTAATAAATGGTGAATTCTGCTGTTGATGTGTTCAGTGATAATAAATAAATAGTGAATTCTGCTGTTAATGTGTCCAGTGATAATAAATAAATAGTGAATTCTGCTGTTAATGTGTTCATCGATAATAAATAAATAGTGAATTCTGCTGTTATTGTGTTCAGTGATAATAAATAAATAGTGAATTCTGCTGTTAATGTGTCCAGTGATAATAAATAAATAGTGAATTCTGCTGTTAATGTGTTCAGTGATAATAAAAAAAATAGTGAATTCTGCTGTTAATGTGTTCAGTGATAATAAATAAATAGGGAATTCTGCTGTTAATGTGTCCAGTGATAATAAATAAATAGTGAATTCTGCTGTTGATGTGTTCAGTTATAATAAATAAATAGTGAATTCTGCTGTTACTGTGTTCAGTGATAATAAATAAATAGTGAATTCTGCTGTTACTGTGTTCAGTGATAATAAATAAAGAGTGAATGCTGCTGTTACTGTGTTCAGTGATAATACATAAATAGTGAATTCTGTTTGTGAAGGTGTTTCGTTAGCACCGAAAATCATGTATTCTGTTTGTGAACGTGTTTCATTTACAATAAGTAGATCATGTATTCTGTCTGTGAACGTGTTTCAATTACAATAAATAGATCATGTATTCTGTTTGTGAACGTGTTTCAATTACAATAAATAGATCATGTATTCTGTTTGTGAACGTGTTTCAATTACAATAAATAGATCATGTATTCTGTTTGTGAACGTGTTTCAATTACAATAAATAGATCATGTATTCTGTTTGTGAACGTGTTTCAATTACAATAAATAGATCATGTATTCTGTTTGTGAACGTGTTTCAATTACCATAAATAGATCATGTATTCTGTTTGTGAACGTGTTTCAATTACAATAAATAGATCATGTATTCTGTTTGTGAACGTGTTTCAATTACAATAAATAGATCATGTATTCTGTTGTCTTTCCCCCACATATTATAATAAACTCTTCCATTCCTCGTTATTAGATTTCGTTGCCATGAGAAAATATAGTGAGTCAGGTGTGTTTCTGTACATGCTGCTCGGCGATGAGTTTATCTTGCCGCTGGATCTGTGAGCTCAAGCATTGCCGACAACACTGTCGATTGTTTTTTTTCTCTTAATTCAAAACCTGGACATGAAAACTCTGAACATAAACCCTGTAGCCTGGGAAAAAATAACTGCAGACCGCAATCTTTGGAAACACACGCTAATGCTTCAAGTCAAGCAAAAAGCAGACAGATTCATGGAAAAAGAGAATACACGGCGAAATAAAAATAACATTTCTAGGGACTCTGAAAAAAACTATTGTCAACTATGACTGACAAGACTGCTTCTATAGATCTATGGTCAACTATGACTGACGAGGCTGCTTCTATAGATCTATGGTCAACTATGATTGACAACTATGACTGACGAGGCTGCTTCTATAGATCTATGGTCAACTATGACTGACGAGGCTGCTTCTATAGATCTATGGTCAACTATGACTGACAAGACTGCTTCTATAGATCTATGGTCAACTATGACTGACGAGACTGCTTCTATAGATCTATGGTCAACTATGATTGACAACTATGACTGACGAGGCTGCTTCTATAGATCTATGGTCAACTATGACTGACGAGGCTGCTTCTATAGATCTATGGTCAACTATGACTGACAAGACTGCTTCTATAGATCTATGGTCAACTATGACTGACGAGGCTGCTTCTATAGATCTATGGTCAACTATGACTGACAAGACTGCTTCTATAGATCTATGGTCAACTATGACTGACGAGGCTGCTTCTATAGATCTATGGTCAACTATGACTGACAAGGCTGCTTCTATAGATCTATGGTCAACTATGACTGACAAGACTGCTTTTATAGATCTATGGTCAACTATGACTGACAAGGCTGCTTCTATAGATCTATGGTCAACTATGACTGACAAGGCTGCTTCTATAGATCTATGGTCAACTATGACTGACAAGACTGCTTCTATAGATCTATGGTCAACTATGACTGACAAGCCTGCTTCTATAGATCTATGGTCAAATATGACTGACAAGGCTGCTTCTATATATCTATGGTCAAATATGACTGACAAGGCTGCTTCTATAGATCTATGGTCAACTATGACTGACAAGACTGCTTCTTTAGATCTATGGTCAAATATGACTGACAAGGCTGCTTCTATAGATCTATGGTCAACTATGACTGACAAGACTGCTTCTATAGATCTATGGTCAACTATGACTGAAAGCCTGCTTCTATAGATATATGGTCAACTATGACTGACAGAAACAAAATACCAAAACACGATCTTTTAATTGTAATGGGAGACTTCAACGCCAAAGTAGGACAAGATAACGCAGGAGTGGAACATGTGATGGGGAGAGAAGGCTGTAATACAACAAGTCAGAATGGAGAAAGATTAATAGAATTATGTTTAATAGAAAATTTAGTTATAGGTGGGACATTATTTCCACACAAAAATATTCACAAAACAACATGGATATCTCCTGATGATAGAACATCAAATCAAATTGACCACCTATGTATTAAACAACAATTCAGATCATCATTAATAGATGTAAGAGCTTACAGAGGTGCTGATGTTAATAGTGACCACAACCTGTGCATTGGGAAAATAAGATTAAAATTTAGAAACCAACAGAAGAGGTCAATTACACATAAAATTGATAGTCATAAACTGAAAGATGAAGCCATAAAGGAAAAGTTTAACATAGAGCTAAGTAATTGTTATTCAGCACTCGGTGAAATAGACTTAGATATCAATGAAATGTGGGACTCACAGAGCAAAATACTAATGACAGCAGCAGAAGCAAGTGCCGGACTGAAGAAAATGGAAAAACGAGCTTGGATCTCAGACACCACATGGAAATACATCAAAGAAAGAAGAGAAGCAAAGAGAGCCGTGACTAATGTAAAGACAGATCTTGGAAAGGTTCTGGCAAAAGCAACATACAAAGAATTAGACAACAAAGTGAAAAGTTCGGCAAGAAGAGATACAAGAGCTTATATAGACAACTTGGCAGAGAAAGCAGAGACAGCTGCAATTACAGGAGACAGCAGAACTCTCTATACAGTACAAAAGATGCTGACAAACACCTATACATCCAGTGGAACACCAATTCTAGACAAATCTGGATTAATGCTAACAACAAGCGCAGACATAAAAGCCCGTTGGGCAGAACACTTCAAAGAAATTCTTAACCGTCCACTACCTCACAGTTTAATAGATTTTGAAGCTGAAACACCAGCAGCAGAATTAGATGTAAATTTAGATGACTTCACCTTGAGTGAAATAGAAACCACCTTACAGCTAATGACCAATAACAAGGCTGCTGGAGAGGATAAGTTAACAGCTGAGATCCTCAAGGCAATTGATAGCCATAATTTAATACATCTCCAAAAAATGTTCAACATCATTTGGAAAACAGAGAAGACGCCTCATAAATGGAAAAAAGGAATCATTGTTAAGATCCCAAAAAAGGGCAATCTTAGAGATTGTAACAACTGGAGAGGCGTGACACTTTTGTCAGTTGCCTCAAAGTTATTCTGTAAAATCATCCTAAATAGAATAAAGGATTCAATAGATACAGTAATGCCTGAAGAACAGGCTGGGTTTAGAAAAGGGAGAAGCTGTCTTGACCACATTTTCACTCTACGACTTATATTGGAGGAACATATTGAAAAGCAAAAACCTTTTGTACTTAACTTCATCGACTTCAAAAATGCATTTGATAGTATTCATAGAGATTCTTTGTGGAAAATTCTGAAGCAATATGGTTTACCATCAAAAATCATAAATATTATCAAAGACATGTATGATGGTTACACATGTGCAGTTCGAACAGAGGAGGGACTGAGCGAATGTTTCCCAATAGAAACTGGGGTTAAACAAGGATGTATTTTATCGCCCTTGTTATTTGGAATTGTTATGGACTTCATAATGAAGAAATGCTGCACTGGTAATAAAGGCATCGAATGGATACAAGGAGACCATTTGGAGGACCTCGACTTTGCTGATGACATAGTTCTCATCAGCAGTCAGATAAAAACGATGCAGGAAAACACAAATGAACTATCATCAATAGCCAGCAAAATTGGGCTTGAGGTCAATCATGAAAAGACTAAAGTCATGAAAAGTTTAATTCCAACAAGTGACAAAATATACATGGAAAACAAACCAGTAGAAGAGATCGATCACTTTATCTATCTTGGAAGTCACATTGATCGAGAAGGGGATACGAGCAAAGAAATTAGAATCAGACTGGCTAAAGCAGCAATGTCTTTCAGAAGCCTTGAAAAGTTGTGGAAATCAAAACTCATTAGCACAAACACAAAACTTAGGCTATTCAAATCAAATGTACTATCAACCCTTACGTATACGTGTGAAAGCTGGAAAACAACAAGAGATATAGAAACAAAGTTGAACGCATTCGAAAATAAATGTCTAAGGAAAATACTTGGTATAGAATGGAACGAATTCAAAACAAACGAGGAAATTAGAGAAATCGCCAATCAACCACTAATATCTTCAGTAATAAAGAAAAGACGATGGTCATACGTTGGACATGTGATGAGAAGAGATAATAATCGAATAGCAAAGCAAGCCCTCATATGGGAAACAACAGGTAAAAGAAAAAGAGGAAGACCCAGGGAGACACTGAGAAGAACATTGATGAGAGAGGCAAGAGCAGCAGGAATCGGCTCCCTCAATGAGATAGAACTGCTTGCACAGAACAGAGACAGATGGCGAGATTTAATAAAATATCTTTAAAAGAAAACTGCTAGAACAAAAATTCATATAGGAGAAGGTGTATCTTGGTCTACGCCCTATGGGCCGGTTACGGCTCGAAAGGTCAATAGATAGATGACTGACAGGCCTGCTTCTATTGTCTGAAACCTAATGATATTTTGTTTCTTCATTTAATCCAGCACTGTCCTATAAACAAACTCGTTTCGTCTTATCCAGTCGTTCATTCCCATGTTGTATTGTTGTAGCTAACCATGGTAGATCATCATATGGTATATATGTTCGTTGTAACGGGATATTTTCCTTTGTTCAAATGAAGCATTGTTAGCCTTGTTAGCATTGTTAGCCTTGTTAGCATTGTTAGCATTGTTAGCATTGTTAGCATTGTTAGCCTTGTTAGCGTTGTTAGCATTGTTAGCCTTGTGTTAATGTACAGGATAACTGTCACGTTATAGATTTAGATCCTGTTGTAAAAATTTGTGGATGGACAGACCGACTGATAGACATTTAGCTCATCATCATCATCAAGCACCGGACCTGCTGACGTAGTTGATCATGTCTCTCCACAACTTTCGATCTCGACAGCTATTTATCATTTCTGTTGTTGACTTTCTGCCAAGCCATTCTCTTAAGCTGTCTGGTATTTTTTCTCTTTGCTTCCCTCTACCTCTTCGTTCCTCAATTTGTCCAGTTGTTACAATATATTCCAGCTGTTCTCGTCTCATTACACGGCCAAAAATAATGATTGTTTCTTCCTAATATTGGAAATTAGCTCTCTTTTTGCTTTGACCTCTTTCAGAACATTTTCTTTACTCTTCTTAGCTGACCATGGTATTCTCAACACTCTTCTGTAAAACAACATTTCTACAGACTCTAGTGATTTTCTTGTCTGTTGTTCTGTTGTCCATGATTCACATCAATATGTTAAGACTGGCTCTACATAACATTTAAGAACTCTTTTTCTTGTTTCTTTTGTCAAAAATAGATTGGATGTATCTTCCTTATTTTTTGGAAAGCTTCTTTTGCAGCTATATAGACATATTGTTAGGTAGATATAATGTTAGGCAGCTTGGCAGGTAGTTAGGTAGGTAGACAGATACAGACAGATACATAGACAGACAGATAAACATGTAAATAAAAAAACATGCCTAGAGATTGGTTACGAGACGGTTTAAACAAGGAAAAGGGAGGAGAGGAAGAGGCAGACCTAGAGTGAGATGGACAGACAACATCAACGAAACGCTACAACAATATCAACTGACAATGGTTGAAGTCGCCGGCAGGACAAGAATTTCTTTGTATCTACCTCGAAAAACGAGTGGGCACATGAGGAAGTGACAAAGAAAAGAAAGAAAGAAAGGAAGGAAGGAAGAAGAAAGAAGGAAAGAAGAAAGAAAGAAAGAAAGAAAGAAAGAAAGAAAGAAAGAAAGACAGATATATGTGAACAGACAAAAAGAAGAGCAGTTTGGCATATAAACATATAGTAGACGATGAGATGCATTCTATGACAATAGCAAAACTGACATCAGATAGGGAAGTGGCAGAAGACGTGAACAAAGGGACAATGATTGTATTAGAAGATATACCAACAAGTTTTACAAAGATTAAAAACAGAAAATATGTTAAATATTAGCCAGAAATGATCATTGAAAAAAAAGTAGCAGCAAATATAATGTTCAATAAGAGGCCGATATAGAGAAACATACCCCAGGTAAAGCTTGCGTGGTAACAGGGATAATCTTCGCCTGAAGGTAGCTGAATGTCTTGTTGTCTCGTTGGTACTGGGCTAGGTTGTCGTAGTCACCGTTGAAGGCAGCCAGGAAGTTGGCCATGTTTGTTGACATACCTGAAAGGTGAGAATAGTGTACACACCAGCTGCTGTAAGAAAAGTGTACACAACGGCTGCTGTGAGAAGAGTGTACACACCAGCTGCTGTAAGAAAAGTGTACACAACGGCTGCTGTGAGAAGAGTGTACACACCAGCTGCTGTAAGAAAAGTGTACACAACGGCTGCTGTGAGAAATATGAATAATTGTCAATAGAAGAGAACTAACATATAAAATAAAATATGAATAAGTGTCAACATAAGAGAATTAAAACATCTAACAGCGGATGATTGTCAAGATAAAAAAAAACAACTTTCAACCAACATTTCAAACATTCGCAGACGAAAATAAATATCAAACACGTACACTTTTGGAAACGGAAAAGTAGCAATTTCTAACATATGAATGATTGTCAACACCAGGGAGTTAGCATCTAACATATGACTGATTGTCAACACAAGGGAGTTAGCATTTAAAATCGAAGACATCACTCAGAGTTCCAGACTAAAACTGTCTATTCTGGACGAAAACTTCAAACTCACCAGAAGTCGATGCCTGCTGTTCATAACGTCATTGTGTAATCCTCTCAATGATTCACGACGTTGTCATCCTTTTATTGTCCTTGTTGTTTCCCTAATTGAGGACATGTTTTGTTATTATCTTATTACGTCTTCTC
The DNA here is from genome assembly GCA_032433765.1 of Megaustenia siamemsis. NCBI lineage: Eukaryota > Metazoa > Mollusca > Gastropoda > Stylommatophora > Ariophantidae > Megaustenia > Megaustenia siamemsis. The sequence continues at coordinate 4,993,947 of JAVIAB010000059.1, read as the reverse complement.
ATCATAGGGCCATATCACGTCTTCTATTTTAATTTTCTTGATTACATATAAGATTGTTGATTTGTTGTCATATTACTGCGCTGGTCATGAATTCATTCTCTTGAAAACAGTTTCATTTTTTCGGACATACTCTATCTATCTATCTATTGACCTTTCGAGCCGTAACCGGCCCATAGGGTGTAGACCAAGATACACCTTCTCATATCTGAATTTTTGTTCTAGCAGTTTTCTTTTAAAGATTTTTTTATCAAATCTCGACATTTGTCTCTGTTCTGTGCAAGCAGCTCTATCTCATTGAGGGAGCCGAACCCTGCTGCTCTTGCCTCTCTCATCAATGTTTTTCTCAGTGTCTCTCTGGGTCTTCCTCTTTTCCTCTTACCTGTTGTTTCCCATATGAGGGCTTGCTTTGCTATTCGGTTATTATCTCTTCTCATCATATGACAATCGTCTTTTCTTTATTACTGAAGATATTAGTGGTTGATTGGGTATTTCTCTTATTGCCTCGTTTGTTTTGAATTCGTTCCACGCTATACCAAGTATTTTCCTTAGACATTTATTTTCGAATGCGTTCAACTTTGTTTCCATATCTCTTGTTGTTTTCCAGCTTTCACACGCATACGTAAGGGTTGATAGTACATTTGATTTGAATAGCCTAAGTTTTGTGTTTGTGCTGATGAGTTTCGATTTCCACAACTTTTCAAGGCTTCTGAAAGACTTTGCTGCTTTAGCTGTTCTGATTCTAATTTTCTGACATACTCAGACTGAAGACAATGGTCTGTACCAAGACTGCACGGAATTCAGTCGCTAAAATTGACGACTTAGCTCCACAAATGTAAACAGATGACTATGAAAGTTTGAAAAAAATGATCTATATAACAGTTATATGCTCTATAACAGAACGCACATATAATTGCTCTGTCTAATAATTCAGATAAAACCTAATTTTAAATGAAAACATATCTAACCTCCATATGCACCATACGCAGACACCGCCAAGCAGATCAAAGTTATGACGCAGGTTCCCATCCACGGAGTTATGCTTGACGCAGATCAACTAGTCAGGAATAGCAACAGTTGATGTGACGGACTCTTGCTGTGAATGCTGATATTTATACCAATGGACACCGATACTCCCTTATTCAACATTCAAACATTGAAATCCGCAGATGAATATCTAAAGACAGTCACGGGATAGAGATTTAAAAATGTTTTTGTCATTTCTATTTGTTATTTATTGAACATTTGTATGATTTTAAAACTGATACCAGTGTTCATTAATTTGTGCTAAAGGCGTGGACGGAGTTACACTCCGCATCAGATTCATTGTTTATACCTCCTTGTTAGTTCACGTCAAGTTACCTCCCCTTCACCTCCCCTTGGGCGGTTTCATTAATGGAAATAAATCACTGTCAGCGGTAATTTTAAAATTGTTGGATTGGGAAAATAAATCACTGTCAACGGTAATTTTAAAATTGTTGGATTGGGAAAATAAATCACTGTCAGCGGTAATTTTAAAATTGTTGGATTGGGAAAATGAATCACTGTCAGCGGTAATTTTAAAATTGTTGGATTGGGAAAATAAATCACTGTCAGCGGTAATTTTAAAATTGTTGGATTGGGAAAATAAATCACTGTCAGCGGTAATTTTAAAATTGTTGGATTGGGAAAATAAATCACTGTCAGCGGTAATTTTAAAATTGTTGGATTGGGAAAATAAGTCATTCAATTTCTTGTTAAGGGTTCTATGGTTCCCATGGTCTTGTCTACATGTTCTATGGTTCCCATGGTCTTGTCTACATGTTCTATGGTTCCATGGTCTTGTCTACATATTCTATGGTTCCCATGGTCTTGTCTACATGTTCTATGGTTCCCATGGTCTTGTCTACATGTTCTATGGTTCCCATGGTCTTGTCTACATGTTCTATGGTTCCCATGGTCTTGTCTACATGTTCTATGGTTTCCATGGTCTTGTCTACATGTTATATGGTCCCCATGGTCTTGTCAACAGGTTCTATGGTTCCATTGGTCTTGTCTACATGTTCTATGGTTCCCATGGTCTTGTCAACAGGTTCTATGGTTCCCATGGTCTTGTCTACATGTTATATGGTTCCCATGGTCTTGTCAACAGGTTCTATGGTTCCCATGGTCTTGTCAACAGGTTCTATGGTTCCCATGGTCTTGATAACACGTTCTGTGGTTTCCATTGTCTTGTCTACGTGTTCTATGGTTCCCATGGTCCTTTCTACAGGTTCTATGGTTCCCATGGTCTTGATAACATGTTCTATGGTTCCCATGGTCTTGTCTACATGTTCTATGGTTCCCATGGTCCTTTCTACAGGTTCTGTGGTTCCCATGGTCTTGTCAACAGGTTCTATGGTTCCCATGGTCTTGTCTACATGTTCTATGGTTCCCATGGTCTTGTCTACATGTTCTATGGTTCCCATGGTCCTTTCTACAGATTCTGTGGTTCCCATGGTCTTGTCTACATGTTCTATGGTTCCCATGGTCCTTTCTACAGGTTCTGTGGTTCCCATAGTCTTGTCAACAGGTTCTGTGGTTTCCATGGTCTTAACAACAGGTTCTACGATTCCCATGGTCTTGTCTACATGTTCTATGGTTCCCATGGTCCTTTCTACAGGTTCTATGGTTCCCATGGTCTTGTCTACAGATGCTATGGTTCCCATGGTCTTGTCTACAGGTTCTATGGTTCCCATGGTCTTGTCTGCAGGTTCTATAGTTCCCATGGACTTGTCTACAGGTTCTATGGTTCCCATGGACTTGTCTACAGGTTCTATGGTTCCCATGGTCTTGTCTACAGGTTCTATGGTTCCCATGGTCTTGTCCCATGGTCTTGATAACAGGTTCTATGGTTCTCATGGTCTTGTCTACAGGTTCTATGGTTCCCATGGTCTTGTCTACAGGTTCTATGGTTCCCATGGTCTTGTCAACAGATGCTATGATTCCCATGGTCTTGATAACAGGTTCTATGGTTCTCATGGTCTTGTCTACAGGTTCTATGGTTCCCATGGTCTTGTCTACAGGTTCTATGGTTCCCATGGTCTTGTCAACAGATGCTATGATTCCCATGGTCTTGATAACAGGTTCTATGGTTCCCATGGTCTTGTCTACAGGTTCTATGGTTCCCATGGTCTTGTTTACAGGTTCTATGGTTCCCATGGTCTTGTCTACAGGTTCTATGGTTCCCATGGTCTTGTCTACAGATGCTATGGTTCCCATGGTCTTGTCTACAGGTTCTATGGTTCCCATGGTCTTGTCTGCAGGTTCTATAGTTCCCATGGACTTGTCTACAGGTTCTATGGTTCCCATGGACTTGTCTACAGGTTCTATGGTTCCCATGGTCTTGTCTACAGGTTCTATGGTTCCCATGGTCTTGTCCCATGGTCTTGATAACAGGTTCTATGGTTCTCATGGTCTTGTCTACAGGTTCTATGGTTCCCATGGTCTTGTCTACAGGTTCTATGGTTCCCATGGTCTTGTCAACAGATGCTATGATTCCCATGGTCTTGATAACAGGTTCTATGGTTCTCATGGTCTTGTCTACAGGTTCTATGGTTCCCATGGTCTTGTCTACAGGTTCTATGGTTCCCATGGTCTTGTCAACAGATGCTATGATTCCCATGGTCTTGATAACAGGTTCTATGGTTCCCATGGTCTTGTCTACAGGTTCTATGGTTCCCATGGTCTTGTTTACAGGTTCTATGGTTCCCATGGTCTTGTCTACAGGTTCTATGGTTCCCATGGTCTTGTCTACAGGTTCTATGGTTCCCATGGTCTTGTCTGCATGCTGTATGGTTCCCATGGTCTTGTCTGCAGGTTCTATGTTTCCCATGATATAAAGCACTCTGTTTTCGTGTAACAATGTAGGTCCTACTTCATGTAACAGATGTTGATAATTTCCACTAGACTAGAGATTCTAGCTATTCTCCCTTAATATCATAGATGACACGAACCACACAACGGTTTTGATTACACTCAGACAGCCAAAAACAAGGAGAAGATACGCAAACAAGCATATTTACCAAAAAGAGCAGACAATAAAAACAAAACAATTAAAAGATAACAAATCAAGGAAAACTTTAGAAGAAAAACTAACAGAGACTAAAAATGCTTTACTATTCTAGAGACTTCCAACTGAAGTAAGCACAGTAGAAGAAGAGTGGAAGCGTTTTAAGGAAACGGTAACCAACATCTCTAAAACTTTTTGTGGAACGAAGCTAAGGACAGAAGAAGGGAAAAAGAGCAGCCCGTGGTGGAACGAAACAATTTGAGAATAAATTAAAGAAAAGAAGAAACTGTTTAAAAACTAGAGGTAGAATAAGAACCAAGGAAAATAGGAAAACAATGCCTTAGTTCGGAAAAAAAAAGTTAAAATTTTGATGAAAGAAGCTACACAAAACATATGGACAGAATTCGGACAAAGATGAGCGGGGACTTCAAGACAGCCACAAAAGACTTCAACAAAACAGTAAAAGTAACAAGAGCAAGAAAGAAATGAAATCCACTATCCCACTGAACCCAAAATAATGGGATCAGAAGTGAAGTACCGAGAAAAACGCTAGAATTACTCCCGCCATAGAGTATATAAAGAAACAAGATAAAATAGTTTGGCCACGTAACAAGGCAGAGAGATCACAACACAACAAACCTTCAATAAACGTGAGAACACCAAACCAAGGGCCGACCACGAAAAAGATAGAATGACGGAATTCTGGAAATACAAGGAAATATAACAGCAGCAAAGGCGAACAGAAGATCAAAATACCACAAATTAAATCTCCCCTCGACGCTGTAAGGCAAATAAGGAAGGAAAGGAGAAGAAACTAGATGCTGGAACACAGCTATAAAATTACTTGGAGGGACTATCTGTACTTGTTGATAAGGTGGACCATTAAGTCTGATCACGTCAGCTCTTGTCCATGCGTATGGACGGCACCAGGGTACGAAACCTACAAAAGAAAATGTAATTAGAATTGTCAAACTGACACTAGATTAGTCTTCGAGCTCGTAGTTTGAGTTATAACCTGGCACTAGATTAGTCTTCGAGCTCGTAGTTTGAGTTATAACCTGGCACTAGATTAGTCTTCGAGCTCGTAGTTTGAGTTATAACCTGGCACTAGATTAGTCTTCGAGCTCGTAGTTTGAGTTATAACCTGGCACTAGATTAGTCTTCGAGCTCGTAGTTTGAGTTATAACCTGGCACTAGATTAGTCTTCGAGCTCGTAGTTTGAGTTATAACCTGGCACTAGATTAGTCTTCGAGCTCGTAGTTTGAGTTATAACCTGGCACTAGATTAGTCTTCGAGCTCGTAGTTTGAGTTATAACCTGGCACTAGATTAGTCTTCGAGCTCGTAGTTTGAGTTATAACCTGGCACTAGATTAGTCTTCGAGCTCGTAGTTTGAGTTATAACCTGGCATTAGATTAGTCTTCGAGCTCGTAGTTTGAGTTATAACCTAGTAATAGATTAGTCTTCGAGCTCGTAGTTTGAGTTATAACCTAGTACTAGATTAGTCTTCGAGATCGTAGTTTGAGTTATAACCTGGCACTAGATTAGTCTTCGAGCTCGTAGTTTGAGTTATAACCTGGCATTAGATTAGTCTTCGAGATCGTAGTTTGAGTTATAACCTAATACTAGATTAGTCTTCGAGCTCGTAGTTTGAGTTATAACCTAATACTAGATTAGTCTTCGAGCTCGTAGTTTGAGTTATAACCTTGAACAAATTAGAGTTGCTGCCAACGGATTTTTAAATTTTAGTTTGACAGTTCACAAACAGTTAAAAGTTTAGATGTGAAGGAGTTTTGGAGCACAGTGAGTCACTTCTGTGACGTTCTCATTTATTTTACTAACAACTGACTTGTCTGCTTATGAAAATGTGTTATCACTTAGCAATATAATTACATTATTTTTATCTGCATACACACACATTTATATATATCATCATCGAGTGCCATCTCCGCAACGAAGGTTGGCTACCATGGGCCGCCATTCTGCTCTGTCTCTTGCTTTGATGATGCAGGTTGTCATAGGTTGATTTGTTCTTCTTTTAATGTTACTCGTCCATGTTAGTCTTGGTTTGCCTCTTTTACCTTGTATTTTCCCCTCCAGGATTACTTTTAGTAGGCTTTTGTATCTTTTAGCACGGCCCAAAAATCGCATGTCTTGTTTGAATTGTGCTTAGTAGTTCTATTTTCATTTTTAGTTGTTTTAAGACTTCATCAGTTGTTTTCTTTTCCTTCCATCTGGTTCTACCTATTCTTCTACAAATCCACTTTTCAAGGTTTCAATTCTCTGTTCTGTTTTCTTGTCTAATGTCCATGTTTCTGCACCATATAAGAATGTTGAGAAGACATAACATTTTACTATTCTTAGTTTTAGTCATCATATTGGATCATCGTGTGTCCCAAGACCGACCATGCGCTAATCTTGCGATCTTGCGTTTGGTGTGCATCGGGGATAATCTGGCGACGAACTGTGTTTTGTATGTTCGGAGTTGGAGTTAAACACGATGTCATAACATCATCAAGCGCCATACATTTACTATGACGATCATCATTTTCAGGAGGACGTGATCTTCTGGGCAATGTGATGGATAGGCGGCAGGAACCATTGAAGGCTATGTCTGCAAAGTGTTCCTTGTTGCAGTTTCCTCATGTTCCAAATCCGGCTTGTTGCAGGAGCTACTGAGTTAAGTGCTCTGTGCACACCGTGAGCTGTGTGTCTCATCCATTTTGATCATGTTTCGATACTCCAGTTGTGTACGATGAATGATGATATCGTATGACAGGGAACAGTTGGCTGTGTTCACTTTCTGTGCGGTTTCGCCTTATGTCTTTTGGCGTGTGCTGAGACTGCTATGATGGGGACTACAGTTACCTTTCTTTGTTTGGAAGATGAGTTATAATTCGGATGATTCCACTGGCACGGGCGGTTGAGCAATTATGGATTTTAATTCGCTTGCAGTGATACCGAGGCCTTCCATAACCAATAACAATAACCAATAGTTTTAGCCCTGGTGTTATTTGTTTTGATGTTAGTATATTTTTCATGACATTAAAATTACTTTCTGCTATTCCTATTCTTTTGTTTATTTCAATTGTACATTTTCCATCACTAGTTATAGTATGTCCAAGGTAGTTGTAGTTCTGAACTGTCTCCAGGTCTATTCCTTCAATTTGTATATCTACTTGTCGGTTTTAAGTATTTGTTTATTATCATAGTTTTAGTCTTTTTTATATTCATATCTAGTCCATATTTTTTGCTTGTCATATTTATTTCATTAAGTATATGTTATACATATAACATGTCTATATATATATATATATATATATATATATATGTATGTTGGGCATGTGATGAGGAGAGATAATAACCGAATAACAAAGCAAGCCCTCATGCGGGAAACAACAGGTAAGAGGAAAAGAGGCCGACCCAGAGAGACACTGAGAAGAACATTCATTGATGAGAGAGGCAAGAGCAGCAGGAATCGGCTCCCTCAATGAGATAGAGTTGCTTGCACAGAACAGAGACAAATCGCGAGATTTGATAAAAGATCTTTACAAGAATTAAAAACTGGTAGAATAAAAATTTAGATAAGAGAAGGAGTATCTGGGTCAATGTCCTAAGGGCCGGCTACGTTTCGAAAGGTCAATAGATAGATATATTTGTCGATATATATATATATTTGTATATGATGTTCTGCTAGTCCTTGCAAGTTGTGTTTGGCCATCGGGTAAGAATAGGTTGGGTCACACTGTTTTACATTATAAAGTCATAAAGCCATAACAAGTGTTAGACATTATGTATACATGATGGTTAACTTTACAACGGTTTTAGTGATATTTGAAGACCCTTAAGGCTATGAATTACAAGATTAATTTGTGCAAAAATTAGCACTGATATTTCATAACAGAAAACGGATCTATCTGTCTATCTGTCTATCTATCTATCTATCTATCTATCTATCTATCTATCTATCTATCTATCTATCTATCTATCTATCTATCTATCTATCTATCTATCTATCTATCTATCTATCTATCTATCTATCTATCTATCTATCTATCTATCTATCTATCTATCTATCTATCTATCTATCTATCTATCTATCTATCTATCTATCTATCTATCTATCTATCTATCTATCTATCTATCTATCTATCTATCTATCTATCTATCTATCTATCTATCTATCTATCTATCTATCTATCTATCTATCTATCTATCTATCTATCTATCTATCTATCTATCTATCTATCTATCTATCTATCTATCTATCTATCTATCTATCTATCTATCTATCGATTTATCTATCTATCTATCTATCTATCTATCTATCTATCTATCTATCTATCTATCTATCTATCTATCTATCTATCTATCTATCTATCTATCTATCTATCTATCTATCTGTCTGTCTGTCTGTCTGTCTGTCTGTCTGTCTGTCTGTCTGTCTGTCTGTCTGTCTGTCTGTCTGTCTATCTATCTATCTATCTATCTATCTATCTATCTATCTATCTATCTATCTATCTATCTATCTATCTATCTATCTATCTATCTATCTGTCTATCTGTCTGTCTGTCTGTCTGTCTGTCTATCTATCCATCTATCCGTCCGTCTGTCTATCTGTCTGTCTGTATGTTTGTCTGTCTGTCTGTCTGTCTGTCTGTCTGTCTGTCTGTCTGTCTGTCTGTCTGTCTGTCTGTCTGTCTGTCTGTCTGTCTGTCTGTCTGTCTGTCTGTCTGTCTGTCTATCTATCTATCTATCTGTCTGTCTGTCTGTCTGTCTGTCTGTCTGTCTGTCTATCTGTCTGTCTGTCTGTCTGTCTGTCTATCTATCTATCTATCTATCTATCTATCTATCTATCTATCTATCTATCTATCTATCTATCTATCGTATTTGTACGACAAAGGTGACACATACAGCAGAAATTCTAGACTCTTCTGTCCACCGATCTTTCAACTGTCAGACCTTGCACAGGGTCCGCATTATATCTCGCACACAGCTCTGTCCTGTACGAGTCGCTCAATCCGGGCGGGATCTGACGCCTTCTGTTGTTGCCTCTCTAATCAGTGTTCTATTCAATGTTTTTCTAGGTCGGCCTCCTGTTATTTTACCCTCAGATTATGAGGCTGATCTGAACGGGTTAAAAAAAGGTTCAGCTGGAACAAAACCTGTCAGAGGTGACTATCGAAATGGGTCAAATTATTGAACAGACATGTCTAAAGGCAGAAGTAAAGTAGTAAAGAGGAAAAATAACAGACAGCTTAAGAGAATGGTTGGGCAGAAGGTCAACAACAGAAATGATAAATAGCTGCCGAGATCGAAAGTTGTGGAGAGCCATGATCACCTACGCCACTAGGCCCGGTACTTGATGATGAAAGACAGCAGTAATCTACACAAGCCATTAACTGAGTCCCAAGTATAAACTATCACGAAATTTGCAGAAAAATTTCATAACATAATCTTTTTATTTCATTGTTTCTATTTTTCATGTCCAATGTCGTCTAAAATATTCAAGTTTTTTTTTCTTTTCTTTAACAAAGAAAACAACTTTATATCTATCATCTGCATATCAGGCGCTTTGGTAGAGAGAGAAACATTATGTACAAATAATCTATAGTTTCCCCAGCAATTAAATGTTTTCAACGAGTTTTTAAAAAATAGTGAAAATCCCACATGGAATTAGGTAATTATAGAAACAATTTATTTTCTAAAAACCATCTTGACGACACATATTACCATAGCTGGTGTCTGCCGTGGGGCTCACGACAGGATCACGGGGATAAAGGCTACTTGAGTCGCCACGACGTGTGAGACTCAGGGTTTTTATTTCACGGGTTAAGGCAAAGAAAGGCCCATGAATGCATACAAATGCGAAGCTGCAGTAAAGCTGAATGTGAGGGAAAGTTGAAAAAAAAAATAGAAAAAAATGGTGTGGTAAAAGCTTTACGTGGTAGACGACACAGATTTGAACGACGTTTCGGCTCAATAGGCCTTCAGCAGGAACAAACAAACAACACACACACACAATGTTTGTGTCGTTCAAACGTCGTTCAAATCTGTGTCGTCTACCACGTAAAGCTTTTACCATACCATTTTTTTTATTTTTTTTTTCAATTTTTCCCCATTTTTATTTCACCCAAGATAGAAAAATCCTTTCTTGTCGAGCGCGGTTTCGAACACGGGACGACTCCTTTCCGCCAGCGAGACAGTGTCTCTGGCCACACTGTCACGCGCTTCTCAGCTTGTTTTTCAAATGTTTGATTTCAAATCTCTGATAATAACTTGACTCTTTACATTTTCCCAATCCTGGAATCTGCAGGAGAGGGGCGGGGTAAGGGCCAGTTGTGGGGTGTATCGTACACACGAGGGGGGGGGGATTGGGAATTATTGTGTTCTATCTCTAGTCTATATAATATTACAGTTAGACCGGAGAATAAAGGCCGCTTGTCCAGTGCAGTCGCCACAAGGTGTTTCACTCTCGATAGAAAAACCTTTTGACCCTAACGGGATTGGAACCCTCATACTTTACAGTAACTTTACTGTAACTTTACTATAACTTTATTGTAACGTTACTGTAACTTTACTATAACATTACCCTAACTGTACTGGAAGCTGAACATATCCCTCGCACAACAAGCCTATCCTAAATGTTACATATTTCCTCCTCATTGACCAATATTCAGCGACAGCTGGTATGTTCCACTTGAGCAAATTTGCTTCTTTTGTTCTAACTAATTCTGTTGCTTTTCTGAATAGAACTTCTTGTAAGAAATGTTACTTCTGTTTGTTTGTAAGTTGGTTAATGTTCTTCTGTAGTCTCACAAAGTATCGTTCTGTTCGCCCAACAGAAATCGTTCAATTGAAGTCAGTTATTGATTATGTTTGTTTCAAATGTTGTTGCTGGAGATATAATCAGTGGCGGAGCGGTGGATAGCAAGAGTGGGGGACAGTTGTGGTTCATTGGCTGTGAAACATGGAGAACAACAAAATTGACAATCACGAAGATACAGATTTTCATTAATGGATGCTTACGCAGGATAAAAGGTTGGAAATGGCAGGACAAAATCCCTAACATAGCATTATCGAAATGAATGGTGAATGTACCGTTCTGTGGAGATCTGGCTAGAGAGAGAGATTCTTTCACACGGACTGTGGTGAATGTACCGTTCTGAGGGAGACCTGGTTAGAGAGACAGAGATTCTTTCACACGGGCTGTGGTGGATGTACCGTTCTGAGGGAGACCTGGTTAGAGAGACAGAGATTCTTTCACACGGGCTGTGGTGGATGTACAGTTCTGAGGGAGACCTGGTTAGAGAGACAGAGATTCTTTCACACGGGCTGTGGTGGATGTACAGTTCTGAGGGAGACCTGGTTAGAGAGACAGAGATTCTTTCACACGGGCTGTGGTGGATGTACCGTTCTGAGGGAGACCTGGTTAGAGAGACAGAGATTCTTTCACACGGGCTGTGGTGGATGTACCGTTCTGAGGGAGACCTGGCTAGAGAGAGAGAGATTCTTTCACACGGGCTGTGGTGAATGTACCGTTCTGAGGGAGACCTGGCTAGAGAGAGAGAGATTCTTTCACACGGGCTGTGGTGGATGTACCGTTCTGAGGGAGACCTGGCTAGAGAGAGAGAGAGAGAGAGAGAGAGATTCTTTCAGACGGGCTGTGGTGAATGTACCGTTCTGAAAGAGACCTGGCTAGAGAGAGAGAGAAAGAGAGAGATTCTTTCAGAAGCTTTATGTGACAAGTGGACGACACAGACTAAACAACGTTTCGGCTCAATAGGCCTTCATCAGGAACAAACAACTAGAGAGTAAGTAAACTCTAGAGAGGAAGAGATTCTTTCAGACAAGTTGTGGTGATTGTGACGTCCTCTGGGAGACCTGGTTAAGGACAAAGATTCTTTCAGACGGGTTGTGGTGAATGTAACGTTTTGTGAGAAATATGGCTAAAGAGAGAGATACTTTCAGACGGAATTTGGTGAATGCTATGTTTTGCAAAAGACATGCGATGATGATGTTCTGTGGAAGATCTGGCTAGAGAGAGAGGTTCTTTTGCATGTGCTGCAGTGAATTTAACAATCTGTCAGGGACCTGGATAGAGACATACATTTTTTCACAACGGGATTGTAGTGAATGTAACGTTCTGTGGCTAGAAGGGCTGTAGTGAATGTAACGTTCTATGGCTAGACGGGTTGTGGTGAATGTAACGTTCTGTGGCTAGACGGGTTGTGGTGAATGTAACGTTATATGGCTAGACGGGTTGTGGTGAATGTAACGTTCTGTGGCTAGACGAGTTGTGGTGAATGTAACGTTCTGTGGCTAGACGGGTTGTGGTGAATGTAACGTTCTATGGCTAGACGGGTTGTGGTGAATGTAACGTTCTATGGCTAGACGGGTTGTTGTGAATGTAACGTTCTATGGCTAGACAGGTTGTTGTGAATGTAACTTTCTGTGGCTAGACGGGTTGTAGTGAATGTAACGTTCTGTGGCTAGACGGGTTGTAGTGAATGTAACTTCTGTGGCTAGACGGGTTGTAGTGAATGTAACGTTCTGTGGCTAGATGGGTTGTAGTGAATGTAACGTTCTATGGCTAGACGGGTTGTGGTGAATGTAACGTTCTATGGCTAGACGGGTTGTGGTGAATGTAACGTTCTATGGCTAGACGGGTTGTGGTGAATGTAACGTTCTGTGGCTAGACGGGTTGTGGTAAATGTAACGTTCTGTGGCTAGACGGGTTGTGGTGAATGTAACGTTCTGTGGCTAGACGGGTTGTGGTGAATGTAACGTTCTATGGCTAGACGGGTTGTGGTGAATGTAACGTTCTGTGGCTAGACGGGTTGTGGTGAATGTAACGTTCTGTGGCTAGACGGGTTGTGGTGAATGTAACGTTCTGTGGCTAGACGAGTTGTAGTGAATGTAACGTTCTGTGGCTAGACGAGTTGTGGTGAATGTAACGTTCTGTGGCTAGACGAGTTGTGGTGAATGTAACGTTCTGTGGCTAGACGGGTTGTGGTGAATGTAACGTTCTATGGCTAGATGGGTTGTGGTGAATGTAACGTTCTGTGGCTAGACGGGTTGTGGTGAATGTAACGTTCTATGGCTAGACGGGTTGTTGTGAATGTAACTTTCTGTGGCTAGACGCGTTGTAGTGAATGTAACGTTCTGTGGCTAGACGGGTTGTAGTGAATGTAACGTTCTGTGGCTAGACGGGTTGTAGTGAATGTAACGTTCTCTGGCTAGACGGGTTGTAGTGAATGTAACGTTCTGTGGCTAGACGGGTTGTGGTGAATGTAACGTTCTGTGGCTAGACGGGTTGTAGTGAATGTAACGTTCTATGGCTAGATGGGTTGTGGTGAATGTAACGTTCTGTGGCTAGACGGGTTGTGGTGAATGTAACTTTCTATGGCTAGACGGGTTGTGGTGAATGTAACTTTCTGTGGCTAGACGGGTTGTAGTGAATGTAACGTTCTGTGGCTAGATGGGTTGTAGTGAATGTAACGTTCTGTGGCTAGATGGGTTGTAGTGAATGTAACATTCTGTGGCTAGATGGGTTGTAGTGAATGTAACTTTCTGTGGCTAGACGGGTTGTGTTGAATGTAACTTTCTGTGGCTAGACGGCTTGTAGTGAATGCAACGTTCTGTGGCTAGACAAAGACCAATCTCTATGACAATGTCTGCACACACACAAAACTGAGAAGTGAAACCAGTCCTGCTTACTGGTATCTGAACGTTGCCACGCCCCAGGAGATTCACACCATTCGATTCTATCATCGTGCTAGCACTATGATTCGGGTAAGGAATGCCACTCTAAAGGCTTTCTCTGACAGTGGCGGCGTAGTGTTCCAGTGTAATGATATATCATACTCTAATGTTTCTGTGAACACTATTGTAGTCACCACACAAACGCCAATGGCACACATTAAGATTGAGTTCTCACCGACCATTTCGCAGGCCGACAGTGCACTGACGGTGTGTGAGGTGCAAACATTTATAGACACCTATTGTCTGAACGGGTATTCTTGGTCGTTTTGTGCAGTGTGTAGCGGGTGTAGCAAAAGCTGCGACGTCATCATCGGTACGTGTCACGGCAAATGTTCACATGGGATCTATGCACATGACTGCTACAGGTCTTGTCTCAGTGTCTGTCCTTTATGTGAGGAAAATCCGGAAAATGCCTACAATATAAACATCCTGGCTATACCTGTAATGACACTTGTCCCGATGGTAACTTTGGGTTCCAGTGCGAACAGACGTGTTCTGATAGCTGTGACATCTTATGTGACCCGGAAAATGCAGACTGTACGTGCAAGGAAACGTACTACGGGTCAGACTGCACTCTCAAATGTCCAGACAACTGTTTCAACGACACCTGTGAACAGTCAATCGGGAACTGTACATGCAAGGGAAAGTTCTACGGGTCAGACTGCTCTCAAATCTCCAGACAACTGTTTGAACGAAACCTGTGAACAGTTAATAGGGACCTGCGTCTCGTATGTCGATGATTCTCACGTTAAGAAGAGTCTGCAGACTACAACAAACCCAAGCATATGGATAGCTCAATGTGTTTATGTGCTAGACTTGGTTCATTTCTTGGTGTTTTTACGTGAAGCCATGGCTCATATCTTAATGTGTTTCTGTGCTAGTCATGGCTCATATCTTGGTGTGTTTTTGTGCTAGCCGTGGCTCAAATCTTAACTTGTGTGTGTGCGTGTGCTAGCCATGGCTCATATCTTGGTGTGTGTCATGTTAGTCATATATCATATCTTGGTGTGTCCGTGTTATTCATGTCTCATATCTTTATGTGCGTCTGAGGTTAGTAATGGCGCAGAACACAGTGCAACGTTTTTAACGGGTGTTCAATCAGAGTGGATCTGGCAGACTCTAAATGTGATGTTCCGTCTGTGGGGGCGATCAACACACTTAACCTGACAACTGATTTCATGTGAGAGTCTGGAATCCTACTCTGATTGAGTCCTGATCGCAGAGAGAGAGAGAGAGAGAGAGAGAGAGAGAGAGAGTGGCTAGACGGCTTGTAGTGAATGCAACGTTCTGTGGTTAGACGGGTTGTAGTGAATACAACGTTCTATGGCTAGACGGCTTGTAGTGAATGCAACGTTCTGTGGTTAGAGACAGATTCTTTCAGACTGGTTGTAGTGAATGCAACGTTCTGTGGCTAGAGACAGATTCTTTCAGACGGGTTGTAGTGAATGCAACGTTCTGTGGCTAGAGACAGATTCTTTCAGACGGGTTGTAGTGAATGCAACGTTCTGTGGCTAGAGACAGATTCTTTCAGACGGGTTGTAGTGAATGCAACGTTCTGTGGCTAGAGACAGATTCTTTCAGACTGGTTGTAGTGAATGCAACGTTCTGTGGCTAGAGACAGATTCTTTGAGACGGGTTGTAGTGAATGCAACGTTCTGTGGCTAGAGACAGATTCTTTCAGACTGATTGTAGTGAATGCAACGTTCTGTGGCTAGAGACAGATTCTTTCAGACGGGATGTAGAGAATGCAACGTTCTGTGGCTAGAGACAGATTCTTTCAGACTGGTTGTAGTGAATGCAACGTTCTGTGGCTAGAGACAGATTCTTTCAGACTGATTGTAGTGAATGCAACGTCCTGTGGCTAGAGACAGATTCTTTCAGACGGGTTGTAGTGAATGCAACGTTCTGTGGCTAGAGACAGATTCTTTCAGACTGGTTGTAGTGAATGCAACGTTCTGTGGATAGAGACAGATTCTTTCAGACTGGTTGTAGTGAATGCAACGTTCTGTGGCTAGAGACAGATTCTTTCAGACGGGTTGTAGTGAATGCAACGTTCTGTGGCTAGAGACAGATTCTTTCAGACGGGTTGTAGTGAATGCAACGTTCTGTGGCTAGAGACAGATTCTTTCAGACTGATTGTAGTGAATGCAACGTTCTGTGGCTAGAGACAGATTCTTTCAGACGGGTTGTAGTGTATGCAATGTTTTGCAAAGGACACGCGACATGAAAATGATGACGATGATAATTATGGTGATGATAATGATAATGACTACTTCTAAAAATTTGTTTTGAGATTGAAACAACGAGCTGTGTATATTTTTCATGGTAATCAATTGTTAACTAAAGCAATGGGGATGTTGCTCCATCTTCCCGTGATAATCAATTGTTAACTAAAGCGATGGTGATGTTGTTACATCTTTCGGTGATAATCAATTGTTAACTAAAGCAATGGTGATGTTGTTACATCTTTCGGTGATAATCAATTGTTAACTAAAGCAATGGTGATGTTGTTACATCTTTCGGTGATAATCAATTGTTAACTAAAGCAATTGTGATGTTGTTACATCTTCCCGTGATAATCAATTGTTAACTAAAGCAATGGTGATGTTGCTCCATCTTCCCGTGATAATCAATTGTTAACTAAAGCGATGGTGATGTTGTTACATCTTTCGGTGATAATCAATTGTTAACTAAAGCAATGGTGATGTTGTTACATCTTTCGGTGATAATCAATTGTTAACTAAAGCAATGGTGATGTTGTTACATCTTTCGGTGATAATCAATTGTTAACTAAAGCAATGGTGATGTTGTTACATCTTTCGGTGATAATCAATTGTTAACTAAAGCAATGGTGATGTTGTTACATCTTTCGGTGATAATCAATTGTTAACTAAAGCAATGGGGATGTTGCTCCATCTTCCCGTGATAATCAATTGTTAATTAAAGCAATGGTGATGTTGTTACATCTTTCGGTGATAATCAATTGTTAATTAAAGCAATGGTGATGTTGCTCCATCTTCCCGTGATAATCAATTGTTAACTAAAGCAATGGTGATGTTGTTACATCCTCCCGTGATAATCCCATTCGAGTTACAACCCTACTCCGCCCATGTTGAATATCTGCAACATTGTTTGTCGATTTATCGATCATTTATATTCATTTTGAGAGCTATCAGTGGAGATATCGTTTCTTTACCCGATCCAGCACTAACAGCGACTATCGTTTGTTGTTACCTGCACTACAGACTTGGCCTTCTCAAACTACAGACTACGTCAGAAAAACTACAGACTTCACCAAGTGAACTACAGACTTCATAGAATGTCTTCCAACATAACTTCAGCCCTGCTACTTCTGGTAAGTAGATATTATGTTATTTCTTGCTTTGTTTCTAGCCATGACATTGTTTGTGAGACAGAAGTACTTCAACATGTACAGAGAAACGAGTACAAGTTTTACATATAAGATGTTTTAATTGTACCACTTGTATATTCAGAAACATAAAATGTGTACACTTCTTGGTACACCGCAGACGACACGGAGAAGGAAGGTATTACTTCAGTTTCACATTTATGGTTAACATTTTTTTTTCCACAGACACAAAAAATATCTCACAATTGTCAGTCTAGGCGTTTTGTCCTTCTTATTATCGTTATTCAACTAAAATACCATGCATACAATAAGTAATATCAGAGAGGTTTCCCATTTCTGTGTGGAGGAACAGATCAAGACAACTTCTACAATATAAACTTTGTAAATTTGAGTTGAATGTGCTAAACTAATAGTGGCTGCACCAAGACTTGATCAAATGTTTCAAAGATTGTATCTCATATATATATATATATATATATATATATATATATATATATATATATAGTTATGTGCACACAAAAGAGAGAGAGAGAGAGACAGACAGACAGAAAGTGATAAAGACGTTTTGCGTCTGAGACGACCGCTAGGAGCAAGAAATGCCCAACGATGTTTTTCTCGCCGTTTTCCTCATGTCTGACTTTGCCGATAGTGGAACGATAGGTCTGATTGCTGAACAAATAAGGCAAGCTTATGTCGAGGAGTCTCGTCTCTTGTCCTCTGCCTCTTTCTTCGTCAGACATTGGTTTCACTCATCCTCAGATGTTAGCGTGCCTGTTTTAACAACGCTTATCAAATATGTGAGTAAAATATCACTTTGAAATTAAAGCAAGCGACACATAAATGCTCAACAAGCACACTCTCACACTCAGGCTATGGTGTGTATAACTCTTCCTTTAATATTCTTATTCTTCTGCGATCATGGCGCTTTCAGACAAGGACTCTGGACTCGTAGGAAGGCAGCTGTCTGTTTAAATAATTCGGTAGCCCCGTATAGTTTGTTTCTCTTCCAGGGAGGTGGGTGTCGGCCACATTGTCCTTCTCAGGTCTGTGTACTGGGGACAATCCTGTAGAACGTGTTTTGTTGTCATGTTATCCAGGGTACAGTGTCATTGGCTAGTAATTCCTATTTTGAGTGTGCTGACCATGTAGTTTTTCATTCTGTTGTAGCCAGTTATAGTTAAAGTTATTATAAGGCGTCGGTATCACTGCAAACGAATTCAAGTTGATAATTGCTCAACCCAACCACCCGTGTCAATAGAATCATCCGAATTAGCATCTCATCGAATATCCAAATATAGCACCAGTAATGATACGGGCAGCCTAGTTTTATGTTCTGTTAATTTTGCTAAGCTGTGATTTGAAAGCTGTAGCCCAGGCTGTGACTCCATACTCTACGACTGGTTTTATTCTTCCTGTGTATAGTCGTTTCAAGATATTGCTGTCTGCTCCCCAGTCCGTTCCTGCTAATTTCTTCATACTATCTTTTCGTTTTCGGGATCTTTTGTTTGCTTTGTCAATCAGCTTTATCCATGCCATTCTGTGATCCTTGGTGACGCTAAGGTATATTGGGTTTTGGTCAATAGGAAGTGTGTAGTTTTTTATCTTCAGATTTGCAGAGAGTGTGTTTCTTGAAAGGCTGAAAATTGTGTTATGTAGTTTTTTTTTTCATTAATGAGTGGCATCTATGTGTTCGTCCATCTTTCAAGTTTTCCTAAAACATCCTGCATTCTGGAGCTGGCAAATGACATAGATCTTCTCCTGTCCATATCGGCAGGTCGTCTGCGTACATTGCTGAGTGTATTCTGGGTGGAATGTCCTCTACGATGTCATCTATGAAGATAATAAAAAGCCTTAGGGATAGTATTCCGTCTTGTGGGACACCTTGTTCGATTCTGGCTTTCTGACTTAGTTGTCCATGTACTTGTACTCTGGCCGTTCTGTCTTGTAGGTATTGAGATATCCAATTTAATAAACGGCCTCGGATGCCAAGTCTGAGAAGCTTGTTCTTTAATCCTTCCCTCCATACCCTATCAAAAGCCTTCTCCATGTCGATCCACACTGCCAGTGTGTGTTTCTTTTCTTGTAGAGCATCTTCTATTTCCTGTGCGATGTAGGTGATCAGGTCTTCAGTTGATCTGTGCTGACGGAAACCACTTTGTTGTGGCATAATTACTTGTCATATTTCTAGCTGCCACATGAATCTTCTGTTGACCAGCCTTTCCATGAGTTTGCTCAGGCAGCTCAGTAGGCAAATTGGTCTGTAGCTGCCTGAGTCCAGTGGGTCTTTTCCATGTTTGAGGATGGGCACCATGATGGCTTTTTTCCAGATTGCCGTCATTTGTCCTCTCTTGTAGCTTGCATTTATTATACTTAGGAGCTGGCCCTTGGCTTTCTGTCCCAGTTTTATGATCATCTTGTTGGTGATTCCATCTTTTCCAGGGTATATTTTTTTTAGTACTACAGTAAAGTCTCGATTATGCGGTACTCAATAATCCGGAATTCTCAATTTAACGGACTTTTTTTTTTTTAATTATTATAGGGAGAAAGCTTGAATCATGTTTTGTTCAGTTAAATTAAATGCCTTTATCCGGAAATCGAAAACGCTACAACACGGTTTGTGCGCTGCGCTTACTTCTACAGGCTCTATCATTACACAATATTGCGTTTACAATAGTGTATTTACAGTAATATACTTCAAATAGGAGCGAACATATTTTATTCAATCCAGACATTGTGTCTCCAAATATTCCAAGTAAAAGCGACAGACAGTCTATATCTTCACTTTTTCCCCCGACTAAATGTTTTTGTCGGGAAATCTTAGTCGTGCCAAAAACACTTATCTACATGATTTTACAAATTTGCTTAATTTTCTCATAGCCTGCTTTAGATCTAAAGTTGGTCATGAATTTGTCAAAAATATGGCGTTTGACAGTCTGACCGAACATTAGAAGCAGACGTATTGTTTGTGAAAATTGAAGAGCCCATAACTTTGATGATTATAAATCAAAGGTTGAGCAGCCGGCGTGCAGTGACATAGAGATGGTGAGAAGAAAGGGGGAGGGGTTCAAAAATTACCGACTGGAAATTCAAAAAGAGTAAGATACAGAGTTTGACGTTAGTTTGTCTCAGACATTTGTGCAAGCTGAAATTCGTTCATCAGTATAAATTATACATGATATGCTATAAACGCATGTGTGCATACTTTTTAACGGAATACATTTTTGTGTTAAATAATGGCCTCTGCGAGTGCAAACCACACCTCAATTTCCCGCAAAGGTAAACGCAAGCGAACTGTATTGACACTGAACCAGAAGATCGAAATCGCTAGTAGACTTGAAAAAGGCGTTAATCGCAACGTTTTGATGACTGAATTTGGCATAGCCTCTTCAACATTATATGACATACGAAATCAAAAAGATGAGTTGTTTAAGTTTGCGTCGGAGTCTGAAAGCAGCAACAATATACACCAGAGACGAAGTATGAAACGGCCAAAATTTGAAAAACTCGACGACGTCCTTTATGTGTGGTTTTTAGAAAGAAGAAGAAAAGGAATGCCAATATCAGGACCCATGTTGATAGAGAAAGCTAGTGAATGTCACACGAATTTAAATATTTCTGATCATTGCAATTTTTCAATCATGTTTTTTCATAAATTTTGAGTTTGGTTTTCTTACTCTCGATTATCCAGAAAAATTCAATTATCCAGAATGGGTTCTTCCCCGAGCATTCCGGATAATCGAGACTTTACTGTACATCTAGTTCGTTCTGTTGGTGTAAAGATGGTCGTCTGTTGTTCTTCTGGTCCCAAAGGCATGTTTTCCGCCTCAGTTTTCCTTTGTCGCAGCTTTCTGTTGGTGTTTTAGAATGTTTATAACTCAATAACCTATGAGTTTCCCGTAGTGTATTGTTATCGGATCCTAACTATAATAAATAAAATAAAACCATATTCTCTATCTGATTTACTCTCTCTCTCTCTATCACTCTCTCTTCACTCCCCCTCTCTCTCTCTCTCTCTCTCACACACATATACACACATCCAAAAGCAAATATATAAAAAAAATAAATTACTGAAATCTTTGCTGCATTGAAACTACCAGAATTATGTCGAATTCAGCAGCAATCACTGCCTCGAAGTGCCGGTTTATATTTATCTGGTGAACAAACACAAGCTAAACATGTTACGTTTCTTCCAGAAAATTATACTCGAGGCATGTAGCATAGATTATAGAACATGCTGTCACTATGATGTATAACAACAGCTCAGATTATAGAACATGCTGTCACTATGATGTACAACAACAGCTCTGATTATAGAACATGCTGTCACTGTTACGTATAACAACAGCTCTGATTATAGAACATGCTACCCCTATGATGTATAACAACAGCTCAGATTATAGAACAGGCTACCCCTATATTGTATAACAACAGCTCAGATTATTGAACAGGCTGCAACTATGATGTATAACAACAGCTCAGATTATAGAAAGGCTACGCCTATAATGTATAACAACAGCTCAGATTATAGAACAGGCTACCCCTATGATGTATAACAACAGCTCAGATTATAGAACAGGCTACCACTGTTATGTATAACAACAGCTCTGATTATAGAACAGGCTACCACTGTGATTTATAACAACAGCTCTGATTATAGAACAGGCTACCCCTATGATGTATAACAACAGCTCTGATTATAGAACAGGCTACCCCTATGATGTATAACAACAGCTCTGATTATAGAACAGGCTACCCCTATGATGTATAACAACAGCTCTGATTATAGAACAGGCTACCCCTATGATGTATAACAACAGCTCTGATTATAGAACAGGCTACCCCTATGATGTATAACAACAGCTCTGATTATAGAACAGGCTACCCCTATGATGTATAACAACTGCTCAGACTGTCAGATCTGCTCTACAGTCGCATTCAAAAGTGGTAACTCGCACAACAGGGAAATTATCTAAATAAAGTTACTGGCCAAAGTCAAAACATGCTTCAGATGAAGTACTTCGAAGCTTTTAGATAAGTAGCTGATACATGCAGCATAGAGACCAATGGTGAATATAAATAATGGCTCAGGATCATTGCTAAAATAAAAAAAATAGTTCACAAATTAATGCCCTCCGACAAAATCACTCACATAGAATTATGTAAATGTCCCAGTCAAATACAAATGGATAAAGAGAAACAGCGAAGACGATGGCGCTGGATAGGACACACACTGCGGAAGCCAGCTGATAGTATTATACATCCGGCCCTTTTTTGAAACCCCCAAGGGAAAAGACAAAGAGGAAGACCAAGATATTCTTGAAGAAGACAGATGGAAGCAGAGATGAAGATATGGAATGATCTTAAAAGAATGGCAAGAAAGAGAACGGTTTGGGAAGTGTTTGTTGAAGACCTTTACTCCATAGGGAGCTGAAAAGATAGACGTTTAAGAATGAATACTCGAAACCTGAAACATCGGCTAGAACAGCACAAACTACAGCAGTTCTTGCAAGGTCCTATCTGGAAAAAATAAGATCACACCTGTCTTTCAATGTAGACTGATATGCCCCTTTGATATATCACTGTTTCTATAGACTTTTGAAAGGAGAGCCCTTACAGCGGAACTTTCTTATCATTGCATGTACACAATTAGATTAGCTCTGTTTAGTGACTGTAAACGATGCCGTGTTACCAAAATAAGGATGTATTGGAAAACCAAGACTAACATGGACGAGTAACATCAAAAGATGGACAAGTCAATCTATGACAGCCTGCACCATCAAAGCAAGAAACAGAGTAGAATGGCGATCCATGGTAGCCAACCTTCGTTACGGAGAAGGCACTCGATGATGATGATGATTGGAAAACAAGAAAATCAAAATTAATTAAGTTAGATACCTATCTATTTCTATCTATTGACCTTTCGAGCCGTAGCCGGCCCATAAGTCGTAGACCAAAATACACCTTCTCCTATCTGCTGATTTTTTTTGTTCTAGCAGTTTTCTTTTAAAGATATTTTATCAAATCTCGCCATCTCTCTCTGTTCTGTGCAAGCAGTTCTATCTCATTGAGGGAGCCGAATCCTGCTGCTCTTGTCTCTCGCATCAATGTTCTTCTCAGTGTCTCCCTGGGTCTTCCTCTTTTTCTCTTACCTGTTGATTCCCATATGAGGACTTGCTTTGTTATTCGATTATTATCTCTTCTCATCACATGTCCAACATATGACCATCGTCCTTTCTTTATTACTGAAGATATTAGTGGTTGATTTGCGATTAAGTTAGATATGAACAAGTAAAATAAAATAAATCAGCTCTAATGTGTAATCACTCCTACTAAATGGACATTAGACCTGCAGAACAACAAACGATAGTCAATAAAATAGATATTTTTTTATCAATGGATGCTTGAGCGGAACAAAATAAAGGAAATAGTGGGACACAATTACTAACATAGAACCACAGGAAAACAGTAACAAGCACGTGAAGACAAAGACGATGACACTGGACAGACATGAGTCTAGACAGACATGACTCTGGACAGACATGAATCTGGACAGACATGAATCTGGACAGACATGGATGTGGACAAACATGACGCTGGACAGACATGGATCTGGACAGACATGAATCTGGACAGACATGGATCTGGGCAGACATGACTCTGGACAGACATGGATCTGGACAAACATGAATCTAGACAGACATGACTCTGGACAAACATGAATCTGGATAGACATGGATCTGGACAAACATGACTCTGGACAAACATGATTCTGGACAGACATGAATCTGGACATACATGACTCTGGACAGATATGAATCTGGACAAACATGAATCTAGACAGACATGACTCTGGACAGACATGGATCTGGACAAACATGAATCTAGACAGACATGACTCTAGACAGACATGACTCTGGACAGACATGACCCTGGACAGGCATGGATCTGGACAAACATGAATCTAGACAGACATGACTCTGGACAGACATGAATCTGGATAGACATGGATCTGGACAAACATGACTCTGGACAAACATGATTCTGGACAGACATGAATCTGGACATACATGACTCTGGACAGATATGAATCTGGACAGACATGAATCTGGACAGACATGACTCTGGACAGACATGACGCTGGACAGACATGACGCTGGACAGATATGACGCTGGACAGACATGACGCTGGACAGACATGACGCTGGACAGACATGACGCTGGACAGATATGACGCTGGACAGACATGACAGATATGACGTGGACAGACATGACGCTGGACAGATATGACGCTGGACAGTCATGACGCTGGACAGATATGACGCTCAACAGACATGACGCTGGACAGTCATGACGCTGGACAGACATGACGCTGGACAAATATGACGCTGGACAGACATGACGCTGGACAGACATGACGCTGGACAGATATGACTCTGGACAGATATGACGCTGGACAGATATGACGCTGGACAGACATGACGCTGGACAGATATGACGCTGGACAGACATGACAGATATGACGTGGACAGACATGACGCTGGACAGATATGACGCTGGACAGTCATGACGCTGGACAGATATGACGCTCAACAGACATGACGCTGGACAGTCATGACGCTGGACAGACATGACGCTGGACAGACATGACGCTGGACAAATATGACGCTGGATAGATATGACGCTGGACAGACATGACGCTGGACAGACATGACGCTGGACAGATATGACTCTGGACAGATATGACTCTGGACAGATATGACGCTGGACAGATATGACGCTGGACAGATGTGACTCTGGACAGACATGACTCTGGACAGACATGACTCTGGACAGATATGACGCTGGACAGACATGATTCTGGACAGACATGACGCTGGACAGATATGACTCTGGACAGATATGACTCTGGACAGACATGACGCTGGACAGACATGACGCTGGACAGACATGACGCTGGACAGACATGACGCTGGACAGATATGACTCTGGACAGATATGACTCTGTACAGATATGACGCTGGACAGATATGACTCTGGACAGATATGACTCTGGACAGACATGAATCTGGACAGACATGAATCTGGACAGACATGACGCTGGACAGATATGACTCTGGACAGATATGACGCTGGACAGATATGACTCTGTATAACCGTATTCTGACTGTTCTTGGTACATGACACGACACCAAACAATTCAAGAATCAACAAACTTTGCGTGTTAAAATCAGTCCTCATTTATTATATTACATATATATATAGATACTATCAGGCTGTCCTTCCTAGCGTCTCTGTTCTGTAGATACTTGTTCGATCTAATAAGTCTTGGCCGCTGAAGTACTTCGACTACCGTCGGTGTTGTACCTCAACTATTCCTATAGTGGTATATTCTATCTGTCTCTCTATATCTAGCTCTCTTTCGTCTGTGTCTTATGTATCTAACGTTCTCCAATGGCTATCTCGATGTGTATCTCTAGTTCTACGTCTCTTCTCTAAGTTGAAGTTCTTCTGTGACTATCTCAATTCCTATCGGTCGCTAGTGCGTGGCTATCTCTGTGTGTTCCTAGTCGAGATGTCAAAATGGAAGTCTGTCCCTCAAGTCTGCCCTCTAACTTTTATACGGCTTTGACTGACCGTGAACCTTTTTTCCCGCCAACTATTCTTTATCCAGATAAAAGTGACATTTGGCTCTACTTCTTTCTGCATTCTAAGTGACCTTCCCTGGCCATCTGTCACTCTTTGTGACTAGCCTCTTATTTCGTGCATTCCACATTCCTTACCGACAGCTAAAGTAAGTTTACGACCAGTGGTCAGTCATGGTGGTCGTGACTAGCGTTTAGTTTCTAGTTCTACATTCCTCACCGACAGCTAAAGTAAGTTTACGACCAGTGGTCATTCCCCAGCCATCTGGCACTTTTAGTTTATGTCAGTCAGTGCGGTTAGCCATCCCTATGCTAAATTTGTCTAGTCCTGTTTAGTCCTCAATTATGATCTAAATCTGTATGTGCTATCATTCACGGTTACATACCTTCCCCTATTCTCTAGTGAGAAAATATGCCAAGATTTTCTCACTCAAAAAATAAAAATATAACCGTGAAGTCTTCCATCCCTACCAGTCAATGTCATCTGTTAATATAGTCACTCTACGTCAAAAAAGGACAGCTGTACATCAACTGTAGCATCAAACATACACAGAGTATGTCAAAGTACATACTTAACGCATGACATTTATGCAATATATCAAAGACACTATTCTATAAGGCAAATAAAATAAATCATGCATGACATTTATCAATTCACTCACATATAAAATAAATCAAAGTCCCATTCCAAGAATAATTTCAAACTCAAAACTCACTCTATGACAATAACAAAATACTCTCGATCCGCTGGAAATAAATAGTAGCAAAAATCATTCAGTCCATACACAGCAACTTGTCTGTTCTGAAGGACCTGAATTCTGACCTAAACACTATTCACTCAGCT
Source organism: Megaustenia siamemsis (assembly GCA_032433765.1). Classification (NCBI taxonomy): domain Eukaryota; kingdom Metazoa; phylum Mollusca; class Gastropoda; order Stylommatophora; family Ariophantidae; genus Megaustenia; species Megaustenia siamemsis. Next base: position 4,967,301 of record JAVIAB010000059.1, on the reverse strand, counting down.
CATCTCATAGCTCTTAAGTCTCTGTAACTTAAAAATGTTGAGTCTATAACCAACAACATCATTATATATGGTACTATTACAACATGAACTTTGAAAGTATTAATAAAAATATTTAACAATATATTCAACAACATCTCTGATATAATAGCAAAATGCATTTTTGACAGATTTCTAGAACATGTCTGAAATAGAGGTAAACAAGTTTACACAAGTCTTCGTGCATGTCAGAGTATAATATCCTCTCAATTCACATAAGAACATATAACAATAATTGGACAACTCACACATCTCCGGAGATAACAACCACAAACAAACAATTAGCTCGAGCAAATAACTGACATCTGACTTACACCATCTCAATTCCACTTCCAAATACTTCTCTGAGCACTCTTCTCTAGTCTCAGGAGCCTATTTCAGTTTCTCATAATACAATGTCTTAGTATCTTCTATCTAATCTCATAACATTATGTCTGTGTACCGTCCACGTAACGTGGTACATTATTTATAGTCATTCGACTACCGACACATTAGTCTCAATAAATTCTCTCATGAATTCTCTTGTTTCTATCCATACATTACGCATATATTACTCATACATCTGTGCACAAGGTTCTCTGACATTTCTTGCACAACTATAGCCATTAGACTACAGATATATGATTTTCTTCTCATGATCTTATAGAACTTCTTATATGACTTCTATGATTACTCTCATATAACATCTTCAGAGTATTGTCACATAACTTTCTACGAGTTACCACTCTCGTTACATAATTACTCTATTACCAACCTAACTTCCTTTAGGTTAACTCAAAACACAGGTTATCTATCGCCTTTGTCTCTCTCTTCTTCTTCTTTCTCACTTACTACATACAATTGATCTCTCGTAAACTTGGACTACCATCCAATTTAGTAGTTTACTACTTCTGATCAACTACTCAAGTCTGTATTTCCTCTGAGGCTATCATTCTTTTTCCTCAGATCTCCTGTCTACTCTTATTCTATGCTCTCCTCTTACAACTTGGAGCTTCTCCCGATGAAAATTAATTCGGGTTTCTTTATTTGATCCTCTTCTTCTATCAATGATTCCTCCACTGTCTCGTAACTATCTGATGCAATAGTCTATTGCTTTCATTTCATTATAACTTAAATTGTCCTTATCTTCTTGTGCTAATCTGTTTTCCCTATCCTCTAAGCGTTGCCTTCTCTCTAGTTATATCCTTAACTGTTTATTGAGGTAAAATGTAATTGTTTCTGGTTACCACTTAATTGTTACTTTTCTTCTTTTTGTACAGCCATTACTGGCTGGCTGTTAGAAGTATCCCTTTTCTGCATACTTCCTTCTCTCTGTCTGCTAAATGTATCTGTTTCTTCCTTGTAGTCTGTAAATTACCTAAACCTCCCTTTATTTAAATCATCTATTTATTATCGTATAATAGTCAGACATAAATAACCACTTATGCCTGCCTTTCTTTTTTCTTCTTCTTTTTCTCCGTCCACTTGGTAGACATTCTCGTCTCCTCTTCATCTCCCTCAGTTAAGTATCCCTTTTCTGATAGATATATCATTGTGTTTCTGATATCTTCTTCACGCTGTCTTCGCTTTTCTTCCCTTAATTCTCTGGAATCTCTCCGATTCCATCTATCCTCTTCTATACCGCTAGATTCTTCATCACCCACAGTGCTGGGGCTATTCTTCCTCGGTCTATTCGCACCTACACTTTCACTATGTCTTGTATGTACCCCAGTATCATCCCATTTCTGTAACATACGATTCTCTTTTTCAAACTTAGCTATCTGTTGCTTCAGCAATTTGTTTTCTTCCACTAAGTCACCATTTCTCTCTACAAAATGTTTGGTCTCCTGTAACATAGTGACGCATGTTTTAATTGCTGCAACCAATTCGGTCTCTGTTTTCTTCCGTTTTTCTATTTCTTCTTCTAATCTTTTATTTCATTCTTCTCATGTGTTTCTATGTCATTTATTGCTTTGTCTACTTCCATTAATTTATTCTCTTCAACAACAACATTTAGAGAATCTGTTTCTTTTTCCAGATCTTGCTTCAAGGCCAAGAACTTCATCTCTTCACCTTGTTCTGTTTGTGTAAATTTATCTTTACGTTCTATTTTTTCTCTAACCTCTAACGTCTGTGTTTGTGCACAACTTACTGGTGTCACTATTACTTCTCTGTCAGCGCCTTCTGTTTGTTTAGTTTTATTTTTAATTTCTACCTTTCTTTTGAATTGCTTTATTAAATCTTTCTTCTTCATTTCCTCTTCTGCTGTGCTATAATCCTCTACGTCACTAGTTTCTTCTGATCTACTCTCCTCCCACTCACGTTCTTTCCTTATGCGTTTGTTAAAATGTATAGCATACAACCTATTACCAGTGTTTAAAATGGTATTTGCCCTTCTCTCACATGTCTTTCTTCTAACTGGACTGTAAACTTCAACTTGTAATTTGATATTATTTATTATATGATTGTCCTTGTTTAAAATGTTGTTTACAATCGCACTATCTTTGTATAGTATTATGGCTTTCTTAGTCTCCTCTGGCCTATCTATTAATTTAAAAAACATTATCTCACCAAATTTATTAAAATATTTCCTAACCTGTATTTCTTTAATGTCATTCTCTAATTTGTCTACTATTACTTTACAACTGTTTGTTTGTACGTTCTGTCTACCTTCCATGTCTTCTTGTGATATAATAAACTACTGGAAACTATTTAAGCTGCCTAGTTCTACCTATTTACTTGACTTTGTATGTACTCGTTCTCAGGAGGGCTATAATCTAACTACAGCGACACTTTAATTTATGCTTTAAAACAAATGAACAATTAACATACATCAATTTCACTTTTAAATAAAAAAAAATCAGCAATGTTAATCTGATCAGGGTTTCTGAAAGAAAATGAAACTTAAAATTAGTACTGTACCTGTGGAATGACAAAATTAATTATGATTAAAAGTAATTCTTAAAACTTTCGGCAACCAAAGAAATAGTTTACAAATAACAATGTTATTGTGATAGTATATCACACTTTAAAAAATTATAACAAGCACAGGTCAAAAATACTTTACAATGACAGGTATGTCTATTCTTATTAAAATTAACAAAATAATTAACTATTGAACACTCCTAACTGCTGCTTAACTAACTTAAATAACTAATTATTCGTCACATTCTCAAAGTTAGTGTGCACACTTCCTACTAACACACGCGATGATAACAGAATCACTGATTTTATAACTAAACTACACACTCTTGGCGCTCCAGGAAATAAAATTGTTCTCTACCTAATGTTTACTGTTCTAGCGCTGCACACGATGAAACTGAATTCTGTTATAATTTAAATAAAAAACATTGAGCTCACCAGACTTGACCACATGTGTTATTTCTGCTGGTGTGTCGAACAACACATAACACTCGTGAAAAGGTGAAGGGGTTACTGCTGGACGACACTTGAAAATTTTGACCCAAACATTGATGGTCAGCAGGTACACGCTTGACACGCACGGACAGTGTGCGGGTAGAGTTTCCTGTTAGTGTGTTGGTCTGCTAGCGATTCAGGTAACGGTGAACTCTGGCGTGACCTTTCTGTTATGTTGGTCAACTTGCTCGTGAGGTGGGTTGGGTATGGAATGTGCTGTGTGAACTATGTCGATCCTTCTCTCAATCTCTCTCTGTGTACGTGTTGTGTTGATTCTTCTCTCTAATTTGTTGCGTTTATTCTTCTCTCTATTGTGCTGTGTCGATTCTTGTCTCTATCTTCTATCTGTACGTTTCGTGTCGTTTCTTCTCTCAATCTTCTCTCTGTACCTGTTGTGTTGATTCTTCAATCTATTTTGTTGCGTTGATTCTTCTCTCTATTGTGCTGTGTCGATTCTTCTCTATATCTTCTCTCTGTTGTGTTTTTAGCTCAGATCCTGGCCACGTGCAACAATTATCTACTGTATAACCGTGTTCTGACTGTTCTTGGTATATGACACGACACCAAACAATTCAAGAATCAACAAACTTGCGTGTTACCAATCAGTCCTCATTTATTATATTACAGATATATATAGATACTATCAGGCTGTCCTTCCTAGCGTCTCTGTTCTGTAGATACTTGTTCGATCTAATAAGTCTTGGCCGCTGAAGCGACTACCGTCAGTGTTGTACCTCAACTATTCCTATAGTGGATATTCTATCTGTCTCTCTATATCTAGCTCTCTTTCGTCTGTGTCTTCTGTATCTAACGTTCTCCAATGGCTATCTCGATGTGTATCTCTAGTTCTACGTCTCTTCTCTAAGTTGAAGTTCTTCTGTGACTATCTCAATTCCTATCGGTCGCTAGTGCGTGGCTATCTCTGTGTGTTCCTAGTCGAGATGTCAAAAATGGAAGTCTGTCCCTCAAGTCTGCCCTCTAACTTTTATACGGCTTTGACTGACCGTGAACCTTTTTTTCCCGCCAACTATTCTTTATCCAGATAAAAGTGACATTTGGCTCTACTTCTTTCTGCATTCTAAGTGACCTTCCCTGGCCATCTGCCACTCTTTGTGACTAGCCTCTTATTTCGTGCATTCCACATTCCTTACCGACAGCTAAAGTAAGTTTACGACCAGTGGTCAGTCATGGTGGTCGTGACTAGCGTTTAGTTTCTAGTTCTACATTCCTCACCGACAGCTAAAGTAAGTTTACGACCAGTGGTCATTCCCCAGCCATCTGGCACTTTTAGTTTATGATGTCAGTCAGTGCGGTTAGCCATCCCTATGCTAAATTTGTCTAGTCCTGTTTAGTCCTCAATTATGATCTAAATCTGTATGTGCTATCATTCACGGTTACATCTGGACAGATATGACGCTGCACAGATATGACTCTGGACAGATATGACGCTGGACAGATATGACGCTGGACAGATGTGACTCTGGGCAGATATGACGCTGGACAGACATGAATCTGGACAGACATGAATCTGGACAGACATGACGCTGGACAGATATGACTCTGGACAGACATGACGCTGGACAGATATGACGCTGGACAGATATGACGCTGGACAGATATTATAGAACAGGCTACCCCTATGATGTATAACAACAGCTCTGATTATAGAACAGGCTACCCCTATGATGTATAACAACAGCTCTGATTATAGAACAGGCTACCCCTATGATGTATAACAACAGCTCTGATTATAGAACAGGCTACCCTATGATGTATAACAACTGCTCAGACTGTCAGATCTGCTCTACAGTCGCATTCAAAAGTGGTAACTCGCACAACAGGGAAATTATCTAAATAAAGTTACTGGCCAAAGTCAAAACATGCTTCAGATGAAGTACTTCGAAGCTTTTAGATAAGTAGCTGATACATGCAGCATAGAGACCAATGGTGAATATAAATAATGGCTCAGGATCATTGCTAAAATAAAAAAAATAGTTCACAAATTAATGCCCTCCGACAAAATCACTCACATAGAATTATGTAAATGTCCCAGTCAAATACAAATGGATAAAGAGAAACAGCGAAGACGATGGCGCTGGATAGGACACACACTGCGGAAGCCAGCTGATAGTATTATACATCCGGCCCTTTTTTGAAACCCCCAAGGGAAAAGACAAAGAGGAAGACCAAGATATTCTTGAAGAAGACAGATGGAAGCAGAGATGAAGATATGGAATGATCTTAAAAGAATGGCAAGAAAGAGAACGGTTTGGGAAGTGTTTGTTGAAGACCTTTACTCCATAGGGAGCTGAAAAGATAGACGTTTAAGAATGAATACTCGAAACCTGAAACATCGGCTAGAACAGCACAAACTACAGCAGTTCTTGCAAGGTCCTATCTGGAAAAAATAAGATCACACCTGTCTTTCAATGTAGACTGATATGCCCCTTTGATATATCACTGTTTCTATAGACTTTTGAAAGGAGAGCCCTTACAGCGGAACTTTCTTATCATTGCATGTACACAATTAGATTAGCTCTGTTTAGTGACTGTAAACGATGCCGTGTTACCAAAATAAGGATGTATTGGAAAACCAAGACTAACATGGACGAGTAACATCAAAAGATGGACAAGTCAATCTATGACAGCCTGCACCATCAAAGCAAGAAAAGAGTAGAATGGCGATCCATGGTAGCCAACCTTCGTTACGGAGAAGGCACTCGATGATGATGATGATTGGAAAACAAGAAAATCAAAATTAATTAAGTTAGATACCTATCTATTTCTATCTATTGACCTTTCGAGCCGTAGCCGGCCCATAAGTCGTAGACCAAAATACACCTTCTCCTATCTGCTGATTTTTTTTGTTCTAGCAGTTTTCTTTTAAAGATATTTTATCAAATCTCGCCATCTCTCTCTGTTCTGTGCAAGCAGTTCTATCTCATTGAGGGAGCCGAATCCTGCTGCTCTTGTCTCTCGCATCAATGTTCTTCTCAGTGTCTCCCTGGGTCTTCCTCTTTTTCTCTTACCTGTTGATTCCCATATGAGGACTTGCTTTGTTATTCGATTATTATCTCTTCTCATCACATGTCCAACATATGACCATCGTCCTTTCTTTATTACTGAAGATATTAGTGGTTGATTTGCGATTAAGTTAGATATGAACAAGTAAAATAAAATAAATCAGCTCTAATGTGTAATCACTCCTACTAAATGGACATTAGACCTGCAGAACAACAAACGATAGTCAATAAAATAGATATTTTTTATCAATGGATGCTTGAGCGGAACAAAATAAAGGAAATAGTGGGACACAATTACTAACATAGAACCACAGGAAAACAGTAACAAGCACGTGAAGACAAAGACGATGACACTGGACAGACATGAGTCTAGACAGACATGACTCTGGACAGACATGAATCTGGACAGACATGAATCTGGACAGACATGGATGTGGACAAACATGACGCTGGACAGACATGGATCTGGACAGACATGGATCTGGGCAGACATGACTCTGGACAGACATGGATCTGGACAAACATGAATCTAGACAGACATGACTCTGGACAAACATGAATCTGGATAGACATGGATCTGGACAAACATGACTCTGGACAAACATGATTCTGGACAGACATGAATCTGGACATACATGACTCTGGACAGATATGAATCTGGACAAACATGAATCTAGACAGACATGACTCTGGACAGACATGGATCTGGACAAACATGAATCTAGACAGACATGACTCTAGACAGACATGACTCTGGACAGACATGACCCTGGACAGGCATGGATCTGGACAAACATGAATCTAGACAGACATGACTCTGGACAGACATGAATCTGGATAGACATGGATCTGGACAAACATGACTCTGGACAAACATGATTCTGGACAGACATGAATCTGGACATACATGACTCTGGACAGATATGAATCTGGACAGACATGAATCTGGACAGACATGACTCTGGACAGACATGACGCTGGACAGACATGACGCTGGACAGATATGACGCTGGACAGACATGACGCTGGACAGACATGACGCTGGACAGACATGACGCTGGACAGATATGACGCTGGACAGACATGACAGATATGACGTGGACAGACATGACGCTGGACAGATATGACGCTGGACAGTCATGACGCTGGACAGATATGACGCTCAACAGACATGTCGCTGGACAGTCATGACGCTGGACAGACATGACGCTGGACAAATATGACGCTGGACAGACATGACGCTGGACAGACATGACGCTGGACAGATATGACTCTGGACAGATATGACGCTGGACAGATATGACGCTGGACAGACATGACGCTGGACAGATCTGACGCTGGACAGACATGACAGATATGACGTGGACAGACATGACGCTGGACAGTCATGACGCTGGACAGATATGACGCTCAACAGACATGACGCTGGACAGTCATGACGCTGGACAGACATGACGCTGGACAGACATGACGCTGGACAGACATGACGCTGGACAAATATGACGCTGGATAGATATGACGCTGGACAGACATGACGCTGGACAGACATGACGCTGGACAGACATGACGCTGGACAGATATGACTCTGGACAGATATGACGCTGGACAGATATGACTCTGGACAGATATGACTCTGGACAGATATGACGCTGGACAGATATGACGCTGGACAGACATGACGCTGGACAGATATGACTCTGGACAGATATGACTCTGTACAGATAGGACGCTGGACAGATATGACTCTGGACAGATATGACTCTGGACAGACATGAATCTGGACAGACATGAATCTGGACAGACATGACGCTGGACAGATATGACTCTGGACAGATATGACGCTGGACAGATATGACTCTGTATAACCGTGTCTGACTGTTCTTGGTACATGACACGACACCAAACAATTCAAGAATCAACAAACTTTGCGTGTTAAAATCAGTCCTCATTTATTATATTACATATATATATAGATACTATCAGGCTGTCCTTCCTAGCGTCTCTGTTCTGTAGATACTTGTTCGATCTAATAAGTCTTGGCCGCTGAAGTACTTCGACTAGCGTCGGTGTTGTACCTCAACTATTCCTATAGTGGTATATTCTATCTGTCTCTCTATATCTAGCTCTCTTTCGTCTGTGTCTTATGTATCTAACGTTCTCCAATGGCTATCTCGATGTGTATCTCTAGTTCTACGTCTCTTCTCTAAGTTGAAGTTCTTCTGTGACTATCTCAATTCCTATCGGTCGCTAGTGCGTGGCTATCTCTGTGTGTTCCTAGTCGAGATGTAAAAATGGAAGTCTCTCCCTCAAGTCTGCCCTCTAACTTTTATACGGCTTTGACTGACCGTGAACCTTTTTTCCCGCCAACTATTCTTTATCCAGATAAAAGTGACATTTGGCTCTACTTCTTTCTGCATTCTAAGTGACCTTCCCTGGCCATCTGTCACTCTTTGTGACTAGCCTCTTATTTCGTGCATTCCACATTCCTTACCGACAGCTAAAGTAAGTTTACGACCAGTGGTCAGTCATGGTGGTCGTGACTAGCGTTTAGTTTCTAGTTCTACATTCCTCACCGACAGCTAAAGTAAGTTTACGACCAGTGGTCATTCCCCAGCCATCTGGCACTTTTAGTTTATGTCAGTCAGTGCGGTTAGCCATCCCTATGCTAAATTTGTCTAGTCCTGTTTAGTCCTCAATTATGATCTAAATCTGTATGTGCTATCATTCACGGTTACATACCTTCCCCTATTCTCTAGTGAGAAAATATGCCAAGATTTTCTCACTCAAAAAATAAAAATATAACCGTGAAGTCTTCCATCCCTACCAGTCAATGTCATCTGTTAATATAGTCACTCTACGTCAAAAAAGGACAGCTGTACATCAACTGTAGCATCAAACATACACAGAGTATGTCAAAGTACATACTTAACGCATGACATTTATGCAATATATCAAAGACACTATTCTATAAGGCAAATAAAATAAATCATGCATGACATTTATCAATTCACTCACATATAAAATAAATCAAAGTCCCATTCCAAGAATAATTTCAAACTCAAAACTCACTCTATGACAATAACAAAATACTCTCGATCCGCTGGAATAAATAGTAGCAAAAATCATTCAGTCCATACACAGCAACTTGTCTGTTCTGAAGGACCTGAATTCTGACCTAAACACTATTCACTCAGCTCATCTCATAGCTCTTAAGTCTCTGTAACTTAAAAATGTTGAGTCTATAACCAACAACATCATTATATATGGTACTATTACAACATGAACTTTGAAAGTATTAATAAAAATATTTAACAATATATTCAACAACATCTATGATATAATAGCAAAATTCATTTTTGACAGATTTCTAGAACATGTCTGAAATAGAGGTAAACAAGTTTACACAAGTCTTCGTGCATGTCAGAGTATAATATCCTCTCAATTCACATAAGAACATATAACAATAATTGGACAACTCACACATCTCCGGAGATAACAACCACAAACAAACAATTAGCTCGAGCAAATAACTGACATCTGACTTACACCATCTCAATTCCACTTCCAAATACTTCTCTGAGCACTCTTCTCTAGTCTCAGGAGCCTATTTCAGTTTCTCATAATACAATGTCTTAGTATCTTCTATCTAATCTCATAACATTATGTCTGTGTACCGTCCACGTAACGTGGTACATTATTTATAGTCATTCGACTACCGACACATTAGTCTCAATAAATTCTCTCATGAATTCTCTTGTTTCTATCCATACATTACGCATATATTACTCATACATCTGTGCACAAGGTTCTCTGACATTTCTTGCACAACTATAGCCATTAGACTACAGATATATGATTTCTTCTCATGATCTTATAGAACTTCTTATATGACTTCTATGATTACTCTCATATAACATCTTCAGAGTATTGTCACATAACTTTCTACGAGTTACCACTCTCGTTACATAATTACTCTATTACCAACCTAACTTCCTTTAGGTTAACTCAAAACACAGGTTATCTATCGCCTTTGTCTCTCTCTTCTTCTTCTTTCTCACTTACTACATACAATTGATCTCTCGTAAACTTGGACTACCATCCAATTTAGTAGTTTACTACTTCTGTCACTATGATGTATAACAACAGCTCAGATTATAGAACATGCTGTCACTATGATGTACAACAACAGCTCTGATTATAGAACATGCTGTCACTGTTACGTATAACAACAGCTCTGATTATAGAACATGCTACCCCTATGATGTATAACAACAGCTCAGATTATAGAACAGGCTACCCCTATATTGTATAACAACAGCTCAGATTATTGAACAGGCTGCAACTATGATGTATAACAACAGCTCAGATTATAGAAAGGCTACGCCTATAATGTATAACAACAGCTCAGATTATAGAACAGGCTACCCCTATGATGTATAACAACAGCTCAGATTATAGAACAGGCTACCACTGTTATGTATAACAACAGCTCTGATTATAGAACAGGCTACCACTGTGATTTATAACAACAGCTCTGATTATAGAACAGGCTACCCCTATGATGTATAACAACAGCTCTGATTATAGAACAGGCTACCCCTATGATGTATAACAACAGCTCTGATTATAGAACAGGCTACCCCTATGATGTATAACAACAGCTCTGATTATAGAACAGGCTACCCTATGATGTATAACAACAGCTCTGATTATAGAACAGGCTACCCCTATGATGTATAACAACAGCTCTGATTATAGAACAGGCTACCCCTATGATGTATAACAACTGCTCAGACTGTCAGATCTGCTCTACAGTCGCATTCAAAAGTGGTAACTCGCACAACAGGGAAATTATCTAAATAAAGTTACTGGCCAAAGTCAAAACATGCTTCAGATGAAGTACTTCGAAGCTTTTAGATAAGTAGCTGATACATGCAGCATAGAGACCAATGGTGAATATAAATAATGGCTCAGGATCATTGCTAAAATAAAAAAAATAGTTCACAAATTAATGTCCTCCGACAAAATCACTCACATAGAATTATGTAAATGTCCCAGTCAAATACAAATGGATAAAGAGAAACAGCGAAGACGATGGCGCTGGATAGGACACACACTGCGGAAGCCAGCTGATAGTATTATACATCCGGCCCTTTTTTGAAACCCCCAAGGAAAAGACAAAGAGGAAGACCAAGATATTCTTGAAGAAGACAGATGGAAGCAGAGATGAAGATATGGAATGATCTTAAAAGAATGGCAAGAAAGAGAACGGTTTGGAAGTGTTTGTTGAAGACCTTTACTCCATAGGGAGCTGAAAAGATAGACGTTTAAGAATGAATACTCGAAACCTGAAACATCGGCTAGAACAGCACAAACTACAGCAGTTCTTGCAAGGTCCTATCTGGAAAAAATAAGATCACACCTGTCTTTCAATGTAGACTGATATGCCCCTTTGATATATCACTGTTTCTATAGACTTTTGAAAGGAGAGCCCTTACAGCGGAACTTTCTTATCATTGCATGTACACAATTAGATTAGCTCTGTTTAGTGACTGTAAACGATGCCGTGTTACCAAAATAAGGATGTATTGGAAAACCAAGACTAACATGGACGAGTAACATCAAAAGATGGACAAGTCAATCTATGACAGCCTGCACCATCAAAGCAAGAAACAGAGTAGAATGGCGATCCATGGTAGCCAACCTTCGTTACGGAGAAGGCACTCGATGATGATGATGATTGGAAAACAAGAAAATCAAAATTAATTAAGTTAGATACCTATCTATTTCTATCTATTGACCTTTCGAGCCGTAGCCGGCCCATAAGTCGTAGACCAAAATACACCTTCTCCTATCTGCTGATTTTTTTTGTTCTAGCAGTTTTCTTTTAAAGATATTTTATCAAATCTCGCCATCTCTCTCTGTTCTGTGCAAGCAGCTCTATCTCATTGAGGGAGCCGAATCCTGCTGCTCTTGTCTCTCGCATCAATGTTCTTCTCAGTGTCTCCCTGGGTCTTCCTCTTTTTCTCTTACTGTTGATTCCCATATGAGGACTTGCTTTGTTATTCGATTATTATCTCTTCTCATCACATGTCCAACATATGACCATCGTCCTTTCTTTATTACTGAAGATATTAGTGGTTGATTGCGATTAAGTTAGATATGAACAAGTAAAATAAAATAAATCAGCTCTAATGTGTAATCACTCCTACTAAATGGACATTAGACCTGCAGAACAACAAACGATAGTCAATAAAATAGATATTTTTTTATCAATGGATGCTTGAGCGGAACAAAATAAAGGAAATAGTGGGACACAATTACTAACATAGAACCACAGGAAAACAGTAACAAGCACGTGAAGACAAAGACGATGACACTGGACAGACATGAGTCTAGACAGACATGACTCTGGACAGACATGAATCTGGACAGACATGGATGTGGACAAACATGACGCTGGACAGACATGGATCTGGACAGACATGAATCTGGACAGACATGGATCTGGGCAGACATGACTCTGGACAGACATGAATCTGGACAGACATGGATCTGGACAAACATGAATCTAGACAGACATGACTCTGGACAAACATGAATCTAGACAGACATGACTCTGGACAGACATGGATCTGGACAAACATGAATCTAGACAGACATGACTCTAGACAGACATGACTCTGGACAGACATGACCCTGGACAGACATGACCCTGGACAAACATGAATCTAGACAGACATGACTCTGGACAGACATGAATCTGGATAGACATGGATCTGGACAAACATGACTCTGGACAAACATGATTCTGGACAGACTTGAATCTGGACATACATGACTCTGGACAGATATGAATCTGGACAGACATGAATCTGGACAGACATGACTCTGAACAGACATGACGCTGGACAGATATGACGCTGGACAGACATGACGCTGGACAGACATGACGCTGGACAGACATGACGCTGGACAGATATGACTCTGGACAGATATGACGCTGGACAGATATGACGCTGGACAGACATGACGCTGGACAGATATGACGCTGGACAGACATGACAGATATGACGTGGACAGACATGACGCTGGACAGATATGACGCTCAACAGACATGACGCTGGACAGTCATGACGCTGGACAGACATGACGCTGGACAGACATGACGCTGGACAAATATGACGCTGGATAGATATGACGCTGGACAGACATGACGCTGGACATACATGACGCTGGACAGACATGACGCTGGACAGATATGACTCTGGACAGATATGACGCTGGACAGATATGACTCTGGACAGATATGACTCTGGACAGATATGACGCTGGACAGATATGACTCTGGACAGATATGACTCTGGACAGATATGACTCTGGACAGATATGACTCTTGATAGACATGACGCTGGACAGACATGATTCTGGACAGACATGACGCTGGACAGATATGACTCTGGACAGATATGACTCTGGACAGACATGACGCTGGACAGACATGACGCTGGACAGACATGACGCTGGACAGATATGACTCTGGACAGATATGACTCTGTACAGATATGACGCTGGACAGATATGACTCTGGACAGATATGACTCTGGACAGACATGAATCTGGACAGACATGAATCTGGACAGACATGACGCTGGACAGATATGACTCTGGACAGATATGACGCTGGACAGATATGACTCTGTATAACCGTGTTCTGACTGTTCTTGGTACATGACACGACACCAAACAATTTAAGAATCAACAAACTTGCGTGTTACCAATCAGTCCTCATTTATTATATTACATATATATATAGATACTATCAGGCTGTCCTTCCTAGCGTCTCTGTTCTGTAGATACTTGTTCGATCTAATAAGTCTTGGCCGCTGAAGCGACTACCGTCAGTGTTGTACCTCAACTATTCCTATAGTGGTATATTCTATCTGTCTCTCTATATCTAGCTCTCTTTCGTCTGTGTCTTCTGTATCTAACGTTCTCCAATGGCTATCTCGATGTGTATCTCTAGTTCTACGTCTCTTCTCTAAGTTGAAGTTCTTCTGTGACTATCTCAATTCCTATCGGTCGCTAGTGCGTGGCTATCTCTGTGTGTTCCTAGTCGAGATGTCAAAAATGGAAGTCTGTCCCTCAAGTCTGCCCTCTAACTTTTATACGGCTTTGACTGACCGTGAACCTTTTTTCCCCGCCAACTATTCTTTATCCAGATAAAAGTGACATTTGGCTCTACTTCTTTCTGCATTCTAAGTGACCTTCCCTGGCCATCTGTCACTCTTTGTGACTAGCCTCTTATTTCGTGCATTCCACATTCCTTACCGACAGCTAAAGTAAGTTTACGACCAGTGGTCAGTCATGGTGGTCGTGACTAGCGTTTAGTTTCTAGTTCTACATTCCTCACCGACAGCTAAAGTAAGTTTACGACCAGTGGTCATTCCCAGCCATCTGGCACTTTTAGTTTATGTCAGTCAGTGCGGTTAGCCATCCCTATGCTAAATTTGTCTAGTCCTGTTTAGTCCTCAATTATGATCTAAATCTGTATGTGCTATCATTCACGGTTACATACCTTCCCCTATTCTCTAGTGAGAAAATATGCCAAGATTTTCTCACTCAAAAAATAAAAATATAACCGTGAAGTCTTCCATCCCTACCAGTCAATGTCATCTGTTAATATAGTCACTCTACGTCAAAAAAGGACAGCTGTACATCAACTGTAGCATCAAACATACACAGAGTATGTCAAAGTACATACTTAACGCATGACATTTATGCAATATATCAAAGACACTATTCTATAAGGCAAATAAAATAAATCATGCATGACATTTATCAATTCACTCACATATAAAATAAATCAAAGTCCCATTCCAAGAATAATTTCAAACTCAAAACTCACTCTATGACAATAACAAAATACTCTCGATCCGCTGGAAATAAATAGTAGCAAAAATCATTCAGTCCATACACAGCAACTTGTCTGTTCTGAAGGACCTGAATTCTGACCTAAACACTATTCACTCAGCTCATCTCATAGCTCTTAAGTCTCTGTAACTTAAAAATGTTGAGTCTATAACCAACAACATCATTATATATGGTACTATTACAACATGAACTTTGAAAGTATTAATAAAAATATTTAACAATATATTCAACAACATCTATGATATAATAGCAAAATTCATTTTTGACAGATTTCTAGAACATGTCTGAAATAGAGGTAAACAAGTTTACACAAGTCTTCGTGCATGTCAGAGTATAATATCCTCTCAATTCACATAAGAACATATAACAATAATTGGACAACTCACACATCTCCGGAGATAACAACCACAAACAAACAATTAGCTCGAGCAAATAACTGACATCTGACTTACACCATCTCAATTCCACTTCCAAATACTTCTCTGAGCACTCTTCTCTAGTCTCAGGAGCCTATTTCAGTTTCTCATAATACAATGTCTTAGTATCTTCTATCTAATCTCATAACATTATGTCTGTGTACCGTCCACGTAACGTGGTACATTATTTATAGTCATTCGACTACCGACACATTAGTCTCAATAAATTCTCTCATGAATTCTCTTGTTTCTATCCATACATTACGCATATATTACTCATACATCTGTGCACAAGGTTCTCTGACATTTCTTGCACAACTATAGCCATTAGACTACAGATATATGATTTTCTTCTCATGATCTTATAGAACTTCTTATATGACTTCTATGATTACTCTCATATAACATCTTCAGAGTATTGTCACATAACTTTCTACGAGTTACCACTCTCGTTACATAATTACTCTGTTCCCAACCTAACTTCCTTTAGGTTAACTCAAAACACAGGTTATCTATCGCCTTTGTCTCTCTCTTCTTCTTCTTTCTCACTTACTACATACAATTGATCTCTCGTAAACTTGGACTACCATCCAATTTAGTAGTTTACTACTTCTGATCAACTACTCAAGTCTGTATTTCCTCTGAGGCTATCATTCTTTTTCCTCAGATCTCCTGTCTACTCTTATTCTATGCCTCTCCTCTTACAACTTGGAGCTTCTCCCGATGAAAATTAATTCGGGTTTCTTTATTTGATCCTCTTCTTCTATCAATGATTCCTCCACTGTCTCGTAACTATCTGATGCAATAGTCTATTGCTTTCATTTCATTATAACTTAAATTGTCCTTATCTTCTTGTGCTAATCTGTTTTCCCTATCCTCTAAGCGTTGCCTTCTCTCTAGTTATATCCTTAACTGTTTATTGAGGTAAAATGTAATTGTTTCTGGTTACCACTTAATTGTTACTTTTCTTCTTTTTGTACAGCCATTACTGGCTGGCTGTTAGAAGTATCCCTTTTCTGCATACTTCCTTCTCTCTGTCTGCTAAATGTATCTGTTTCTTCCTTGTAGTCTGTAAATTACCTAAACCTCCCTTTATTTAAATCATCTATTTATTATCGTATAATAGTCAGACATAAATAACCACTTATGCCTGCCTTTCTTTTTTCTTCTTCTTTTTCTCCGTCCACTTGGTAGACATTCTCGTCTCCTCTTCATCTCCCTCAGTTAAGTATCCCTTTTCTGATAGATATATCATTGTGTTTCTGATATCTTCTTCACGCTGTCTTCGCTTTTCTTCCCTTAATTCTCTGGAATCTCTCCGATTCCATCTATCCTCTTCTATACCGCTAGATTCTTCATCACCCACAGTGCTGGGGCTATTCTTCCTCGGTCTATTCGCACCTACACTTTCACTATGTCTTGTATGTACCCCAGTATCATCCCATTTCTGTAACATACGATTCTCTTTTTCAAACTTAGCTATCTGTTGCTTCAGCAATTTGTTTTCTTCCACTAAGTCACCATTTCTCTCTACAAAATGTTTGGTCTCCTGTAACATAGTGACGCATGTTTTAATTGCTGCAACCAATTCGGTCTCTGTTTTCTTCCGTTTTTCTATTTCTTCTTCTAATCTTTTTATTTCATTCTTCTCATGTGTTTCTATGTCATTTATTGCTTTGTCTACTTCCATTAATTTATTCTCTTCAACAACAACATTTAGAGAATCTGTTTCTTTTTCCAGATCTTGCTTCAAGGCCAAGAACTTCATCTCTTCACCTTGTTCTGTTTGTGTAAATTTATCTTTACGTTCTATTTTTTCTCTAACCTCTAACGTCTGTGTTTGTGCACAACTTACTGGTGTCACTATTACTTCTCTGTCAGCGCCTTCTGTTTGTTTAGTTTTATTTTAATTTCTACCTTTCTTTTGAATTGCTTTATTAAATCTTTCTTCTTCATTTCCTCTTCTGCTGTGCTATAATCCTCTACGTCACTAGTTTCTTCTGATCTACTCTCCTCCCACTCACGTTCTTTCCTTATGCGTTTGTTAAAATGTATAGCATACAACCTATTACCAGTGTTTAAAATGGCATTTGCCCTTCTCTCACATGTCTTTCTTCTAACTGGACTGTAAACTTCAACTTGTAATTTGATATTATTTATTATATGATTGTCCTTGTTTAAAATGTTGTTTACAATCGCACTATCTTTGTATAGTATTATGGCTTTCTTAGTCTCCTCTGGCCTATCTATTAATTTAAAAAAACATTATCTCACCAAATTTATTAAAATATTTCCTAACCTGTATTTCTTTAATGTCATTCTCTAATTTGTCTACTATTACTTTACAACTGTTTGTTTGTACGTTCTGTCTACCTTCCATGTCTTCTTGTGATATAATAAACTACTGGAAACTATTTAAGCTGCCTAGTTCTACCTATTTACTTGACTTTGTATGTACTCGTTCTCTGGAGGGCTATAATCTAACTACAGCGACACTTTAATTTATGCTTTAAAACAAATGAACAATTAACATACATCAATTTCACTTTTAAATAAAAAAAAAATCAGCAATGTTAATCTGATCAGGGTTTCTGAAAGAAAATGAAACTTAAAATTAGTACTGTACCTGTGGAATGACAAAATTAATTATGATTAAAAGTAATTCTTAAAACTTTCGGCAACCAAAGAAATAGTTTACAAATAACAATGTTATTGTGATAGTATATCACACTTTAAAAAATTATAACAAGCACAGGTCAAAAATACTTTACAATGACAGGTATGTCTATTCTTATTAAAATTAACAAAATAATTAACTATTGAACACTCCTAACTGCTGCTTAACTAACTTAAATAACTAATTATTCGTCACATTCTCAAAGTTAGTGTGCACACTTCCTACTAACACACGCGATGATAACAGAATCACTGATTTTATAACTAAACTACACACTCTTGGCGCTCCTGGAAATAAAATTGTTCTCTACCTAATGTTTACTGTTCTAGCGCTGCACACGATGAAACTGAATTCTGTTATAATTTAAATAAAAAACATTGAGCTCACCAGACTTGACCACATGTGTTATTTCTGCTGGTGTGTCGAACAACACATAACACTCGTGAAAAGGTGAAGGGGTTACTGCTGGACGACACTTGAAAATTTTGACCCAAACATTGATGGTCAGCAGGTACACGCTTGACACGCACGGCCAGTGTGCGGGTAGTTTCCTGTTAGTGTGTTGGTCTGCTAGCGATTCAGGTAACGGTGAACTCTGGCGTGACCTTTCTGTTATGTTGGTCAACTTGCTCGTGAGGTGGGTTGGGTATGGAATGTGCTGTGTGAACTATGTCGATCCTTCTCTCAATCTCTCTCTGTGTACGTGTTGTGTTGATTCTTCTCTCTAATTTGTTGCGTTTATTCTTCTCTCTATTGTGCTGTGTCGATTCTTGTCTCTATCTTCTATCTGTACGTTTCGTGTCGTTTCTTCTCTCAATCTTCTCTCTGTACGTTTTGTGTCGTATCTTCTCTCTGTACTTGTTGTGTTGATTCTTCTCTCTATTGTGCTGTGTCGATTCTACTCTCAAGCTTCTCTCTGTTGTGTTTGTGGTTGCGATCCGGGTCACGTGGCGCCAATTTATCTTTGTATAACCGTGTTCTGACTGTTCTTGGTATATGACACGACACCGCACATTCAAGAATCAACAAACTTTGCGTGTTAAAATCAGTCCTCATTTATTATATTACATATATATATATATAGATACTATCAGACTGTCCTTCCTAGCGTCTCTGTTCTGTAGATACTTGTTTGATCTAATAAGTCTTGGCCGCTGAAGCGACTACCGTCAGTGTTGTACCTCAACTATTCCTATAGTGGTATATTCTATCTGTCTCTCTATATCTAGCTCTCTTTCGTCTGTGTCTTCTGTATCTAACGTTCTCCAATGGCTATCTCGGTGCCTATCTTTAGTTCTCCGTCTCTTCTCTAAGTTGAAGTTCTTCTGTGACTATCTCAATTCCTATCGGTCGCTAGTGCGTGGTTATCTCTGTGTGTTCCTAGTCGAGATGTCAAAAATGGAAGTCTGTCCCTCAAGTCTGCCCTCTAACTTTTATACGGCTTTGACTGACCGTGAACCTTTTTTTCCCGCCAACTATTCTTTATCCAGATAAAAGTGACATTTGGCTCTACTTCTTTCTGCATTCTAAGTGACCTTCCCTGGCCATCTGTCACTCTTTGTGACTAGCCTCTTATTTCGTGCATTCCACATTCCTTACCGACAGCTAAAGTAAGTTTACGACCAGTGGTCAGTCATGGTGGTCGTGACTAGCGTTTAGTTTCTAGTTCTACATTCCTCACCGACAGCTAAAGTAAGTTTACGACCAGTGGTCATTCCCCAGCCATCTGGCACTTTTAGTTTATGTCAGTCAGTGCGGTTAGCCATCCCTATGCTAAATTTGTCTAGTCCTGTTTAGTCCTCAATTATGATCTAAATCTGTATGTGCTATCATTCACGGTTACATCTGGACAGATATGGCGCTGGACAGATATGACTCTGGACAGATATGACGCTGGACAGATGTGACTCTGGGCAGATATGACGCTGGACAGACATGAATCTGGACAGACATGAATCTGGACAGACATGACGCTGGACAGATATGACTCTGGACAGATATGACGCTGGACAGATATGACGCTGGACAGATATGACGCTGGACAGATATGACTCTGGACAGATATGACTCTGGACAGATATGACGCTGGACAGATATGACTCTTGACAAACATGACTCTGGACAGATATGACGCTGGACAGACATGACTCTTGACAGACATGACTCTTGACAGACATGACGCTGGACAGATATGACTCTTGACAGACATGACTCTGGACAGAAACACTGAAGAAACCCAACTGATAGCATTAAACGAGGTAGTTATTGGAATTCATATGGGGAACGGTGGAAAAGACAAGTGACACCACAGAAAGAAAAATAAAAGATTAGGAAGTCATGGAACGATAAAAGGTCAAGGCAACTGCTACTACAAAACGGTTTCAGTTGAAAATTATTGGTTAAAGACCTAAGCTCTACAGAAAGTGTAAACAATGAAGAAGAATCATAGAGTACAAGTTTTTCTGGAATTTTGATCGTCTCAAAAGTGTTGTCAGAGCTCCACAGTTTATGGCTGATCTTCCCAGGTCCTGACCGCCCTTCTACTCGCCACGGAACAAGTCAGCATCGCTGGAATCAGAACATCGACTAAAGATGACAAGCAGGTTAGCATGTTTTAAACGTACTTTTTAGCTCAGTTTTGTACTTCTTTCATATTATTCTAGCATTAAATTAAAAAACAAAATTTCTTGATTATTAGAGCAACTTTTAAAAATTGTAGTGTCAATTTGATGCAAACAAGTGGATGCCCTGAGCTGCAATTCTCATGTTGCTATGTTTTCTTTTGATCTTTATTCATGCAGCACAAAATGTAATCTTATCTAGTGGGCTTGATATTCTTCTTCAACGTTCCATAACCCGGGGGCGTCGTTCGGACACTACTGACAGACTTTGTCTACCTGCGGGTTGTTCTACACCACTGACAAACTTTGACTACCTGCGGGTTGTTCTACATCACTGTCAGACTTTGTCAACCTGCGAGTTGTTCTACACTGCTGACAGACTTTGTCAACCTGCGGGTTGTTCTACACTGCTGATAAACTTTGTCAACCTGCGGGTTGTTCTACACTGCTGACAGACTTTGTCAAGCTGCGGGTTGTTCTACACCACTGACAGACTTTGTCAACCTGCGGGTTGTTCTACACTGCTGATAAACTTTGTCAACCTGCGAGTTGTTCTACACTGCTGACAGACTTTGTCAACCTGCGGGTTGTTCTACACCACTGACAAACTTTGACTACCTGCGGGTTGTTCTACATCACTGTCAGACTTTGTCAACCTGCGAGTTGTTCTACACCACTGTAAGACTTTGTCAACCTGCGAGTTGTTCTACACCACTGTAAGACTTTGTCAACCTGCGGGTTGTTCTACACTGCCGACAGACTTTGTCAACCTGCGAGT
This sequence comes from Megaustenia siamemsis, assembly GCA_032433765.1. NCBI lineage: Eukaryota > Metazoa > Mollusca > Gastropoda > Stylommatophora > Ariophantidae > Megaustenia > Megaustenia siamemsis. The sequence continues at coordinate 4,945,420 of JAVIAB010000059.1, read as the reverse complement.
TGTTCTACACTGCCGACAGACTTTGTCAACCTGCGGGTTGTTCTACACCGCTGACAAACTTTGACTACCTCCGGGTTGTTCTACCCTACTGACAGAATTTGTCAACCTGCGGGTTGTTCTACACCGCTGACAGACTTTGTCAACCTGCGGTTTGTTCTACACTGCCGACAGACTTTGTCTACCTGCGGGTTGTTCTACACCACTGTCAGACTTTGTCAACCTGCGGGTTGTTCTACACCACTGACAGACATGTCAACCTGCGGGTTGTTCTACACCACTGACAAACTTTGACTACCTGCGGGTTGTTCTACACCGCTGACAAACTTTGTCAACCTGCGGGTTGTCCTACACCACTGACAGACATGTCAACCTGCGGGTTGTTCTACACCACTGACAAACTTTGACTACCTGCGGGTTGTTCTACACCGCTGACAAACTTTGTCAACCTGCGGGTTGTTCTACACCACTGACAAACTTTGTCAACCTGCGGGTTGGTCTACATCACTGACAGACTTTGACTGTCTGCAGGTTGTTCTACACCGCTGACAAACTTTGTCTACCTGCGGGTTGTTCTACACCACTGACAGACTTTTTCAACTTGCTCAATTTCTGCCTATTTTCAGACATTCTTTGGTACATGGCAATGTTTTGGCGTGTCCACTCTTTGATATTATCTTCCCCCTCCTTCTCTGCCTACCGCTCCTTCTCGCTTTCTTTGACATTATGATGAATCAATGCAAAACTACTCCTCTTTGATTTGATTTGTCCTTGCTAGAAAAGACAACAATTCTAACATTCACACTGCTTTGTAGTATGCTTGCTCTATCCATCTTTGATTACATATTCCAACAATGTCTTTTGAAGCCTTTTTGTTACATTATAATTTCATTTCTTCAGTAAAATTAGTACTCAATTAATCGCAAATGTAATTTATTCTTCATTTTGGTGTGTGGCCCTTAGAAGCACCGTCAGACATGGGACAGTCATCACGTGTATCAGTACAAGCCCCGGAGTTACGCTTCTCCTCTAGTTCGTCAAATACTATTATACTTAGATATTTGTTCTATTCTTACCAAATGGACATTTTAAAAAAAATTACAATTAGTGATGTATGGGGCTGTGTGATTTTGTCAGAAAATTATTTCAAATGTAGATACATGAAATGAAGAAGTTATAATGGGCCGTAGTTCTCACATGGAGACAACATATTGTCACTACGATCTGTGAAGGTTTAATTTCTTTCTATTTGTGTTTCAACTGTTCTCTCTTCGTGTTTCTCCTATTCATGATGCAAGCACATTCATAATGAATCTAGGACACGGCATATTTTTTTTCCTTTAAATGTCGGATGTTTCTGTTCTGTGATCAATTTATCAAGCTCAGCTGAACCTTTTCATGAGGTTCTTAGTATATAGGAGGTATTTGGTATATAGGAGGTATTTGGTGTGTATAGGAGGTATTTGGTGTATAGGAGGTATTTGGTATATAGGAGGTATTTAGTATATATGAGGTATTTGGTATATAGGAGGTACTCGGTATATAGGAGGTATTTGGTATATATGAGGTACTTGGTGTATATCAGGTACTTGGTATATAGGAGGTATTGGTATATTTTAGATTCTTTAAACATATGAACTAATTGGTATATATGAACTAATTGGTATATATGAACTAATTGGTATATATGAACTAATTGGTATATATGAACTTATTGGTATTATGAACTAATTGGTTCATATGAACTAATTGGTATATATGAACTAATTGGTATATATGAACTTATTGGTATTATGAACTAATTGGTTTATATGAACTAATTGGTATATACGAACTAATTGGTATATATGAACTAATTGGTATATATGAACTAATTGGTATATATGAACTAATTAGTATACATGAACTAATTGGTATACATGAACTAATTGGTATATATGAACTAATTGGTTTATATGAACTAATTGGTATGTATGAACTAATTGGTATATATGAACTAATTGGTATACATGAACTAATTGGTATATATGAACTAATTGATATATATGAACTAATTGGTTTATATGAACTAATTGGTATATATGAACTAATTGGTATATATGAACTAATTGGTTTATATGAACTAATTGGTATATATGAACTAATTGGTATGTATGAACTAATTGGTATATATGAACTAATTGGTTTATATGAACTAATTGGTATATATGAACTAATTGGTTTATATGAACTAATTGGTATGTATGAACTAATTGATATGTATGAACTAATTGGTATGTATGAACTAATTGGTATATAAGAACTAACTGGTTTATATAAACTAATTGATTTATATGAACTAATTGGTATATATGAACTAATTGGTATATATGAACTAATTGTTTATATGAAATAATTGGTATATATGAACTAATTTGTATATATGAACTAATTGGTATATATATGAACTAATTGGTATATATGAACTACATTCAAATGACAGTGTCACAACGCTAACCTTCAAGAATGAGAAAAAAGAGTGACAGACAGACAGACAAAGATATAGAGAAAAAGACAGACAGACATATATACAGAGAGACAGACAAAGAAAGAGAGACACAGAGAGAGAGAAAGCGAATGAGAGAAAAAGCAAGTATAAAAATATATACTTTGTCTTTACATGTACAAACGGACAAGATTGTGTCGCTGTGACACGTGTTAAATTTAACAACTGTTGATCTGTTGTGAACCTTTCACAGGTTGTATCAGGTCAGCTCATCCCAGACACTACACATCGTTTGTTGAAGCGTGCAACGGGCACAGTTAAATGGTTCAGTGATGAGAAAGTGTATGATTTTATTGAGGCTAACAACACGTATGTTTCTGTGGGCGTACATCACAACAAATAGAATATCGAGAAGAAATGAAGAACAAGGTTTCCCTTTTACAGAAATTATCGCGGCTTGTACAGATGGGCTAAAAGTAACACAGAAAACAACTATATAACAAGACTGGACACAGATCTGGGTAAATATATCGATGAACTTTGATACAAGACTAGATTATTTCATAGACTTAGATTATCAGATATACGGGAATGAAACGCCTGCTTTAAATTTCGAGCTAAAGAGGATATTGAACCGATGAAGGGTAAGGTGTATTTATTTAAATCTTAGACATCCCAAATATAGAGCACGGCACATAGTAGACACACGCAAAATCAGCAGTTTAAACCACACGTCAGTAAAAGATGAGAAAGTTGAACTGATAAGATCATTTCCAAAGATGTAACGGCTTAACCGAGACCAACTGTTATTTAAAGCCAAAGACACAGAGATAGATAAAAGAGAACACTGATGACACCATGATAGTCTAAACATGGAAGACATTCCACCGATCTCAGAAACTGACAGACGGAAGAAAGTAATGTAGAAAGATTGTGATGCTGGTGTCGTACAGGGATTAGATGGGCGGGCAGAAGTGGCTAGAAGAATAAAAGAAAACAGACATTTTCTGAGAAATAAAATAGTCCTCATCTCAGCAGGTTTATTATCGCCCTTGGCTTGAAAAAAGAAATATTTTGTCCTTTCCTTTATTGGTTTTCTTTAAATCGAAATAACGAGGATTTTATTTGGGGATCAACTCAGGATCTGTAACAACGTGCGGAAATTATAAAATAAAATAAAGAAATTATTGCATTTCATTCTGGTGTTTGTGTTGTAGCTACCTTCAATTTGATGAACTAAATGTTTGTGTTGTAGCTACCTTCAACTTGAACAAAATGTGTGTGTTGTAGTTACCTTCAACTTGATGAACAAAATGTTTGTGTTGTAGTTACCTTCAACTTGATGAACAAAATGTTTATGTTGTAGTTACCTTCAACTTGATGAACAAAATGTTTGTGTTGTAGTTACCTTCAACTTGAACAAAATGTTTGTGTTGTAGTTACCTTCAACATGATGAACAAAATGTTTGTGTTGTAGCTACATTCAACTTGATGAACTAAATGTTTGTGTTGTAGCTACCTTCAACTTGATGAACAAAATGTTTGTGTTGTAGTTACCTTCAACTTGATGAACAAAATGTTTGCGTTGTAGCTACCTTCAACTTGATGAACAAAATGTTTGTGTTGTAGTTACCTTCAACTTAATTACCAAAATGTTTGTGTTGTAGTTACCTTCAACTTGAACAAAATGTTTGTGTTATAGTTACCTTCAACTTGAACAAAATGTTTGTGTTGTAGTTACCTTCAACTTAATGACCACAATGTTTGTGTTGTAGTTACCTTCAACTTGAACAAAATGTTTGTGTTGTAGTTACCTTCAACTTGAACAAAATGCTTGTGTTGTAGTTACCTTCAACTTGAACAAAATGTTTGTGTTGTAGTTACCTTCAACTTGATGAACAAAATGTTTGTGTTGTAGTTACCTTCAACTTGAACAAAATGTTTGTGTTGTAGTTACCTTCAACTTGATGAACAAAATGTTTGTGTTGTAGTTACCTTTAACTTGAACAAAATGTTTGTGTTGTAGCTACCTTCAACTTGATGAACAAAATGTTTGTGTTGTAGTTACCTTCAACTTGAACAAAATGTTTGTGTTGTAGTTACCTTCAACTTGATGAACAAAATGTTTGTGTTGTAGTTACCTTCAACTTGATGAACAAAATGTTTGTGTTGTAGTTACCTTCAACTTGATGAACAAAATGTTTGTGTTGTAGTTACCTTCAACTTGAACAAAATGTTTGTGTTGTAGCTACCTTCAACTTGAACAAAATGTTTGTGTTGTAGTTATCTTCAACTTGAACAAAATGTTTGTGTTGTAGTTACCTTCAACTTGATGAACAAAATGTTTGTGTTGTAGCTACCTTCAATTTGAACAAAGTGTTTGTGTTGTAGCTACCTTCAACTTGAACAAAATGTTTGTGTTGTAGTTACCTTCAACTTGAACAAAATGTTTGTGTTGTAGTTACCTTCAACTTGAACAAAATGTTTGTGTTGTAGTTACCTTCAACTTGAACAAAATGTTTGTGTTGTAGTTACCTTCAACTTGAACAAAATGTTTGTGTTGTAGTTACCTTCAACTTGAACAAAATGTTTGTGTTGTAGTTACCTTCAACTTGAACAAAATGTTTGTGTTGTAGTTACCTTCAACTTGATGAACAAAATGTTTGTGTTGTAGTTACCTTCAACTTGAACAAAATGTTTGTGTTGTAGCTACCTTCAACTTGAACAAAATGTTTGTGTTGTAGCTACCTTCAACTTGAACAAAATGTTTGTGTTGTAGTTACCTTCAACTTGAACAAAATGTTTGTGTTGTAGTTACCTTCAACTTGAACAAAATGTTTGTGTTGTAGCTACCTTCAACTTGAACAAAATGTTTGTGTTGTAGTTACCTTCAACTTGAACAAAATGTTTGTGTTGTAGTTACCTTCAACTTGAACAAAATGTTTGTGTTGTAGTTACCTTCAACTTGAACAAAATGTTTGTGTTGTAGTTACCTTCAACTTGAACAAAATGTTTGTGTTGTAGTTACCTTCAACTTGAACAAAATGTTTGTGTTGTAGTTACCTTCAACTTGATGAACAAAATGTTTGTGTTGTAGTTACCTTCAACTTGAACAAAATGTTTGTGTTGTAGCTACCTTCAACTTGAACAAAATGTTTGTGTTGTAGCTACCTTCAACTTGAACAAAATGTTTGTGTTGTAGTTACCTTCAACTTGAACAAAATGTTTGTGTTGTAGTTACCTTCAACTTGAACAAAATGTTTGTGTTGTAGCTACCTTCAACTTGAACAAAATGTTTGTGTTGTAGTTACCTTCAACTTGAACAAAATGTTTGTGTTGTAGTTACCTTCAACTTGAACAAAATGTTTGTGTTGTAGTTACCTTCAACTTGAACAAAATGTTTGTGTTGTAGTTACCTTCAACTTGAACAAAATGTTTGTGTTGTAGTTACCTTCAACTTGAAAAAAATGTTTGTGTTGTAGTTACCTTCATCTTGAACAAAATGTTTGTGTTGTAGTTACCTTCAACTTGAACAAAATGTTTGTGTTGTAGCTACCTTCAACTTGAACAAAATGTTTGTGTTGTAGCTACCTTCAACTTGAACAAAATGTTTGTGTTGTAGCTACCTTCAACTTGAACAAAATGTTTGAGTTGTAGCTACCTTCAACTTGAACAAAATGTTTGTGTTGTAGTTACATTCAACTTGAACAAAATGTTTGTGTTGTAGCTACCTTTAACTTGATGAACAAAATGTTTGTGTTGTAGCTACCTTTAACTTGATGAACAAAATGTTTGTGTTGTAGCTACATTCAACTTGATGAACAAAATGTTTGTGTTGTAGTTACCTTCAACTTGAACAAAATGTTTGTGTTGTAGCTACCTTTAACTTGATGAACAAAATGTTTGTCTTGTAGCTACCTTTAACTTGATGAACAAAATGTTTGTGTTGTAGTTACCTTCAACTTGAACAAAATGTTTGTGTTGTAGTTACCTTCAACTTGAACAAAATGTTTGTGTTGTAGTTACCTTCAACTTGAACAAAATGTTTGTGTTGTAGCTACCTTTAACTTGAACAAAATGTTTGTGTTGTAGCTACCTTCAACTTGAACAAAATGTTTGTGTTGTAGCTACCTTTAACTTGAACAAAATGTTTGTGTTGTAGTTACCTTCAACTTGAACAAAATGTTTGTGTTGTAGCTACCTTCAACTTGAACAAAATGTTTGTGTTGTAGCTACCTTCAACTTGAACAAAATGTTTGTGTTGTAGCTACCTTCAACTTGAACAAAATGTTTGTGTTGTAGCTACCTTCAACTTGAACAAAATGTTTGTGTTGTAGTTACCTTCAACTTGAACAAAATGTTTGTGTTGTAGTTACCTTCAACTTGAACAAAATGTTTGTGTTGTAGCTACCTTCAACTTGAACAAAATGTTTGTGTTGTAGTTACCTTCAACTTGAACAAAATGTTTGTGTTGTAGTTACCTTCAACTTGAACAAAATGTTTGTGTTGTAGCTACCTTCAACTTGAACAAAATGTTTGTGTTGTAGTTACCTTTAACTTGAACAAAATGTTTGTGTTGTAGCTACCTTTAACTTGATGAACTAAATGTTTGTGTTGTAGCTACCTTTAACTTGATGAACTAAATGTTTGTGTTGTAGTTACCTTCAACTTGAACAAAATGTTTGTGTTGTAGTTACCTTCAACTTGAACAAAATGTTTGTGTTGTAGCTACCTTCAACTTGAACAAAATGTTTGTGTTGTAGTTACCTTTAACTTGAACAAAATGTTTGTTTTGTAGTTACCTTCAACTTGAACAAAATGTTTGTGTTGTAGTTACCTTCAACTTGATGAACAAAATGTTTGTGTTGTAGTTACCTTCAACTTGAACAAAATGTTTGTGTTGTAGTTACCTTCAACTTGAACAAAATGTTTGTGTTGTAGCTACCTTTAACTTGAACAAAATGTTTGTGTTGTAGCTACCTTCAACTTGAACAAAATGTTTGTGTTGTAGCTACCTTTAACTTGAACAAAATGTTTGTGTTGTAGTTACCTTCAACTTGAACAAAATGTTTGTGTTGTAGCTACCTTCAACTTGAACAAAATGTTTGTGTTGTAGCTACCTTCAACTTGAACAAAATGTTTGTGTTGTAGTTACCTTCAACTTGAACAAAATGTTTGTGTTGTAGCTACCTTCAACTTGAACAAAATGTTTGTGTTGTAGTTACCTTCAACTTGAACAAAATGTTTGTGTTGTAGTTACCTTCAACTTGAACAAAATGTTTGTGTTGTAGCTACCTTCAACTTGAACAAAATGTTTGTGTTGTAGTTACCTTCAACTTGAACAAAATGTTTGTGTTGTAGTTACCTTCAACTTGAACAAAATGTTTGTGTTGTAGCTACCTTTAACTTGATGAACAAAATGTTTGTGTTGTAGCTACCTTTAACTTGATGAACAAAATGTTTGTGTTGTAGCTACCTTTAACTTGATGAACAAAATGTTTGTGTTGTAGTTACCTTCAACTTGATGAACAAAATGTTTGTGTTGTAGCTACCTTTAACTTGATGAACAAAATGTTTGTGTTGTAGCTACCTTTAACTTGATGAACAAAATGTTTGTGTTGTAGCTACCTTTAACTTGATGAACAAAATGTTTGTGTTGTAGCTACCTTCAACTTGAACAAAATGTTTGTGTTGTAGCTACCTTTAACTTGATGAACAAAATGTTTGTGTTGTAGCTACCTTTAACTTGATGAACAAAATGTTTGTGTTGTAGCTACCTTTAACTTGATGAACAAAATGTTTGTGTTGTAGTTACCTTCAACTTGAACAAAATGTTTGTGTTGTAGTTACCTTCAACTTGAACAAAATGTTTGTGTTGTAGTTACCTTCAACTTGAACAAAATGTTTGTGTTGTAGTTACCTTCAACTTGAACAAAATGTTTGTGTTGTAGTTACCTTCAACTTGAACAAAATGTTTGTGTTGTAGTTACCTTCAACTTGAACAAAATGTTTGTGTAAACTTTAAGAACTAGAGGTCGGGTTCGATCCTGATCATCGGCTTCCGGGTTCACCCAGCCTTAAATGGGTACCGGATTTTTTTTTTCTGGGAAAGTAAAGCGGCACGGGGGTAATACCAACCACATTACCCCCAAAAATCATGTGCCCAATTCTATAAAAATGTATGGTCACTAATGCCATATTCTCTATAGGCCACTTGGCGTGACGGGGCCCTTTAAGTTCTTTTACTTGTGTGTTCACTTTGCTCTTTGTCTCAGATCTTTCTAATGAGAAGTGAAATATGTTTACTGTTTATTGATAGTACGTGTATGAGATCATGGTAATTAGAGGCGAGATGTATGTGTTCTGACAGTACGTGTATGAGAGCATGGTAATTAGAGGTGAGATGTATGTGTTCTGACAGTACTTGTATGAGAACATGGTAATTAGAGGTGAGATGCATGTGTTCTGATAGTACTTGTATCAGATGTCCTTAATGAGAGGTGAAAAATGTTTGCTGCATATTTTCCATATATGGACGAGCTAGACGTTGAACCAACTGTAGAAGAACTTAGCAAGACCATAGATAGATTGGCCTCCGGTAAGGCGCCAGGACAAGATGGGATCCCTTACGATTTGATAAAATTCTGCAAAAGTGCTCTGTTACATCCCTTGCTTGAAGTACTACATTTATGCTGGAAAGAGAAAACCAATGTTCAAGATATGAGAGGACTCCATGATTGTAACTATCTACAAAAATAAAGGACATAGAAGCGACTACAACAACTACAGAGGCACCTCTTTACTCAGCATCAGGGGCAAGACTTTCGTCAGAGTCATCATTAGAAGGCTACAAAACTCGCAGAACGCGTATATTCCAAATCGCAATGCTGCTTTACATCCTGGAGATCAAGTGCAGACATGATTTTCTCTTTACGTCATTTTCAAGAAAAAACTAGAGAGCAGAAAAAGTCTCTCTTCATCGACTTTATCGACCTTACAAAGGCCTGGTCAGCAGGTACAGTCTTTTCATAATACTTTCTGAAACAGACTGTCCACACACTCTGCTGGCCAAGGCTGCTGCAAAATCTTTAGTCAACTAAGACTTTCGGAGGCTGCTACTGCTACAAACACTACTACTATTACTGCCATTCTACTATAACTACTATTACTACTATTCATCACCATCATCATCATCGAGTGCCATCTCCGCAACGAAGGTTGGCTACCATGGAGCGCAATTTTGCTCTGTCTCTTGCTTTTATGGTCCAGGTTGTCAATGGCTGGTTTGTCCATCTTTTTATGTTACTCGTCCATGTTAGTCTTGGTCTGCCTCTGCCTTTTTTATCTTGTATTTTTTCTCAAGGATTTACTTTTAGTAGGCTGTTGTACTACTACTACTACTACTTCTACTACTACTACTACTACTACTAATACTGCTAATAACACTATTACTACTACCATACTAATACCACTACTACTACTGTCATAGTACTACCACTACTACTACTATTACTATTACTACTATTACTGTTACTACTGCCAAAACCACTACTACCACTACGATACCATTACCACTGCTACTACAATTACCATCACTACTACTATACTACTACCACTACTACTACTCCCACTATTACTAAGAGCAATATTATAAATTACATCTACCAGTACTACTACTACCATATTACTAAAACAATTACTAACACTATCATACCACTCTACCACTACTAATACAACTACGATCACTACTGCTCCGATCTATAATATAAACTACTACCGTATTACTACTACTACTACTAAGAATACCACTACTACTACTACTACTACTACTACCACTAATACTAATATTATTTCCACAAACACTACCACTACAACTACCACCACTACTACTACTATCACTACTGCTACCACCACTACTACTACTATCAATACTGCTACCACCACTACTACTACTATCACTACTGCTACCAACACTATTGCTACCACCATAACTGCAACCACCACTACAACTACCACCACTACTACTACTATCACTACTGCTACCACCACTACTACTACTATCACTACTGCTACCACCACTACTACTACTATCACTACTGCTACCACCATAAATGCTACCACCACTACAACTACCACCACTACTGCTACCACCACTACTGCTACCACCACTACTGCTACCACCACTACTACTACTATCACTACTGCTACCAACACTACTACTACCACCACTACTACTACCACCACTACTACTACTATCACTACTGCTACCAACACTACTGCTACCACCACTACTGCTAAAATAACTACTGCTACTCTCACTACTGCTACCACCACTATTGCTACCACTACCAGTACTCCTACCGCCACTACTACTGTGGACAAAGGGATAAAATAGTGTCCTAATGGAGTAAACATGGACAAAGGGATAAAATAGTGTCCTAATGGAGTAAACATGGACAAAGGGATAAAATAGTGTCCTAATGGAGTAAACATGGACAAAGGGATAAAATAGTGTCCTAATGGAGTAAACATGGACAAAGGGATAAAATAGTGTCCTAATGGAGTAAACATGGACAAAGGGATAAAATAATGGCCTAATGTAAAAATTCTTGGCAAAATGGAGAATGTGTAGTTATGTCTAAAAAATTATATCCTTCTAGTGAAACTTCACACTACGGTAATTTGATTTTTTTTTTTTATGTTAAAGAGAATTGAGAAAATCATGACTAAATATAAAAAATGAAATCTGTAACTTGTTATTAAACTATACAAACTAAAGTACCAGCACTACAGTGCCGAAGTGAATATGGGCTCTGTTGCGACAGAGTACCAGCTAGACTTCTGTCAAGGTAGAGCGTGTAAAAGCAAAGAGAAATTAAAGAAAATAAAAAAGAAAAAAGAAAACAAGAAAAAACACAATATGTTTGAAGCTTTACTTAATAAATGGACGGCACAAAGTACAACGTTTCGGCTTGATATGGCCTTCAGAAGAAACAAATATACAACACCAACATTCTTGAATATCGTCGTAAAAAGCATGCAAGTTAGGAACCTCTCTAGGCCTTGTTATCGTACGGGGAATATCACATCCTGGGTTTGCCATTAACAAACGGAAGATTTGTCAGTAAAATGGTCAACACCACGCCACACCGCTCTTACTTCACAGAAAAATCTCTATAGCTCGTTTCAAAACATATGCCCAACTTCAAAACGCTATTACTCTCTAACCGTTTGTTAAATACTTTTGAAATTTTCCAAATGTTATTAGAATGCAAAAGACCCTTTAAATGTATATTTAACAAATATCTTGCAGCTGCAGTTTTCTTAAAGCGGCGATATTTCTTTGATGTTTGTCAAAATTGTAAATTGTGAAGCCCTAAAGAATAGAAATTACCGTAGTTGCTGGTCTACGATTAATTTTCACTAGGTAAAGGCGTGGCCGTAATGGGGAAATAACTGGATAAAACAAAACACCAGGAGAATTATTGTCTGCTCAGTTCGAGGACGGACGATAATATCAAGGTATACCTGTATGTCCAATTTTCATAGTTGTGTGGTCCTGAAAAGGACCGTTTGTTGAAATAATTTAAGGTAATATAGGGGCCAACATTGTGGGGGCTATATACTTTCATTCTGAATCAGACGAGTCTAAAAGATTAATAACTGTTTGGGTTGAACATTCCACAAACCATCATTTTTCCAATATTCCTCTTCCTGTTTTAAGACGTGGTCTTCACATTTAGCCCAATAATCTTTGTCTATATTTAATAAAGCGAGATTAGCAAGAGTCTTTACATCGCATATTTTGAATGTTGTATTTTCATCTGCCACTTGTCCTTTTAATTTTGCCCAGATTAGTTCTATTGGATTTAAATGAGCATGGTAAGGTGGCAGCCTCAAACTTATATGACCGTGCTCTTGGATAATCTTATCTATTTGAAAAATCTTTGTCCTCTGTTTTTGCTTTACTAGAGATAGTAATTCAGGTTTTAAGTACATGTTATTAAATTGTATGTGCTCCTTTGTGAGCCATATCTTAATAGCATCTTTTGTACTGGATGACGTCGGGACTTTATCTTCAAGTGCAACAATGTTGTGGTACGCTGCATTGTCCTTTATTAGGCAAGATGGTCGATCTAGTGATGGGAGAACAGAATTTTCAATCCAATGTCTAAATATGTGACCATTCATCTCAGAGTGATAATCCCGATTGTCTATGGATTTTGAAAGAAAAATGAGCTCTGCATTCTGTATTAGTCCATGTTGTCGACTATCTGCATGAGCAATTATCAAGCGCTGTCCTTTGCTGCTAGGTATTAATCTCTTAATCTTTCCATCTGATGACTGCCATTCCCTTTGGTTAGTGTGGTGAACATTGATCCATGTTTCATCCAAGTACACAATATCATAACCTTGCTTGCGCACCTCTTTTACTTCACGTAAGTACTTGCTTCTCATGACTACTATATGTGGCTTCTCACAGATGATGTTTCGTCCATTGGAATACTTTCTGAATGTAAAGCCTGCAGCTCTCACATTCCTCCATAATATAGACTTTGATATTTCAATACTGTTGTTCTTTTTCAGCGATACTTTTAATTTTCTTATTGTAACAGTTTCATTCATACCCAACATTTTGCGAATTTCACTTCTAATAAGTTCACTGTCGAAATTATCCAACATTTTTGCTCTTCCTTGTGATTTTGTATATTTGGAACATTGACGGTCACGTGCTTGAATCCAGCGATTAAATGACCGTTTAGAGAAATCCAAAATGTGTCTTGTCCTATTCTCAAGGTTTTCTAAAGAATGAAATAATCTTCCTCGTTTAGCCTCTTTGCAAAAATAGTCATACATTTTTATTGCGATGTTTTGTAAACTGCAGAATTTCATTTTACGACTCATGATAAATGTTAGCGTTCCACGTTACGCCGCTGAATTAACGGAAATGGAACACACAATGTCTCGTGTTTTCTAAAAGTGTCTAATTGTGTCAGACAGCTCACGTTTAAAGCGTGCAAAATCGTAAATTTGACCGTGTATAGATTTGTAATCGCTATTTTTAACTTAAATACTGTAAACACTAAGTTTTGACTACATCAATGGGTCGTTATAAATTTATATAAATCAAATAAGCAATAATAATAACCAAATGTTTGTTTTTAATGAAATTAATTCCCTGTTGGGTTCTAATCATTATAACTTTACATGCAAATTTTGAAAAAAATACAAAAAGCGGTTTAAAAGATATTGATTTTAAAAGTTGGGCACGACTTATGAAACAAGCTATAGTCTTTCTTTCTTCACTACGCTTTCGGTGTCAAGGAAGATACTAAATTCTGGCTTTGGTCTCGCTCTATCCCTCTCTCTCTCTCTATATATATATATATATATCTTTCCGGTTAAATTTGCGGAATGGCGACAGGGATCCGTCGAGGCACTGTCTGAAAAGTGTTCCTTATAGCAGTTTCCTATATATTAGTTTCCATATTCCAAGTCCGGCTTGCTGCCGGAGCTACTGAGTAGTGCTCCGTGCACACCGTGACCTGTGTGGTTCATCCTGCTGGTGTTTATAAATTCAGATTGCTTATGATGATTTCGCATGACGAAGGACAGTTCAAATGCGTTCACTGTTGGTGCTATAATACGCCTTATGTCTTTTGACGTGTGCTGTGTTTGCTACGATGGGGACTGCAACTGCCTTTCTTTGTTTGGGTATTCGATGAGATGTAAATTCAGATGTTTCCACTGACACGGGAGGTTGAGCAGTTATGGATTTCCATTATTTCGCAGTGATACCGGGGCCTTCGAATAATGATAACTATAATGTTGCGATACGAAGCACATGGTGCCCAGTTTGAACCACTAACAACATGCAATCACACGCGATTATACGCATTTGTTGTCCACACAAAGACGGTCTCAGAACAGCGTTATTGACTTTCAGGAATGTTATAAATGTTCACTCTAAGTCGAAACATGTGGAGGTGGGACAAACTTTCCTTCCAGTTATTGCTTTTCCTAACGGAGAGAGTCAGGGACATATTTCAAAATGTGTGGACTAGTGTGCGCCAAGCTGAGATTAAACCCATAATCATTTAATCATTACATTAAATTCCTAACCACAGCGCTACCGGTGCTCCTGTTTGTTTCTAACTATATCTTGCCATTAACTGTTTGTTAAACAAAACCAACCTTAATTAGTCTTTTAATCTGCTCAATTGTATGTCGAGTATGCCGAGTTTACTCAAATCATTTTGACTGAGAAGTTGATTGGAGCAAGTGGTGGGGTGTAACGTACACTCCTACAAAGAAGTTGATTGGAGCAAGTGGTGGGGTGTAACGTACACTCCTACAAAGAAGTTGATTGGAGCAAGTGGTGGGATGTAACGTACACTCCTACACAGAAGTTGATTGGAGCAAGTGGTGGGATGTAACGTACACTTCTACACAGAAATTGATTGGAGCAAGTGGTAAGATGTAACGTACACTCCTACTCAGAAGTTGATTGGAGCAAGTGGTGGGGTGTAACGTACACTCCTACAAAGAAGTTAATTGGAGCAAGTGGTGGGGTGTAACGTACACTCCTACAAAGAAGTTAATTGGAGCAAGTGGTGGGGTGTAACGTACACTCCTACAAAGAAGTTAATTGGAGCAAGTGGTGGGGTGTAACGTACACTCCTACAAAGAAGTTGATTGGAGTAAGTGGTGGGGTGTAATATACACTCCTACAAAGAGGTTGATTGGAGCAAGTGGTGGGGTGTAAAGTAGACTCCTACCAACTATGGTGACATCCTTACAAAAAAAAAAGGAACAAAGCAAAATCATAAAGATTCGGTCTACGTGCTGCCTTCTTCAGAAAACAAGAAAAAACAACAACATGGTACCCACCACTTGCTACCAGCTTTACCGCAGTACTTACTCCTTGTGACCAGCTTTACCGCAGCACTTACTCCTTGTGACCAGCTTTACCACAGTACTTACTCCTTGTGACCAGCTTTACCACAGTACTTACTCCTTGCTGCCAGCTTTACCGCAGTACTTACTCCTTGTGACCAGCTTTACCGCAGCACTTACTCCTTGTGACCAGCTTTACCGCAGTACTTACTCCTTGTGACCAGCTTTACCGCAGCACTTACTCCTTGTGACCAGCTTACCGCAGCACTTACTCTTTGTGACCAGCTTTACCACAGTACTTACTCCTTGCTACCAGCTTTACCGCAGTACTTACTCCTTGTGACCAGCTTTACCGCAGCACTTACTCCTTGTGACCAGCTTTACCGCAGCACTTACTCCTTGCTACCAGCTTTACCGCAGCACTTACTCCTTGTGACCAGCTTTACCGCAGCACTTACTCCTTGCTACCAGCTTTACCGCAGCACTTACTACTTGTTACCAGCTTTACCGCAGTACTTACTCCTTGTGACCAGCTTTACCGCAGTACTTACACCTTGCAACCAGCTTTACTGCAGTACTTGCTCCTTGCTACCAGCTTTACTGCAGTACTTACTCCTTGCTACCAGCTTTAACGCAGCACTTACTCCTTGCTACCAGCTTTACCGCAGTACTTACTCCTTGTGACCAGCTTTACCGCAGTACTTACTCCTTGTGACCAGCTTTACCGCAGTTCTGAATTTAATTTCCAGTTCCCTGAGAAGTTGATTGCTTGGTTTATTTCTTTGTTATCGACCAACTAAACAACTTAAGCTCGTCGTCCAAAATGATGTGCAAGCAGAGATCCCACAAAACAGATCCACCAATCGTTAATTTAGGACCTACCGCTAGACAGGCATTTGTAACTAGTTCACACAGCAAACTGTGAGGGGCACAAAACAGTTCAAAGAGTAAATTATGAGGGACACACAACAGTTCATACAGTAAACTGTGAGGGACACACAACAGTTCATACAGTAAACTGTGAGGGACACACAACAGTTCATACAGTAAACTGTGAGGGACACACAACAGTTCATACAGTTATCTATGAGGGACACAAAACAGTTCATACAGTAAACTATGAGGGACACACAGCAGTTCATACAGTAAACTGTGAGGGACACACAACAGTTCATACAGTTATCTATGAGGGACACAAAACAGTTTATACAATAAACTATGAGGGACACAAAACAGTTTATACAATAAACTATGAGGGACATACAACAGTTCAGACAGTAAACTATGAAGGACACACAACAGTTCATAAAGTAAACTATGAGGGACACTAAACAGTTCATACAGTAAACTATGAGGGACACAAAACAGTTTATACAATAAACTATGAGGGACATACAACAGTTCAGACTGTAAAGTATGAAGGACACACAACAGTTCATACAGTAAACTGTGAGGGACACACAACAGTTCATACAGTAAACTGTGAGGGACACACAACAGTTCATACAGTAAACTGTGAGGGACACACAACAGTTCATACAGTTATCTATGAGGGACACAAAACAGTTCATACAGTAAACTATGAGGGACACACAGCAGTTCATACAGTAAACTGTGAGGGACACACAACAGTTCATACAGTTATCTATGAGGGACACAAAACAGTTTATACAATAAACTATGAGGGACACAAAACAGTTTATACAGTAAACTATGAGGGACACAAAACAGTTCATACAGTAAACTATGAGGGACTCAAAACAGTTCATACAGTAAACTATGAGGGACACAAAACAGTTCATACAGTAAACTATGAGGGACACAAAACAGTTCATACAGTAAACTATGAGGGACACAAAACAGTTCATACAGTAAACTATGAGGGACTCAAAACAGTTCATACAGTAAACTATGAGGGACACAAAACAGTTCATACAGTAAACTATGAGGGACACAAAACAGTTCATACAGTAAACTATGAGGGACACAAAACAGTTCATACAGTAAACTATGAGGGACACAAAACAGTTCATACAGTAAACTATGAGGGACACAAAACAGTTCATACAGTAAACTATGAGGGACACAAAACAGTTCATACAGTAAACTATGAGGGACACAAAACAGTTCATACAGTAAACTATGAGGGAAACAAAACAGTTCATACAGTAAACTATGAGGGACACAAAACAGTTCATACAGTAAACTATGAGGGACACAAAACAGTTCATACAGTAAACTATGAGGGACACAAAACAGTTCATACAGTAAACTATGAGGGACACAAAACAGTTCATACAGTAAACTATGAGGGACACAAAACAGTTCATACAGTAAACTATGAGGGACACTAAACAGTTCATACAGTAAACTATGAGGGACACAAAACAGTTCATACAGTAAACTATGAGGGACACAAACAGTTCATACAGTAAACTATGAGGGACACAAAACAGTTCATACAGTAAACTATGAGGGACACAAAACAGTTCATACAGTAAACTATGAGGGACACAAAACAGTTCATACAGTAAACTATGAGGGACACAAAACAGTTCATACAGTAAACTATGAGGGACACAAAACAGTTCATACAGTAAACTATGAGGGACACAAAACAGTTCACACAGTAAACTATGAGGGACACAAAACAGTTCATACAGTAAACTATGAGGGACACAAAACAGTCAGAAACACGATAGAAAGTCGAACAATTGGAAAGTTGAACTACCTCCAACAATAGGCTGTGTTCGATTTCTAAGGGCCCATTGTATAAGAGAGACGGACCAACTGTACAAACTGTCATATAATTTGATCTTTTTTACAGACAACTGGGTACAGATTTTTGGGGATCTTCCTGATGTTGATGAGAAGACAAGTTAAGATAAGGTATGAGAAGATAAGTTAAGACAATATAAGGTAAGGCATGAGAGGACAAAATAAAATAAGATAAGGTATGAGAAGATAAGTTAAGACAATATAAGGTAAGGCATGAGAGGACAAAATAAGATAAGATAAGGTGTGAGAAGACACGATAAGATAAGTTAGGTTTTTGTACGAGAAGATAAGATAATATAAGTTAAGATAAGGTATGAGATAAGATAAGTTAAGACAAGGAAAATATAAGATAAGTTAAGATGCCGTATGAGAGAAAAGGATACGATAAGTTAAGATAAGGTATGCGATGAGATTAGACAAGTTAAGAAAATGAAAAGATAAGTTATGGTATGAGAAGATAAAATAAGTTAAGATAAGGAAAAGATAATGTAAGTTAAGATAATGTATGAAAAGAGATAAGAAAATGTAAGATACGGCATGGTAGGAAATGGTAGGATAAGTTAAAATAATGTATGAGAAGAGATAAGATAAATTAAGGTAAAGCATGAGAGGAAAAGATAAAATATTTTAAGATAAGGTGTGAGAAATTGTATGAGAAGAGATAAGATAAGGCATGACATGAAAAAGATAAGATAAGTTAAGATATGGCATGAGAAGCAGAGATAAGATAAGTTAAGATATGGAGCAAGAGAAGAGATAAGATAAATTAAGATACGGAAGAGGCAAGATAAGGTAAGCCATGACAGGAAAGGATAAGCTAAGTAAAGATAGGGTATATGAAGATATAAGATAAATTAAGTCATGAGAGGAAACGATAATATAAGTTAAAATATGGTATGAGAGGACAAGATACGATAAGTTACGATAAGGTATGAGAGGACAAGATAAGACAGGTTAAGATAAGGGGTGAGAGAACAAGATAAGATGAGTTAAGAAAATGCATGAGACGGTAAGATAAGATAAGGCATGAGAGGACAAGATAAGGTAAGATACGGCATGAGAGGATAAGTTAAGATATGGCATGAGTAGACACAATAAGATATGATAAGGTATGATAAGATATGATAAATTATGAGAAGACAAAATAAGATAAGATAAGTTAAGATAAATCTTGAGAGGATAAGATGAGATAGATAACTTAAGATAAGGCATGTGAAGACAAGATAAGATAACACACGAGAAGATAAGATAAGTTAAGATAACGCATGAGAAGACAAAAATAGGACAAGTTATGATAAGATAAAAATGATAAGATAATACAGTATAATTGGTTATTGGTTATGGAAGGCCTTGGTATCACTGCAAACGAATTAAAATCCATAATTGCTCAACCGCCCGTGCCAGTGGAATCATCCGAATTACAAAATCCCAAACAAAGAAAGGTAACTGTAGTCCCCATCGTAGCAGTCTCAGCACACGCCAAAAGACATAAGACGAAACCACGCAGAAAGTGAACACAGCCAACTGTTCCCTGTCATACGATATCATCGTTCATCGTAAACAATTGGAATATCGAAACATGATCAAAACGGATGAGACACACAGCTCACGGTGTGCACAGAGCACTTAACTCAGTAGCTCCTGCAACAAGCCGGACTTGGAATATGAGGAAACTGCAACAAGGAACACTTTTCAGACATAGCCTTCAATGGTTCCTGCCGCCTATCCACCATATACCGGAATTTCACGTCCTCCCGAAAATGATGATCGTCATATTGAGAAGAAAAAATGTATAGCGCTTGACGATGTTAGGATATTGTTCTTGACACCAACCGAACATATAAACACATAGTTAGTCGTAGAATTATCCCCGCCACACATCAAACAACAGACCGTAAGGTTAGCGTGCAACGAACGAAACACGGTGCAAATTCCCCAAAGAGGAAAATCATCGGTCGACTTGATGGAGCAGTCCACATTAAATGCGTTTGAGCATACAACTTGCGTCAAATAATACCAACGTCGGCCATTGAACAGCACTCAATGTGACGTAAACCGCATGTCAACACTAGATGGTGAAGGCCACTTCCACAAACAATACTTGACTTGTCAAAAAGAAACATTGCTGTGTGTACTCGGCAGCGCAGATTTACTAAGTAGAACATCACTTTGATTTCAACATAGATACTTACGTCAGAGAGCCCAAATCAATCAAACCACAGAAACATTTTGCTGCAGCGATCGAGAGAACGTGAAACGCTCCACCATTTTGAAACGGAAGTCCAATACAGTATAAGATATTAGGTAATATGAGATAAGTTAAAACAAGATAGCATTTTTTTAAAATAGTTCTTTTCTCTCCATACATATTGTCTTTGTTACCACACATTGTGAGTGATGTGGTCAGTGTCACGCCATGCCGCCCTATCTTGCACCCATTTATCGCATGAACCGAAAGTCTAGACTGTCAAAAATAAAATTGTTTCATATATAGGGCAACCAGGAACTGTCAGCCACGTCAAGGGAAACAACTTGATCATCTGTTCCACTTGAATTGTCCTTACATCTAACAGTGAGGCCTAGTTCTTCATTTGTCTTGTAATTTATTGTTGTTATTATTATTTGATGGAGGGAAGAAAAGATAATAATCAATATCAAAAGAGAAAAAAATTTGTTTTAAGTGTTTATCTAACAATATATGTCTGCAGAGTTGTAGCGGCATATATGCATACGTGTGTGTGTGTTCGTGTGTTCATTATTATCAGATACAGTATTTTTACGTTGTTTTTGCATGTGAAAGCCTTAAATGGCAGTCTGTATTGACGAGATGACCATTACTCTTACACAAAATAGTTACCTACACAAACACAATCCCGACAGTGCAGTGCAACTGTCCCAGTATGAACTTTCTATCTTGGAGCCATGAAGTCAGTGAAGGTCACCATTCGACTACCACAATTCTAGCAACAAACATCCTTGCTCTCTGGTACGGAGCCGTCTCCGTATCGACAGCCTTCTTTACAAATGTTATGATTCTCAAACTGGTTTTTTTTCGGTGAGTCCATTATAGAAATGACAAGAATATTCTGTTCTATTCTTAGCTACCGTTGTTAACATTTTGAATATCGAGGTAGATAAATAGTTCAGCTTTCTTTTTTCTGACAGGTCTCAGCTATTGCTATCTGATGACGTTCCTTCATCTTACTCTGTATCCATCTTACTCTGTATCCATCTTACTCTGTATCCATCTTACTCTGTATCCATCTTACTCTGTATCCATCTTACTCTGTATCCATCTTACTCTGTATCCATCTTACTCTGTATCCATCTTACTCTGTATCCATCTTACTCTGTATCCATCTTACTCTGTATCCATCTTACTCTGTATCCATCTTACTCTGTATCCATCTTACTCTGTATCCATCTTACTCTGTATCCATCTTGCTCTGTATCCATCTTGCTCTGTATCCATCTTACTCTGTATCCATCTTACTCTGTATCCATCTTACTCTGTATCCATCTTACTCTGTATCCATCTTGCTCTGTATCCATCTTACTCTGTATCCATCTTACTCTGTATCCATCTTACTCTGTATCCATCTTACTCTGTATCCATCTTGCTCTGTATCCATCTTGCTCTGTATCCATCTTACTCTGTATCCATCTTACTCTGTATCCATCTTACTCTGTATCCATCTTACTCTGTATCCATCTTACTCTGTATCCATCTTACTCTGTATCCATCTTACTCTGTATCCATCTTACTCTGTATCCATCTTGCTCTGTATCCATCTTACTCTGTATCCATCTTACTCTGTATCCATCTTACTCTGTATCCATCTTACTCTGTATCCATCTTACTCTGTATCCATCTTGCTCTGTATCCATCTTACTCTGTATCCATCTTACTCTGTATCCATCTTACTCTGTATCCATCTTGCTCTGTATCCATCTTACTCTGTATCCATCTTACTCTGTATCCATCTTACTCTGTGCCCTTTTTATCATTTTGTAAATCTCATGTAAGAACAATAAGTAAAATAACCTCTACTGAGATGAAATGTGTCTGACGAATGACAGGAAACGGTCTGGGAGATAAGGTCATAAATGAAGAACTGAGAAAAAAGCTAGGAATAGACCCACCATAGAATTTATAAAGAAACAGCAGATAAAATGGTTTCCCCACGTGACATGGCTGGAAGATCAAAATACAACACAACGAGTCTTCAATAAAGGTTGCAAGAATACCAGACCCAAGGGTGGACCACGAAAAAGATGGGTCGGCGGAATACTAGAAGGACTAGGAAACATAACAGCAGCAGAAGCGAACAGAAGAGCAAAAAACAATCAAATTATATTTCCCCTCGACGCTGAAAAGCAAATGAGGAATGAAGGAAGAAGAAGGAGAAGAAGATGAGGAAGAAGAAGTTGTAAATACAAATGTAGCACGAAATCACAAGCTATTCCTTCCAGGTAGACAAATCATTGTATATGTTATCCCTGTATAACGCTCAAGATTGGTTCTGTGTCGATTCTTTCTCTTATGTTCTTATTTTCTTATGTTCTCATTTTCTTATGTTCTCATTTCTTATGTTTTCATCTCCTATGTTCTCATTTCTTATGTTCTCATTTCCTATGTTCTCATTTTCTATGTTCTCATTTCTTATGTTCGTATTCCTATGTTCTCATTTCTAATTTTCTTTGTTCTAGGAACTGCAGCCTCTATCTGTAAAAATCTAATTTCTGTGAGGACTGAGTTCCGCCTCTGACATGATGCCAGTGAACACAATTAGCGTTTGTGCGATTAGAAATACTTTTGTATAGAACGTTTCTTTGCGCTGATGGGCGCTATTTTGTGCTGTATGAGAGGTACCAGCTGCCCCTGTAGTTTAGTTTGTCTTATAGCAATTGTTCTCTTTAATCCATTTTACTATATTCCGTTAACTTAAACTCCCCCCCCCCCAACCAAAGGGGAAAGAAACCTGCAAATGTATTCTCAACATTTAACTCTAGCGAAATGTCATGACTTTTCCCAAATAATAAGACGGTCCAGTTGTAACTTTGAGGCTCAAAAAGAAACATTTCACCTGTGACGTTATGCCAGTAAAAGTAAAGTACCCCCGTCACGCCAAGTGGCATATAGGGAAATATAGTGTTAGTGACCCTATATTTTACAGACTTTCAGCACATGATTTTTGGGGTAATGTGGTCAGTATTACGTCCGTGCTGCTTTACTTTCACAGAAGAAAATCCGGTACCCATTTAAGGCTGGGTGAACCCGTAAGCCGTCGGTTGGGATAGAACCCTACCCCTTGTGCGTGGTAGTCCAGTTCACTAACCACTGAGCTATCGCGGCTCCCTGTTATGCCAGTAAGAAAATATAAATCTCTGTGATGTTTGTTGAAACATTTTACTTTCCATTGATAGTTGTGACTACATGGACAATAAGAGTCGTATTTTCTTGTGAGTCCAAGAACTGCAACATTTCATGTCTACAATATTAAACTCTACCTCAGCCACATGCTAACGAACCACTGCAGGATGAGTGACCAACTTTGCTACCTTATTCAAATAAACAACTGGTAGAAACATACAAGTCACCAACATCTGTTACCTCTATCTCTGACTTTCTATTTTGGATAACAAACCCCTGATATATGCGTCAGAATTACTTCCCTTCTTTGATCAGGAGACAACCTGAATCTGTTTGTTAAGTCCTTATTCTTTAATGTCTCCCTTTATTTTCTATGTAAAGCTTGCTGGGATGTCACGACACAATAAACATTGTTTATGTTTCTATAAGCTATTGGTTTCATGTCAGGAAAGAATCAAATTGTCAGTTACAACGATAACATTAACGATCCATCTGGTTCAGAAGGTGTTTATCTAGTCCGCGATCAACTAGAAGGGTGTCATTTGACATCAAGAAGCTCTCACATTTGCACGATACAAGCCTAACTGAAACAAAGATGAAGTTAACATCAGCATTGCTCATAACAGTTCTCTTGCCAGTAAGTAGACACTGTTTGTTTTGTTTGGTAGGAACACCACAGCACACGTGTACATGTACACACAGAAACAGCTTGGAACTAATTAGCTATTCCAAAAACACCGAGTATTTCTGATGTACCATAAGTACTCAACGACATTTCTTTCTTTGTGTGACCAAATATTTTAGTGGTGATTTGATCATCATTTTGATCATTCATTTCGTTGTGACCAAATATTTTAGTGGTGATTTGATCATCATTTTGATCATTCATTTCGTTGTGACCAAACAGAAATTGTGCTGGTCTACTAAAGACGGATGTGCATCGATTTTATTTTTTGGACAGCTTTCAAACTTTAACTCAATTTCGTTGGCATATGAGTTGATTGCTTTTTGTTGTATACTTTCCCTCTGCGACTTAGGAGCTCGGTCAGCACCACACATTTGTTTGGATTGTTGGTCGAGTCATTGCCTTTCTTGACTTCCTACAAGTCTTCAGTGACTTACAGTTGAATGGGTTATTGAGTTATTGAGTTATTTGCGGGTCATCATCATTGCACTCCGAACATGTCCATAGGTGCTCAGATCCCCTCCTCAGCAATTCCCTCAGTGTCCAGCGACTGACGACTCCAGTTCTATGTTGGTTGATAAGTCTTCTTACACGGCCACCAAGTTTCTCATTTCTGGCTGTGCCCACCTTAACTCCCATTTCCATCATCCGAAGAAGCGACGTTGATCTATGTTTGTTGAAGTCCTGTGCTCTTCCCACATCTCGGAGTGCATTGATGACGTCCGCCCGATCCATCGGTTGCCCGTCCTCAACGACAGCGCAGCTAGCCAACCTGTCCGCTCTCTCACTTCCCCGTACTCCCGCATGTCCAGGGACATAGACAAAGGTGACCTTACGTATTTTGGATTTCTGCAACGACTCTACCCATTGCATGCGTACAAAGCCCGCCTCCACTTTTTTTATCATGCTCATCGAATCACTCAGTATACATGCGTGGATGTAGTCTTGTGACTCTAACCATTTGAATGCCTTGGTCACTGCCATCACCTCCATTGTCATGCTACTCGTGGTCATGGCGTATGCACCACTGTCTTCCTTGGCTATTCTGCCTGCCGAACGTGCTGTAAATGCCCATGCACTTTTTTCGTGTCGTCTTACAGATCCGTCTGTATAGATGACTGCATCTTTCTCATCGGTGTTATCGCAGATGAGACCGTTGACCTCAGCATTAACCACGACTGGGTTCTGTTCCCTACTTTTCCTGTCGAGTGTGACAATACATGAGAAAGTCCCCTTGAATGACGTAGGCACCGGTATCCACTCCTCACCAACGCTGAGATTGGTAAGCCCACATACCTGTTTGATGACATCTTCTGCTCGGCCCA
The DNA here is from genome assembly GCA_032433765.1 of Megaustenia siamemsis. Classification (NCBI taxonomy): domain Eukaryota; kingdom Metazoa; phylum Mollusca; class Gastropoda; order Stylommatophora; family Ariophantidae; genus Megaustenia; species Megaustenia siamemsis. Next base: position 4,919,879 of record JAVIAB010000059.1, on the reverse strand, counting down.
CCCATGATTTGCCTCTTTTTAGCCTGGTACCTTTCTCTGTGTTGAGCACGTGGTGCAATGGATGCTCTGTATCTGTACTAATCTTCAGGTATGCTCGTGCTCTCCAGATCTTGATTCTGTCATCCATGGTTGGAAAGTCAAGAAGATACCTCATTGCCACACAGGGAGTGTCCCTCGTACATCCCAGGATAATGCGCATGGCTTCATTTTGTATTTTCTCCAGCCTATCAATTTGAGTCGTACTGACAGTAAGAATGGCCAGGGCATACTCAATTGGTGCGAGGACTAATCCCTGGAACAGAAGAGTAAGTAGCCTCTGCTCGATGTTGGCAGCTGCCATGACCTTCAAGGCGGCTAATCCTTTGCGGGATTTTGTTATCACATGGTCAACGTGGTCCCGAAAACACAGGCTGCGATCAAACTTAACTCCGAGGTATGTCATCAACTTGTCCCTGGTCACTTCATCAGCTCCCATTCGTACTACCGGTGTGGTCGTATTAACGATATGATTGTTAAGGGAGAACCATGAAACTGATGCTTTATTAGGATTAACCAAGGCACCTGAAACCCCACACCAGGAAGAAATGCGATCGAGTTCGTCTTGCATTGTGGAGGCGATTCCCCGTCTGTCTCTTCCCTGTCGATATACCAGAATATCATCAGCAAAAGTCATAGTTCTTCCCCTCCCATCCAGCTGTTGGGCCGTGATCGTTATTGTGTACACATTAAATAGAACTGGTGACAATGGTGAGCCTTGTGGCAGCCCAGGACAAATGGATGTTGACTCGGAAGACCAACTTCCACATCTGAGTATCACCTTCCTCTGAAACAGTGCCGCGGCGATCCATCTTATGAGGAAGGGGTTCACCGCCAGTTTGAGAAGCATATGCATGAGATATTCAAATGGTACCCTGTTGTATGCATCCTCCAGATCTATAGCAGCAGCACATGTCTCCTCTCGTCTGTGGAAGCCTTCAAAGACGTCATAGGCAAATACTGCCGCATTGAGCCATGTCTCTTTGTTATATCTATAACCTCCGAGTGTGGATGGGAATACGCGTTTCTGTTCAAGGCGACACGTGAGGACACGGGCAACTATTTTCTCCAGCAGCTTGCCCGCAGTGTTCTGCATTGTGATGATTCTGTAGGCACTGACCTGAGAATGGTCCTTGTTTGGCTTCGGTAGCGGTAGTAAGTAGCTGTGTAGCCACTCCTCCTTAATCTGGCCACTCCGAATACTGGCATTAAACTCATTGGCCAGTGTTGTCAAGTCGTCATCAGCTAAATCGCCTATGTCATCATACCGAACACCATCTGGACCAGGAGCAGTGTTGTGTGACCTTTTAAGTGTCGTGCGAATGGTATCGGTTGTGATTGTGAGATCTTCTTCCAGCCCTACATCCTCACACAAATTTGACAAAGATCCCCGTATCCTCATTCTTACAGCCTCATTTCTTTGGTCCGTCTGCTCAATGTAGCGGGCAAGCAGGGCCTTCCCTTTGCTCTCATCAGATTTGTGCCATATCTGGTCTGTGCTCTGAAAGTCTGGTATACCTCTGTGTCGTGGTGTGCCATTCATGCACTGATGAAGGCGCCAGAATGTGGCTAGCGATTTTTCTGAGCACACTTTTTTACAGAAGTCATCCCATTTGGCATCCTTAGCCTGCTTAGCGCATAGTTTAAAGTGCATCATTTTTTGGTCGACCTCTACTTTCAGACGCTTCAAGAGCTCAGGTTGTGTTCTACCATACCTTCTGGCTTTCTGCCATGTCTTGACCGTTTGTCTCTTGCTCCGCCAAGCTTCCTCGACATCTACGTTCCACCAGGGTGGCTGCGTCCATCTCTCCTGCCTCCTACGAGGGGCGCTCTGTTTCCTATGTCTGATTTTGCTAATGACGTCCTGGTCTGTTTTCTCGTAGTTGAATGTGTGGAGCTTTCTTCTCTGGCGTTTATAACCGCCTTTCTCAATTAGGAGGACACATGGATAGTGATAACTTCCGTGGAACCCCAGTGCACTCCACCTGCAAACCGGTGCGAAGGTGGAAGACACCAGTGCCAGGTCTATGACACTATCAGAGTCCCCTGTTCGAGTGGCCATTCTTGTTGCCCTTCCATCATTCAAGCACACTAAATCGGCCGATACCAGTGCGTTCTCTAGGTCTTCTCCCTGCTTGTTGGTTATGACGTTGCCCCACTGGTCTCCTCTAGCATTAAAGTCTCCGCAGAAAATGACGTTCTCTTCATCGAACTCGAAGAGATTCTGCCATTGTTGTGTGTTCACCTTCCCATTACAGGCATACACATTAACAATCACGAAATGAACTGGGGTCTGCACCCTAACCGCATGTACCTGCAATTCTGCACTGTCCCACGCAGACATATCAACCTCAGCTGCCACCATATTGTTGCGCACAAGGATGGCCTGCCCAAGGTGTCGTCTATTGTAGAAACAATGAAAGCCAGGAGTACTTACTGTCCTGTCACCAAGAAGAGTTTCTTGCAAAACCATTATATCGGCGCCGCACAGTAGCTTATCAAGAATGGGCCGTCGTTGATTAATGGACCCACAATTCCAATAAGTAACGCGCACACACTTTAGGCCTAGCCTCTCACACTTTGATAGTTTAGTGCCACCCCTCTTGCCCCGTCGTGTTTTCCTTCTTCGATGATGTCGTTTGGGCTGCATCTGAAAACTGACACTTACCGTCGTCTTTAAAGATGAACGTCGCTGAACGTTGTTGCTTTGGATGGTCTAGACTCACGTGCACTTGCTCAGTCGCACGGCCCAGAACCCGTTCCACGCTATAAACTGGCCAGCTCCAGTAACTTGCTCAGTCGCACGGCCTAGAACCCGTTCCACGCTATAAACTGGCCAGCTCCAGTAACTTGCTCAGTCGCACGGCCTAGAACCCGTTCCACGTTATAAACTGGCCAGCTCCAGTAACTTGCTCAGCAGCACGCGGAAACACTGTGAGCTTTCTACAAATTAAATGACTTACGCGTCCTTGACAACAGACCGGCGTAAACAAACCGCCATTTTTTGACGCGTTCAATAGTGTAACAACAAGGCTGAGTGATGAAAGAAGGAAATTATAACAAAATGCAATGAATCAAAAGAAGCAAAGTGATTAACATCAAATAGAAAGCGCGCACACTCACATGAACCCTCAAAAAATAAATAAAAACAAACAAATAAACAGGAAATTTCACTGGAAAACAGCACTTATCTGTGAATCTTATGAATAGGCCAGCCAACAGGGCGCCATCTTGGTGCGTCTCCTAAAAACAGAACAAACAAAATGAACAGACAAAATGACAGAACAAGTTGAATGGTTGTCGATACAACAATAGAGGATACAGACAGCAGCTGAAACTCTCTTGAAGGAGAAGATTAAAGAAGACAACATTGTACTCATCACAGATGCTCTGTCAGTTGTTACAGCACTGAGGAGTCATGGGAACAAAGACCTGCATGATTTAAGAGAAACACTCTACAAGATACACCAGAGACTGCAGAACTATGATTCAGTGGATTCCATCTTACTGAAATCTATCTTTCGTTCGTCTGAAGTATTATCTATATCTGCAATGTCGCTTCCTGTATACATTTTACTGTTTTTTGTAATTCTTGCAGTGGCCCATATAGTTTTGTCACTAGTGTTGTATCTATGGGTCATTGGGTTGTCTTCCGTCTACTATATTCAGTAGTCTTAAAGTATGTGTTCAGCAGTGTGAGGCTCCTGTCCACATGTACAAGTAGTTGAGGTGCCGATCTTGAATTTTGTATACATGTGACTGTGGAGTCGATTGTGTCTTGTTATGAGGTATATAATGATAATTTATTCATATTATGAAAGGCATCCTGATTTGGGGCTTGTGGTCCTCTGATTGATTTGATTATCTGTTTCTTCTGATGGTATATAACTGGTACATCTGGTTGTGTGTCTGGTTGCGCCATCCTTTGCCAACTGATCTGCTCTCTTGTTGCCTGGTATTCCACAGTGAGATGGGATCCACTGCAAGTCGACCCTGTAGTGTTTGCAGAAAACAGTCAATAAGGTGTGCACATATGGCAATTTTCTGGATTGTAGTGCCTGGAATGCTGATCTTGCATCTGTCAAAAACACTAAAGGCTGTGGGCTAAGATTACTGTTCAGTAGTTTTTCTATCACCAACTTTATTGCTTGGATTTCTGCACCGTAATTGTGACAATATGTCCCTGCTGCTATTTTATTCATAATTCTAGTGTTATTTTGGGCACTCTATGTATGCACATGCTCCCCCATTATTTACTGCATTCTGTGCTGATCCATCCTTATTTAAGTATTTCTGGGGATGATGAGGAAGACAAACTGGCAAAGGAAGGTTGTAAAGTCTATCAGTAGGATACAAGTAACAAGTAATATCAATCGAACTGGTTTGACAGGAACAGAGATATGAACAAATGAGATATACAAAGTGAGGGTTACCACATACATTATGTCTACTTATAGCTAACAAAAGAACATGTAACAATGTTTATAACAGACCATAAGAGATTGACTTAATCAAGTTCATCCGTTCAACATTATAAAGATGTGAGAGTCTCATGAATGAGACTGTAGCACAGACAAAATGACAGATGGAAATCAGCTACAATCATGGCCAACAGAGGATGAACAGACAAAATGACAGATGGAAATCAGCTACAATCATGGTCTTCAGAGGATGAACAGACAAAATGGCAGAACAAATCAGCTACAATCATGGCCTTCAGAGGATGAACAGACAAAATGGCAGAACAAATCAGCTACAATCATGGCCTTCAGAGGATGAACAGACAAAATGGCAGAACAAATCAGCTACAATCATGGTCTTCAGAGGATGAACAGACAAAATGACAGAACAAATCAGCTACAATCATGGCCTTCAGAGGATGAACAGACAAAATGACAGAACAAATCAGCTACAATCATCGCCTTCAGAGGATGAACAGACAAAATGACAGAACAAATCAGCTACAATCATCGCCTTCAGAGGATGAACAGACAAAATGACAGAACAAATCAGCTACAATCATGGCCTTCAGAGGATGAACAGAGAAAGCTCTTGTGGTCATCACTGGTATCGCACCACAACCCGCTGTATGGAGATATCACCAGATTTGAGCTGACCAACGCTTTCTTCAAACTGATCTATTTTGACGTCTCTGTGGTGTATGAAGAAGAAAAAAATGAAGTAGAGGAAGAAGAGATTTTAAAAAAAAAGCACAAGAAAACAAAAAAATTAGAGCCACCCAATAGCATCGATGTTGAAACATTTGATGTGAAAGTTCAAACAAAACAATTAATTGATAGAAACATTGTTTATACTCACATTGTTCTAGCAGCGTTATTCATGGTCAATTCTTGACATATATAAACGTAAAATAACTGAATGAAATCAGTCTGCAGTTGGGGCGTATTTCATGAAAACATCAGGCTACAGGCCAGATGAGAACTCAGAAAGATATGGATACATAGAATCAAAGAGACATGTCAATTTGATATGCCAACACATCAAGCTACATGACAAACAAAGACCAGACAATTACATGATCCTTCTCTCTGCCACACTAAAAGTCACAATCGGTAGGATAAAAGAAATTTTAAACACGTATAAGAACATCAGTATGCACTATATAGATTAGGGGGCCGCGATAGCTCAGTGGTTAGTGAACTGGACTACAAAGGACAAGAGGTAGGGTTATATCCCAACCGACGGCTTCCGGGTTCACCCAGCCTTAAATGGGTACCGGATTTTTTTCTGTGAAAGTAAATCAGCACGTGCGTAATACCGACCACATTATCCCAAAAATCATGTGCTGAAGGTCTGTAAAATATAGAGTCACTAACACCATATTTCCCTATACGCCACTTGGCGTGACGGGGGGTACTTTATTTTTACTTTTGACTATATAGAGTACCTTAATATGTATACTTGTCTCCCATGTCATTGGAACTTAGCTTCTCTTGAAATTGATCATGGAATTGTTGTGTCTGTGCATGCTGACTTTTGGAAGGCACACTCAGCTGTAAAGGAAATGGAGCTACAGTATGTGTCCCCATGTCTTAAATTTTGCATTTTCTTCAAGTGAAATACATTTCCTCTACTTATTCTCTTTTAACGTGTAATCGCAGATGACCAATGCCTAATATATGAGGATGAAAACCTGCTACAACAGCATTTAAGATCTCTAGATAAAAGCTGCACAAACTATCTATCTATCTATCTATTGACCTTTCGAGCCGTAACCGGCCCATAGGGCGTAGACCAAGATACACCTTCTCCTATATGAATTTTTGTTCTAGCAGTTTTCTTTTAAAGATATTTTATTAAATCTCGCCATCTGTCTCTGTTCTGTGCAAGCAGTTCTATCTCATTGCACAAACTACAGCATGAAAATTAACACAGCAAAAACAGAGGCTATAAGAATAAGCAAATTAAGACACCCATTAAACATCAAGATCAAAGACAAAGAAATAAAACAAGTAGAGGAATTCAAGTATTTAGGCACAATGTTCACAGAAGATGGAAAACTCGACAGAGAAATTGACATTAGAATACAAAAAGCAAATGCTGTCACATACCAGCTTTCACCATTGTTAAGACATCCAAACATTTCTATGCCAGCTAAACAACAAATGATAAATAGCATCTTCATACCAACTTTGTGCTATGAAAGTCAAACATGGGCCCTTTCTAAATCACATTTAAGAAAGATCAATACATGTGAGATGCGATTCTTGAGAAAAGTAACAAACAACACAAGAAGAGATAGAATACCAAATGAAACAATACGAAAAAAATGGTAGGAACAAAACCCTGCCAATAATATATAGAACAACAACAATTTAAATGGTTTGGCCTCCTGGTCAGAATGAATCCTCACCAATCACCATCAAGGGCGTTCTTCTCGAGAATGCATGGAAAAAGACCAAGAGGAAGACCCAGAAGAAGATGGATAGATGCAGTGACAGAGACATGTAACAACAAAGGAAAATCACTAATTCAGACAGTTCGAGCAGCACAAGAACGACAAATGATATAAACCACGACACCTTTTAGGTATCAGTGAAAGAGAAAAGAAGAAGGAGAAGAACGTGTAATCACAACAACGGTAACAGCATATGTCTTAATTGTTATTTCATTGTGCTCTTTATTTAGCCTCAGATGATCGGAACAAACGCAGCATCCTTGACCAAGCCTGACGTCATGAGCACGTCTACTAGAAGTACAGAAGAAGGCTACGGGCATCAAGAGAGAGCTGTGTCAAGAAGCAGCTTGCACATATCTGTACACGTTGACGAGAAGTAATGAGACGGTTCCATCCAAATCTCACTCAGATTCTCATCAGTTCATTATTAACTGACGTCATCTCAACAACTTATTTTTATTTTGAAAAATCTATTTAGGTCACATTTTCTCACTTGTACACAGTTCAACCTAAGGCGCAATATTCTTTCTCTTTCACTCTCTTTCGCTCTCTCTCTCTCTCTCTCTCTCTCTCTCTTTCTGGCGTTCGTTCTCCTTTCTTTCCTTCATTTCATGGAGACCGCGACGCTTGTAGACGTAAGTTTAAAATAAATGAAGACAAAAGACACAGGACAAGGGCAAGGTTTGTTCGGAGTGCAATGACGATGACCCACAAATAACTCAAGGACAAGAAGAGATTTGGTTGAAACACATCAGAGAAACACTCAGAAACTATCACAAATTCTCAGATATTGATGAAACCGGAGATTAACACAAACACTGCACATGAAGAAATCATCAACACCAGCAATGAGACAGACTCAGAAAATATTCCCTGGTCATGACAGCTTGAGTGTCAAACGTGTCAAACCAAACTTTGGGAGTTAAATTCTAGCTCCACTCTCCTCGAAAATCTGGCATTCAGAAACATCACTACAGAAATGGAAAAAAAAGTAATAATTGTAGTTTCCTCAAAAAAGGAGATATTGCTGAGAGTATATAAATGAGGACAATTGATCACTGGGAAGCGAACATCAAAGACCAAGAAACCCCCGGCGTGATGACTGACAGATGTGACAATAATGTGTCAATGCTCAAATTACCAACAGCGTGTCAAAATTTCGGTTAATATGTTGTCCTGTGGTACAAGCATTTTCTCAAATTTTCTTTCAGGACTCCTACATTCTTTTATCACTCCCGTGTTCACTGTATCCCTGCACATTACTCTCTACATTTTTCTTTTCTGTTTTCTTTCTGTTTTCTTTCTGTTTTCTTTCTGTTTTCTTTCTGTTTTCTTTCTGTTTCTCTTGGAGAGCCACTCTCTTACCTCGTGCTCCTACACATTACCTCCATCTCTTTATTATCTTGACTAATTCTCAAACCCTTATCTTCTGTCAAATGTACCAGATTTTCTCAGAATTTACTAACCGTTCTCTTATGACCTTCTCTCATTCTCTGGCCTTATATGTGTATGTTTTCTTTTCAGATTACTGTGTTCTGTCTTTCATTTTTCTCTCTCCATCCTCCTTATATTTATTTCATCATCACCATCGGGTGGCGTCTCCGCAACGAAGTTTTGCTACCATGGTGCGCCATTCTGCTCTGTCTCTTGCTTTGATGGTGCAGGTTGTCATAGACTGATTTGTCTATCTGTTGATGTTACTCGTCCATGTTAGTCTTGGTCTGCCTCTGCCTCTTTTACCTTGTATTTTCCCCTCCAAGATTACTTTTAGTATGCTGTTGTGTCTTTTAACATGGTCCAAAAATCACATTTGTCTTGTTTGAATTGTGCTTAGTAGTTCTCTTTTCATTTTTAGTTGTTTTAAGACTTCGTCGTTTGTTTTCTTTTCCTTCCATCCAATTCTACCTATTCTTCTATAAATCCACAGTTCAGAGGCTCCAATTCTCTGTTATGTTTTCTTGCCTAATGTCAATGTTTCTGCACCATATTGGAATATTGAGAAGATGTAACATTTTGCTATTCTTAATTTTAGCCCTCGTTTTATTTCTTTTGATGTTAGTATGTCCTTCATGACATTAAAATTACTTTTTGACATACCTATTCTTTTGTTTATTTCAGTTGTACATTTTCCTTCACTGGTTATAGTTTGTCCAAGGTAGTTGGTATATTTATTTATATTTGTTTATTTCTATCCGTTTCCTCATTATCCTTATCTCTCTCTCTCTCTATCTTTCTATCTCTCTCGTTATCTCACTCTTCACATTGTGATTTGTTTTTTTTCTCTCCGTTATCGGTAATCCTATCCTCCACACATAACACTCAATACATCGCACCCCCCTCACACACACACACACACACACACACACACATTCCTTCAGTCTCCTTAATTCTAATATCAGTGTTCTCCCTAACCCCTCCCTCAACCTCCTTAATTCTAATATTAGTGTTCTCCCTACCCCTCCCTCAACCTCCTTAATTCTAATATCAGTGTTCTCACTAACCCCTCCCTCAACCTCCTTAATTCTAATATCAGTGTTCTCCCTAACCCCTCCCTCAACCTCCTTAATTCTAATATCAGTGTTCTCCCTACCCCTCCCTCAATCTCCTTAATCCAATGCCGCTGTTCTCTCAAACCACCCCTTCTATCTCCTTTCTCATTTCTCCCTCTCCACAAATGACCCGAACTCAGCGTCTTTCATGTGTTCTCTACCATGTATGTCTAAGACTTCCGTTGTTCTACTCAATGTAAAAATGTTACTTTGTCCGACAACAGTTCGCTCTCTTATGATCAGACCTGAATGTTCTGTTCACGGCCACATAAATGACAAAGTTGCCGACACTGTTGATGGATACCAATGTGTCCTGACACAGATCTAACACAATCGCTAGTGACTCGTCGCTGAGAGCTGGCATCCTCGTGACGTATTCTATGACAAAGGCAAACCCGCTACAGGCGATGTACAAGATGCAGATATTTAATAATGTTTTGGTTGTTCTGGAGACTGGTTTCTGGGACGATTGTTGGTTTGTTGTTGGGGCTCCACCTGATGTGAGTTGTCTGCGCTTGTTGATGATCATAGTGACTTTCACCCCGATCACAACGGAACCCACAGAAACAAGAATGATGGGAACTACTCCAGTCATGTAGTTAAGGAAATCTAGAAACATTTGGTACCGCCCACTCCTGACGTCATGGTGATACCGTTGTGTGTTATAAACGAGACCCCAGGAAATGCCTTGTACAACGACTTGCTTAAACTCCACGCAAACTATATATTGATAAGTGAAAGCAGTCATAAATATCATGGAGATAGAAAACAACACACAAACTGTTCGTTTGGGAGTCACAACTCTGGTGAATGTTAGGGGAGTGAATATCGCTAGTAATCGTTCTCCTGTGATAAGTACTGGGATCAACATGGAGCAATGCAATCCGATGTTATAAAACATGACGAACAGCAAGTAGAAGATGTAAGCGATGTAATTGACAATCTGAGAGAACCGAAAAGCGGGGATTTTACTGACAAACAAAATATTTTGAGGAACATTGTTCACACCAACCAGGAACATTAAATCTGAGACTGCCAGTCCCACCATTAAGACGCTCGACGCTTTAAGGGATCGCCGTTGTAAGATGACGACAAGGCTGGTGATGTTTGCTGAGATACCAACGACGCTGGTACACGGGAAAATAACAAAGTAGAAAACCCATCTTAACTTCGTGAGACTTTCATCATCAAATATTGTCTCTATCTGCCCGTTGCTCGAGTTGGTCATGTTCAACTTTATATGGTTCTAGGCTTGGACCACACCAGAAGGCGTACAGGCTCACACTGAGTGCATCGCGAAGCTGTGGCCAAGTAAAGCCATTGTTTATGTTTGACATAACAAAAAGGCTACCTCATCACATACCAGAATGAAACGTCGTAAGAAGGCAATATAGTATTTTTATAGTTGTTGGCATAGATTAGTATAATCTACAAATAGAGCAGATGAATTATGTCATGACTGTTGATTAATTTGTAGATATTATTATTCATGAATTGCATCGCATCTTACCTCTTTTCTTATCGCTCAAAACATAAAGAAGCAAGACAACAGAAGTCAGTGTAGACCGCCATGTTGGATGACCTATTAACATTTTGCAGACACAACGTTCCCATTCTTGTTGAGGTTAGAAAGTTCTCGAAACTTGACCTAGAACGTGTCTTTGTGCCGCTTGTCATGTAGACCAACAAGCAGGGGCGTAGAACGTGTCTTTGTGCCGCTTGTCATGTAGACCAACAAGCAGGGGCGTAGAACGTGTCTTTGTGCCGCTTGTCATGTAGACCAACAAGCAGGGGCGTAGAACGTGTCTTTGTGCCACTTGTCATGTAGACCAACAAGCAGGGGCGTAGAACGTGTCTTTGTGCCACTTGTCATGTAGACCAACAAGCAGGGGCGTAGAACGTGTCTTTGTGCCACTTGTCATGTAGACTAACAAGCAGGAGCGTAGACTGGAGACGTTGACCAATCCTTCTCGTTCGTCACAAAATGTATAATTTTTAAAAAAGAATGTTTACCTCAATTTTAATAAATCAAGCAGGGATAAGAATAAACTAGACCAAAATAAATGAGATATTGTAGAATGCAGGTAACATTTGCTTCATTTTATTGAGTGAATATATCCACATATCAGGTGATGAATACTTTCTTCACATACCTCCGTAACGCACTCTGAGCAAGAGTTGCCACTATCCCATTGCTACTGTCAGCAAATCGATGACTGAACGAAGAAATCGATGACTGAACGAAGAAATCGATGACTGAACGAAGAAATGAATGACTGAACGAAGAAATCGATGACTGAACGAAGAAATTAATGACTGAACTAGCAAATCGATGATTGAACGAAAAATCGATGACTGAACGAGCAAATCGATGACTGAACGAGCAAATCGATGGCTGAACGAACAAATCGATGACTGAATGAGCAAATCGATGACTGAACGAACAAATCGATGACTGAACAAAGAAGGGTGCTCATCGACGGAGGGGCAAATATTACTTTCTACTTTGAGTGAAAGTTCCATCAGTCTTTCTTTTTTTTTACCTTAATCCCTTCAAATGAACGTGCTCACTTTGGTCGCACGAAAATTCTCTTGTCTTTGAATGTTGCTTTGTCTTAATCGGACGATTACATCAGCAAAAAGTGCAATCAAAGTAACTAATGCGTGAATTTAGCAAAGGTAGGACGTTTCATGTTGAAGATTGAGTCACTAATGGGACCACACAATTTGCTTTGATCGCAGGAAAGTTTCCCCATCTCTGAATTGTTAGTTTGTCTTTAGGTTACTGTACTGATGTGACCACTCCAGCAGACATTAGTTTAGCCCTACAGTAAGATGGTATTCATTTTTCCTCAGATCCGCTATAACGGCAGTAGAACTATACATCGATGAGTGACGATTAGAGACATCCGCCATCTTAGTTGAAAGAGTGTCAAACAACATGCTGAACGCTAACAAGACAATTATGAGATGTTTCTGAACAATAAAACATCTGTGAGCTGACTACAAATGTTCTGTGTTTGATTATTGGCATGAAGGTCTGAGTGTGTTCTGCCAGTGAATCTTTGTTTCGTTTCGATGTTTCTAGAAACGGCACAATTTCGATTAGAGAAATTATAGCAAGAGAAAGATGAATTGAAAATGTAGCCTCTTAACCACTTCTTTGTCATCTCACAACAGTAACTTTCACGTGCGCCCTCAATTGGTTGAGGATAATGTTGATCATTTCATCCCCATACATGACAAGATTGATCATCGGCACGAGACCTACGCGTCCTGAGATCGAAAAGTGCGCAAATATTGATCACAGTAGGGCCAACCTTGCACAGTGTAGACGGCACAGTGTAGACGGCACAGTGTAGACGGGCAGGGTTCCAGTTGTTGTTTTTTTTTTTTTTTTTTTTTTTTTTGCTTTTTGTTTCAACAAAAACTTAATAAAGCTGAATGCATTTGAAAATGAAATAAATAAAATCACTAGTTTTCGTACAATTAATGTTAACAGTAACGAAATCTTGCTTCAAAACCCGAACATTGTAAACATCAAGCATCTCAGTTTGAGGACAATCATTGGACAGTCATTGTTTGAGGACAATCATTGGACAGTCATTGTTTGAGGACAATCATTGGGCAGTCATTGTTTGAGGACAATCATTGGACAGTCATTGTTTGAGGACAATCATTGGACAGTCATTGTTTGAGGACAATCATTGGACAGTCATTGTTTGAGGACAATCATTGGACAGTCATTGTTTGAGGACAATCATTGGACAGTCATTGTTTGAGGACAATCATTGGGCAGTCATTGTTTGAGGACAATCATTGGACAGTCATTGTTTGAGGACAATCATTGGACAGTCATTGTTTGAGGACAATCATTGGACAGTCATTGTTTGAGGACAATCATAGGACAGTCATTGTTTGAGGACAATCATTGGACAGTCATTGTTTGAGGACAATCATTGGACAGTCATTGTTTGAGGACAATCATTGGACAGTCATTGTTTGAGGACAATCATTGGACAGTCATTGTTTGAGGACAATCATTGGGCAGTCAGTGTTTGAGGACAATCATTGGACAGTCATTGATTTTTTTCAATCCTAACAGTTGTAACTATAAGAATCGGTTCTCAAACGGTTGCCAGTTGACTACACCAGTTTTATTATAATTTTTTTTAAAGCAGCCAGACTTAGGTTAAAATATTTCTACAGATTGGCTAAACTCGTATTTCGTTAACTGTGCTATCTAGAGTTTATTCAAATAAAGCGTGTGCATATCGACACATGGAATAAGGTGATTTTTTTAGTGCAAATAATTCGAATTTTGATTACGTAAGTATCGACAATATTAAAACTCGATTATTGTAATATTTTGGAACTCATAAAGTGAAATGGTCCACGTGTATAGTTAACAAAGAAAAATGGAAAATGAAAAACAAAGATAGACTGTAATTCTGTCATGATAAAAATAAGCAAAAATCATCTTGAAGTCAGTGGTCCAATAAAGACACCGTTGTACTCTTTGCTTGTCTTTATCTATTGTTTCTCTGACCTCATTGGGTCTACATTTGTGTCCAAACTTATAGTCTAAGAAGAAAATCTCCTACAAGAGACAACAAAATGAAAGAAGTAAAGAAAAAATCACTCATAAAAAAGATGATGACTACATGGCATTAAAAAAAAACAGTAAGGTGGAATGAGAAAAAAATAACGCAAATTCTAATGACCTTCATTTTTTGTTTTGTTTTCAATGTAGTTTCATTTGTGGTTTCATTTTCTCAAGAATTTGATTCATTTGATTTCATTTTTCACATTTTTATTTTCGTGGTTGTGTCTCTCTTTGCAACTCGTGTGATCATTTTCAATTGAATATTTCCGTTTTAAAAAAAAAGCTGCTCCCCCCACCCCTTTTTTTTTCCTTAACCAACACTTGGACATTCGAAAATCTTCTGAAACTAGAGCTATTCTTTAGAATATTTTAGAGGAGCGGGTGTAATGCTGACCATGTTATCCATAAATCTACAAAAGGTTATGGAATAATGTAAGAAATGGCACTTTGTTCCTAATAAATAGCGCAGAAGCGTACTGGTTTTTAAAAAAAAATGTTAATACCAAAAAGTGCAATGCTTCATGGGCACAATAATCACATCAGATGGAAGGTGCAGCACATAAATAAAAGGTAGAATAGCTCACACCAAAATAGCATTTCAGAAAATGAAAAACGTCTTTTGCAACAAGTCTGTGCCAATAGAAGTGAAAAAGAGAGTTCATTGGTGCTATATAAAGCCAATTCTGACCTATGGAAGCGAAACATGGATAGAAAACAAATAAATGAAAAGACAATAGTCTGCCACAGAGTTGGAATTTCTCAGAAGAATGTTAAAAGTTTCCTGGACAGCTAAAAAGGGCAGCGAGGAAGTTCTCAAAGAGGCCAACACAAAAAAAGGGAGCTCCTAAAAAACATCATAAATAAAGAATCAACATTTGTGGGCACTTCATGAGAAGAGGAAAGTTTGAATACTTGGTTACAGCTATCAAAATACAGGGAAAGAGAAATCGCGGGTGTCAAAGAGAGAAGATACTAGACAGCTTGGTGTCATGGCATGGAAAACAGTCAACAGCATAATTGATATGCACATTGGGTAAAAGATTGTGGATGGACATGATCGCCTACGCCAACCGGTATGGCACCTGATGGTGATGAATACAAAGAAAAGTACTGCTTTCTTCAGATGACTTTTGAGTGACCATGGGCTCGGTAAAAGTTGAGAAACTTACTGGATTTACTAGCCGTATCGATTGCTAATCAATTATGTTGGTTCAACCACACTCATTGAAACGGTAAAGGCGCTCGGTGGACAGCTCGCGTCATTGGTTCCAGACTAATCGCTCGTGGCTCTGCTAGTCTGAGACCATCTTTCATTTGCGGAGAAGACAGGGCCCCAGCCAGGTGCGTTTTTGTTTCTGCCATTTCTGTTTTATATTTCAATAGTATTTTGATAGCACTTTTATAGTATGTGGTGACTTATTATTTATATTATTTGTTATAGATGTGACTTATTATTTATAACAATTTTATAGAAGTGACTTTTTAATTTACTTTTTAAAAAATACATTTCATGTTTTATTATTTAAAACATTGTTATACAGATTGGTTCTCCCAAGTTGCAGTACAACAACATAAATTATATATTTGTCTAGGATGTTGCTTATTGCGAACAGGGAGTGCAACAATGAGAGAGAGCATGAGAGAGAAGTTATTTAGTGGTCTAGATAGTGAAGGGGGAGTTCATGATTTTAACAAATAATAACATAAATCACCATTGAAACAATAAATGTGTAAAGTAAAGAAGGATAATGCTATCTTGGTTGGTTCGTTATCTTCCTCTCACCATTTTGTGTGTATTCCTTGCTGGTTAGGTAAATACTGTGTCAGTAAAGATGATATTACCTGTCGATATCATGTAGCTCCTTGTTATCTTCTGTCCATGTTATGTATCTCTTTGTTATCTTCTGTCCATGTTACGTAGCTCCTTGTTATCTTCCGCCCATGTTATGTAGCTCCTTGTTATATTCTGTCCATGTTATGTAGCTCCTTGTTATCTTCTGTCAATGTTATGTAGCTCCTTGTTATATTCTGTCCATGTTATGTAGCTCCTTGTTATCTTCTGTCCATGTTATGTAGCTCCTTGTTATCTTCTGTCCATGTTACGTAGCTCCTTGTTATCTTCTGTCCATGTTATGTAGCTCCTTGTTATCTTCTGTCCATGTTACATAGCTCCTTGTTATCCTCTGTCCATTGTACGTAGCTCCTTGTTATCTTCTTTCCATGTTTCGTAGCTCCTTGTTATCTTCTGTCAATGTTATGTAGCTCCTTGTTATATTCTGTCCATGTTATGTAGCTCCTTGTTATCTTCTGTCAATGTTATGTAGCTCCTTGTTATATTCTGTCCATGTTATGTAGCTCCTTGTTATCTTCTGTCAATGTTATATAGCTCCTTATTATCTTCTGTCAATGTTATGTAGCTCCTTGTTATCTTCTTTCCATGTTACGTAGCTCCTTGTTATCTTCTGTCAATGTTATGTAGCTCCTTGTTATATTCTGTCCATGTTATGTAGCTCCTTGTTATCTTCTGTCAATGTTATGTAGCTCCTTGTTATATTCTGTCCATGTTATGTAGCTCCTTGTTATCTTCTGTCAATGTTATATAGCTCCTTGTTATCTTCTGTCCATGTTATGTAGCTCCTTGTTATCTTCTGTCCATGTTATGTAGCTTCTTGTTATCTTCTGTCCATGTTATGTAGCTTCTTGTTATCTTCTGTCCATGTTATGTAGCTTCTTGTTATCTTCTATCCATGCCAAATTGTTCCTTGTTATCTTCTATCCATGTCATATAGTTCCTTGTTATCTTCTGTCCATGTTACGTAGCTCCTTGTTATCTTCTGTCCATGTTATGTAGCTTCTTGTTATCTTCTATCCATGTCTTATAGTTCGTTGTTATCTTCTATCCATGTCATATAGTTCCTTGTTATCTTCTGCCCATGTCATATAGTTCCTTGTTATCTTCTATCCATGTCATATACTTCCGTGTTATCTTCTATCCATGTCATATAGTTACTTGTTATCTTCTGTCCATGTCATATAGTTCCTTGTTATCTTCTGTCCATGTCATATAGTTCCTTGTTATCTTCTGTCCATGTCATATAGTTCCTTGTCATCTTCTATCCATGTCATATAGTTCCTTGTTATCTTCTGTCCATGTCATATAGTTCCTTGTTATCTTCTACCCATGTCATATAGTTCCTTTTATCTTCTATCCATGTCATATAGTTCCTTGTTTTCTTCTACCCATGTCATATAGTTCCTTGTTATCTTCTGTCCATGTCATATAGTTCCTTGTTATCTTCTGTCCATGTCATATAGTTCCTTTTATCTTCTATCCATGTCATATAGTTCCTTGTTATCTTCTGTCCATGTCATATAGTTCCTTGTTATCTTCTGTCCATGTCATATAGTTCCTTGTTATCTTGTCCATGTCATATAGTTCCTTGTTATCTTCTGTCCATGTCATATAGTTCCTTGTTATCTTCTATCCATGTCATATAGTTCCTTGTTATCTTCTGTCCATGTCATATAGTTCCTTGTTATCTTCTGTCCATGTCATACAGTTCCTTGTTATCTTGTCCATGTCATATAGTTCCTTGTTATCTTCTGTCCATGTCATATAGTTCCTTGTTATCTTCTGCCCATGTCATATAGTTCCTTTTATCTTCAATCCATGTCATATAGTTCATTGTTATCTTCTACCCATGTCATATAGTTCCTTGTTATCTTCTGTCCATGTCATATAGTTCCTTGTTATCTTGTCCATGTCATATAGTTCCTTGTTATCTTCTATCCATGTCATATAGTTCCTTGTTATCTTCTGCCCATGTCATATAGTTCCTTGTTATCTTCTGTCCATGTCATATAGTTCCTTGTTATCTTCTATCCATGCCATATAGTTCCATGTTATCTTCTATCCATGTCATATAGTTCCTTGTTATCTTGTCCATGTCATATAGTTCCTTGTTATCTTCTGCCCATGTCATATAGTTCCTTGTTATCTTCTGTCCATGTCATATAGTTCCTTGTTATCTTCTATCCATGCCATATAGTTCCATGTTATCTTCTATCCATGTCATATAGTTCCTTGTTATCTTGTCCATGTCATATAGTTCCTTGTTATCTTCTGTCCATGTCATATAGTTCTTTGTTATCTTCTATCCATGTCATATAGTTCCTTGTTATCTTCTGTCCATGTCATATAGTTCCTTGTTTTCTTCTATCCATGTCATATAGTTCCTTGTTATCTTCTGTCCATGTCATATAGTTCCTTGTTATCTTCTATTCATGTCATATAGTTCCTTGTTATCTTGTCCATGTCATATAGTTCCTTGTTATATTCTATCCATGTCATATAGTTTCTTGTTATCTTCTATCCATCTCATATAGTTCCTTGTTATCTTCTGTACATGTCATATAGTTCCTTGTTATCTTCTGCCCATGTTATGTAGCTCCGTGTTATCTTCTGACGTGTTATAGTTTTGTGTTATCTGTGAAGTGATTGAAAGTATACATATATTTACTCTAGACGCTCTGTGGACTGCCTTCATAGCTAATGTCATTGCTAGCTTTTAGTGGCCGTTGCTGCTAATTCCAGGATAATAAAGTGGCGCTTCAAAAATAAAACATGGTCTAAATAATTTTAAGAAGATACGAAACACAATGAAATTATTTCTTTTTAAGATGTAATCTACACGGCATAAATCATTTTTTAATGTAAAAAACAGTAGGAATAAATTTTGGAAAAATAAAAACACGGCAGAAATATCTGTTCAGAGGATAAACACGGCAGAAATATCTGTTTAGATGATAAACACGGCAGAATTATCTGTTCAGATGATAAACACGGCAGAAATATCTGTTCAGATGATAAACGCGGCAGAAATCATTCTTATACAGAAAAAAAAATACTGCAGAAATCATTATTTTAAAAAGTTTGAAGTACAGAAGAAATCACTTTTTTGTAAAAAATTAAATACACGGCAGAAATTTTTTTTTAGATGATAAACACGACAGAATCAGTTTCTAAAAAGGTGTAAAACAACAAAAATCCTTTTTTTTTTTTTACAAAACAATGTAGAAATCATTTTGTTCTTTAAAAAAACAAAGATGTAAAACAAGATAGAAATTATTGTAGGAAAAATATCAAACACGACAGAAATATATTGTTTAATAGTACATAATAATAAGAGTTTTATCGTATTTTAAAAAAATAATTCCTACCAAATTTGTGTAATATAAAAAAATTATTCCTAACAAGTAATGTCTGTTTGCTATCAAAATTATTTATATCTGTTTGCTATAAAAATTATGTCTGTTTACTATAAAAATTATGTCTGTTTACTATAAAAATTATTTATATCTGTTTGTTATAAAAATTATGTCTGTTTACTATAAAAATTATGTCTGTTTACTATAAAAATTATGTCTGTTTACTATAAAAATTATGTCTGTTTACTATAAAAATTATGTCTGTTTACTATAAAAATTATGTCTGTTTACTATAAAAAATTATGTCTGTTTACTATACAAATTATGTCTGTTTACTATAAAAATTATGTCTGTTTGCTATAAAAATTATTTATATCTGTTTGTTATAAAATTTATGTCTGTTTGCTATAAAAATTATGTCTGTTTACTATAAAAATTATGTCTGTTTGCTATAAAAATTATGTCTGTGTGCTATAACAATAATGTCTGTTTCCTATAACAATAATGTCTGTTTGCTATAAAATTCATATTCATAATCTTGTCGTATGTTTTTCTATTTTAATATCGTCTTCATTTTTAAAAAAATTATCAATGGTATCCTGTAAGGAAACAGCTATAGATTGGATTACTATCATATTCAATATGGCTTGGGAAGAAAGAAAAGTCCCAGACGACTGGCAAAAAGCTATCATTGTCCTATTTTTGAAGAATAAAGGAAGTAAAAGGGAGCGTGAAATGTACAGAGGAATATCCCTATTGAGTCAAGTTGGTAAAATGTTTGCTAAAATATTAGAGAGGAGAGTAAGATACATAATAGAACCTCAATTAAGTAATAATGAATTCGGATTCAGAAAAGGCAAAAGCTGTACTGATGCTATATTTGCATTGAGACAACTATGTGAAAAAACAATAGAATATGACAGAAACCTAAATATAGTGTTTATAGATCAGGAAAAAGCGTTTGATCGTGTGGACAGGAACAAACTTTGGCAAACTTTAGAAACCTACGGGGTAGCAGGACAACTACTAGATAATATAACGGCGTTATATAAAAACAGTCAAAGTGCCGTTAGAACATCGGAAGGTCTGTCAGAATGGTTTCAGGTTACAACAGGAGTAAGACAAGGATGTGTCCTCTCACCACTCCTCTTCATCATATATATGGACAAAATAAATCAGGAAACAACCAACAACAAGGACAAATCAAATAATAACATAGAGGTAGAAAACTCCAACATCAATGAGCTACTCTTCGCAGATGACCAATGCCTAATATATGAGGATGAAAACCTGCTACAACAGCATTTAACATCTCTAGACAAAAGCTGCACAAACTACAGTATGAAAATTAACACAGCAAAAACAGAGGCTATAAGAATAAGCAAATTAAGACACCCATTAAACATCAAGATCAAAGATAAAGAAATAAAACAAGTAGATGAATTCAAGTATTTAGGCACGAAGTTCACAGAAGATGGAAAACTAGACAGAGAAATTGACATGAGAATACAAAAAGCAAATGCTGTCACATACCAGCTTTCACCATTGTTAAGACATCCAAACATTTCTATGGCAGCTAAACAACAAATGATAAATAGCATCTTCATACCAACTTTGTGCTATGAAAGTCAAACATGGACCCTTTCTAAATCACATTTAAGAAAGATCAATACATGTGAGATGCGATGCTTGAGAAAAGTAACAAACAACACAAGAAGAGATAGAATACCAAATGAAACCATAAGAAAAATGGTAGGAACAAAACCCTGCCAAGAATATATAGAAAAACAACAACTTAAATGGTTTGGCCACCTGGTCAGAATGAATCCTCACCAATCACCATCAAGGGCTTTCTTCTCGAGAATGCATGGAAAAAGACCAAGAGGAAGACCCAGAAGAAGATGGATAGATGCAGTGACAGAGACATGTAACAACAAAGGAAAATCACTAATTCAGACAATTCGAGCAGCACAAGAACGACAAATGATATAAACCACGACACCTTTTAGGTATCAGTGAAAGAGAAAAGAAGAAGATGGATAGATGCAGTGACAGAGACATGTAACAACAAAGGAAAATCACTAATTCAGACAGTTCGAGCAGCACAAGAACGACAAATGATATAAACCACGACACCTTTTAGGTATCAGTGAGAAAGAGAAAAGAAGAAGATGGATAGATGCAGTGACAGAGACATGTAACAACAAAGGAAAATCACTAATTTAGACAGTTCGAGCAGCACAAGAACGACAAATGATATAAACCACGACACCTTTTAGGTATCAGTGAGAAAGAGAAAAGAAGAAGATGGATAGATGCAGTGACAGAGACATGTAACAACAAAGGAAAATCACTAATTCAGACAGTTCGAGCAGCTCAAGAACGACAAATGATATAAACCACGACACCTTTTAGGTATCAGTGAGAAAGAGAAAAGAAGAAGATGGATAGATGCAGTGATAGAGACATGTAACAACAAAGGAAAATCACTAATTCAGACAATTCGAGCAGCACAAGAACGACAAATGATATAAACCACGACACCTTTTAGGTATCAGTGAGAAAGAGAAAAGAAGAAGATGGATAGATGCAGTGACAGAGACATGTAACAACAAAGGAAAATCACTAATTCAGACAGTTCGAGCAGCTCAAGAACGACAAATGATATAAACCACGACACCTTTTAGGTATCAGTGAGAAGAGAAAAGAAGAAGATGGATAGATGCAGTGATAGAGACATGTAACAACAAAGGAAAATCACTAATTCAGACAGTTCGAGCAGCTCAAGAACGACAAATGATATAAACCACGACACCTTTTAGGTATCAGTGAGAAAGAGAAAAGAAGAAGATGGATAGATGCAGTGACAGAGACATGTAACAACAAAGGAAAATCACTAATTCAGACAGTTCGAGCAGCTCAAGAACGACAAATGATATAAACCACGGCACCTTTTAGGTATCAGTGAAAGAGAAAAGAAGATCAATGGTATCTTATAATAAAATAAACAGCTTTTTTTTTGTTAAAATAAACACTTGTGAAAGTGTTTTTCTTTCCTGTCGTATTTGTTTGTTGTGCGTTCGCCAGATATATATCTTAAGCAAAGTCCCTAGGGACTAGTTATCACGTCTTCACACTAACAGCCTAGTGTCCCCCGCCTTTCTGGCAGATATTCTCCGACTTTAGAGGTACTCTCTTTTATCGTCTTAGAGTTGTCACGTTTTTGGGAGAATTTTCCTTTAATTTTCCCGGGCAGCGACCATTTTTTGGGGTCAACTCTTTCCGATTTCTAACTGCCAAGAGCTCTTTAACGTGCGCAGAATGCACACGGGGCCTCCTGTTTTTGCCGTTTTTTTCCGAGAGGCACGAACATGGGACCTCACAATCCAGAGGCCACTGGAGGGTAAAGCCACGGATTCGATTCTATTTTCCACCACATATATAGGAATCGAATACAGGACCTTCTTTTCTAGAGGCGGACGCCTTACCTCTTGACCACTCAGCCTTCCTGCGCGTTTCTTTTTTGAAAAAAAAAAAAAAAAACATTACTAGTGTTGCTCTTGATACCTTTAATCCTTGGTGTAACTGCTTTATTTTTATTTTTTTTTTTTTTAGCCTTTCCTACATTCCTATGCTTAACGAAATTATTTTAATTAATAATTTTTTGTGTGCGGGAGGGGGTGGGGGGGGGGAGGTATTGTGAATTTGTCTGTTTTCTTCGTGTTTTGTGACATTTCTTGTTTTCAGTCCCCTGTTAAATGTTTTATTTCAAGCAAGTTTGACATCTTTGATTCGCAGTGTTTCTTTTTCTTATTTCTACTTTGTTTTGAAATAAATATATATATTTTGTGCTTCTATTCTGGTTTCTTTTCTAGCTCATGCTGTAAAACACACACACAGTTTCAATATCTAGTATTTTACTTTACTTTTATTTGCCTTGGAATGCTTTTATTTCAAATGTATATTTCGGTAGTTTTTTTTTTTTTCCAGACTGTCTTGTTTTGAACTGCTTTTTTAAATTTATTATTGTTCACTTGTTTCTAAATTAGACAAAGAAATGCCTACCGTGTGATGTGATGTGCTTTTAATGTTTTTTTTTATTACCATTTAATTCATTTTCTGTGCAGTATACTTGTGTTTTCATGCTTTAATATTGAGCAAGGCGTCTTCCACTTCTTCTTTGATTATTTCGGGTCATTCCCCATTATTCTTCTTATTATTTAATTATGTCCATCGTTCCCTTATGTTTTTTGTTCAATCAACAGTTCTCCTTCCTTTGATCTTAAACATACAGTTTTTGATTGTCTTTTTCTTCCTGTTAATCCTTCAATGTGTTAGTATATAGCTTCGGCATCTCTTTTTTGTTGCATCTCATTCTATTTGCATTTCTGTTTTACCCATGTTTCTTTTATTTCATTGCATTTTATTACAGTTTCTTTACTTAATCTTTTATACTCATCTTTGTTATATTTATTTCTTCTTCTTGTATCCATTAGTTATAAAATGTCACCTGTCATCCATTTCTCTCTTGAATTTGTCCTTACTGGTGGTATGGGCTCTTTTGATGTTGACATCTTTAATTCTTTTAGCATTTCCCACTGTACATCAATGCTTTGTATCTTCTCTATTGCATTGTACCGGTTCTGAATTGTGATTTTATATTTCTCTTGCAGCTTCTTGTCTGATTTTAGTAAATCTAAATTTAACTTGATGTTAACTGAGACTCGTTTTGTGGCTTTTAATTTTACTCTAAGCTTTCCCACAACTGGTACATGATCACTATTGCAATCTGCCCCTGGTCTAGTTTTCACACACACCAGACTGTTTCTATATCTATTGTTTATCATTATGTAATCAATTTGATTATGTGCGTTATCTCCTGGGCTTTTCCATGTCCACAGACATCTTGGATGTTGCTTAAACCAGGTGTTTCCTATCATCATGTTGTGTGTTCTTGCCCAGTCAATAAGTTTCTCACCTCTTTCATTTCTCTCGCCTAAGCCATAATGACCAACTACTTCCTCAACTCTTTCCTTTCCTACTTTTGCGTTGAGATCCCCTATAACTGTGGTGTTTTCATGGGGTTTGCATTCGTGAAGTGTCATATTAAGGTCGTTGTAAAATGTATCAATTGTTTCCTCTAGACTGTCTGCTGTTGGTGCATAAACTTGTATAAGATTTATGTCTATTGGCTTTCCATTCAATTTCACTAAAAGGACTCTGTCAGATATTGCCCAAAAGCATTTCACTGTTCTTGCTCTTTCTGCATGAAACATGATACCTACTCATCTTTGGTGTTCAGTACCTCCAGAATAGATGATTTCATATTCATCAGAATATATATCCCCTGATCCAGCGTATCTCATTTCACATAGTCTTAATATATGTAAATACATCCTTTTCATTTCCTGTTTGATGTTTTCCAGTTTTGTGCAGGAGTGACTTACTGTAACTGTAATTTCCTGCTAAAAGTGTTTTATATTTAGATTGTGTTTATAAGATACTTTTATTAATAGAAAAAATCAGCAAACTGATGAAAACAGAGAAGAATGAAATTGTCCTCAAGTATGATGATTCGTTTGTGTAGCAACATATTTGTCAACAGTTGATTCTTTCCTATTGATGGAACCCAGCTTCATTCCAGTCAGGATTTCCATTAAATTCACCCCACTACTTCCCTTCAACATGTCCCTATGTTCACTCCACTACTTCCCTTCAACATTTCCCTGTGTTCACTCCACTACTTCCCTTCAACATTTTCCTGTGTTCACTCAACTACTTCCCTTCAACATTTCCTTATGTTCACTCCACTACTTCCCTTCAACATTTCCCTATGCTCACTCCACTACTTTCCTTTAATATTTCCCTGTGTTCACTCCACTACTTCCATTCAAAATTTCCCTATGTTCACTCCACTACTTCTCTTCAACATTTCTCTATGTTCACTCCACTACTCCCTTCAACATTTCCCTATGTTCACTCCACTACTTCCCTTCAACATTTCCCTATGTACACTCAACAACTTCCCTTCAACATTTCCCTATGTACACTCCACTACTTCACTTCAACACTTCCCGATGTTCACTCCACTACTTCCCTTCATTATTTCCCAATGTTCACTCCACTACTTCCCTTCAACATTTCCCTGTGTTCACTCCACTACTTCCCTTCAACATTTCCCTGTGTTCACTCCACTGCTTCCCTTCAACATTTCTCTATGTTCACTCCACTACTTCCCTTCAACATTTCCTTATGTTCAGTCTACTATTTCCCTTCAACATTTCCCTGTGTTCACTCCACTACTTCCCTTCAACATTTCTCTATGTTCACTCCACTACTTCCCTTCAACATGTCCCTATGTTCACTCCACTACTTCCCTTCAACATTTCTCTATGTTCACTCCACTACTTCCCTTCAAACATTTCTCTATGTTCACTCCACTACTTCCCTTCAACATTTCTCTATGTTCACTCCACTACTTCCGTTCAATATTTCCCTGTGTTCACTCCCCTACTTCCCTTCAACATTTCCCTGTGTTCAATCCACTACTTCCCTTCAACATTTCCCTGTGTTCACTCCACTACTTCCCTTCAACATTTCTCTATGTTCACTCCACTACTTCCCTTCAACATTTCTCTATGTTCACTCCACTACTTCCCTTCAATATTTCCCTGTGTTCACTCCACTACTTCCCTTCAACATTTCCCTATGTTCACTCCACTACTTCCCTTCAACATTTCCTTATGTTCAGTCTACTATTTCCCTTCAACATTTCCCTGTGTTCACTCCACTTCTTCCCTTCAACATTTCTCTATGTTCACTCCACTACTTCCCTTCAACATGTCCCTATGTTCACTCCACTACTTCCCTTCAACATTTCTCTATGTTCACTCCACTACTTCCCTTCAACATTTCTCTATGTTCACTCCACTACTTCCCTTCAAACATTTCTCTATGTTCACTCCACTACTTCCCTTCAACATTTCTCTATGTTCACTCCACTACTTCCCTTCAACATTTCTCTATGTTCACTCCACTACTTCCCTTCAACATTTCCCTATGTTCACTCCACAACTTCCCTTCAACATTTCCCTATGTTCACTCCACAACTTCCCTTCAACATTTCCCTATGTTCACTCCACAACTTCCCTTCAACATTTCCCTATGTTCACTCCACAACTTCCCTTCAACATTTCCCTATGTTCACTCCACAACTTCCCTTCAACATTTCCCTAATTTCACTCCACTACTTCCCTTCAACATTTCCCTATGTTCACTCCACAACTTCCCTTCAACATTTCCCTATGTTCACTCCACTACTTCCCTTCAACATTTCCATAAATGCATTAGTAAACTCCGTTGACAAGGTCGCTCCATGCACGTCTTACTTGACTGCACAGGTGACAATTCAAAACCTCCTTAGTCGCCTCTTATGACATTTATGGCAGCCAAAAGTGGCTCTATATTCTTTTCTCCCCTCAACGTGGCATCTCACACTGGGGTGTCAACAGTCAAATTGATAAACAAAAAAATAACACTTAGGAGAGATCAGCAAAAAGTAGATTAAAAGTAACACAAGGAGTAGTGTGTTATTATAGTAAATATTGTGTTATGGGTGTTAATCATGGAAATTAGTAAACGTTAGAAAAATCCAGCCAACACAAAAAGGGAGCTCCAAAAAAACATCAGAAAGAAACAATCAACATTTTTCGGGCACATCATAAGAAGAGGAAAGTTGGAATACTTGGTTACAACTGGTAAAATAAAAGGAAAGAGAGATCGTGGATGACAAAGAAGGAAAAAATACTGGATAGCTTGGTGTCATGTCATGGAAAACAGTCAACAACAGAACTGATACGATGCACTGTGGATAGAAGATTGTGGAAGGACATGATCGCCTACGCCAACCGGTAGGCACATGATGATGATGAGAAAAATGCCTTGCATGGGAACAGGTATGTGGCTTTCAAGAAGAGTGTTCAGCACACCGAGTTGTTGAAGAAATGAATGAAAGAAAGTCTGTAAGAAAACAGCATCAAGTGAGTTTGTAGTGGCTGCTGTCAAAAACAATGGAATGGGTAACATGAAACATCAACTTGGAGCAGTGAAAAGTTTCAGTGGATATCAACAAAAGAGAATATTGAACATAAGAACAACACAAAATAGTCGACAAATCATTATTATTGCACATCAGACATGTCCATAAGTGCTCAGATCTCCTCCACAGAATGTTCCCCAGTTTGTCGAGTTTTTACTTGCTGTGTTTTCCTCATATATTCTGTGATTGACAAAACAGTTTTTACTTGCTGTGTTTTCCTCATATATTCTGTGATTGACAAAACAGTTTTTACTTGCTGTGTTTTCCTCATATATTCTGTGATTAACAAAACAGTTTTTACTTGCTGTGTTTTCCTCATATATTGGCATACTCTCTGTGATTGACAAAGCAATTTTTACTTGATGTGTTTTCCTCATATATATGGCATACTCTCTGTTGTAAATATGTAAACCATGCACATTTAATGTAAAGTCAGTGATATATGGAGCTACAAATAAATATTAGATCTTTTATTTATCATGTTTTCTTCTTGTTGGCTTTGTTTGTTTTCTTCATGTTATGTTTGTTTTCTTCATGTTATGTTTGTTTGTTTTCTTCATGTTATGTTTGTTTGTTTTCTTCATGTTGTTTGTTTGTTTTCTTCATGTTATGTTTGTTTGTTGGCTTTGTTTGTTTTCTTCATGTTATGTTTGTTTGTTTTCTTCTTGTTGCATGTTTGTTTTCTTCTTGTTATGTTTGTTTTGTTTTCTTCATGTCATGTTTGTTTTCTTCTTGTTATGTTTGTTTTGTTTTCTTCTTGTTGCATGTTTGTTTTCTTCTTGTTATGTTTGTTTTGTTTTCTTCTTGTTGCATGTTTGTTTTCTTCTTGTTATGTTTGTTTTGTTTTCTTCTTGTTGCATGTTTGTTTTCTTCTTGTTATGTTTGTTTTGTTTTCTTCTTATTGCATGTTTGTTTTCTTCTTGTTATGTTTGTTTTGTTTTCTTCTTGTTATGTTTGTTTTGTTTTCTTCTTGTTGCATGTTTGTTTTTTTCTTGTTATGTTTGTTTTGTTTTCTTCTTGTTGCATGTTTGTTTTCTTCTTGTTATGTTTGTTTTGTTTTCTTCTTGTTATGTTTGTTTTGTTTTCTGCATTTCATGTTTGTTTTCTTCTTATGTTTGTTTGTTTTCTTCATGTCATGTGTTTTTTTCTTGTTATGTTTGTTTTGTTTTCTTCTTGTTGCATGTTTGTTTTCTTCTTGTTATGTTTGTTTTGTTTTCTTCTTGTTGCATGTTTGTTTTCTTCTTGTTATGTTTGTTTTGTTTTCTTCATGTTATGTTTGTTTTCTTCTTGTTATGTTTGTTTTGTTTTCTTCTTGTTGCATGTTTGTTTTCTTCTTGTTATGTTTGTTTTGTTTTCTTCTTGTTGCATGTTTGCTTTCTTCTTGTTATGTTTGTTTTGTTTTCTTCTTGTTGCATGTTTGTTTTCTTCTTGTTGCATGTTTGTTTTCTTCTTGTTATGTTGATTTTGTTTTCTTCTTGTTGCATGTTTGTTTTCTTCTTGTTATGTTGATATTGTTTTCTTCTTGTTGCATGTTTGTTTTCTTCTTGTTATGTTTGTTTTCTTCTTGTTATGTTTGTTTTGTTTTCTTCTTGTTGCATGTTTGTTTTCTTCTTATTATGTTTGTTTTGTTTTCTTCTTGTTGCGTGATTGTTTTCTTCTTGTTATGTTTGTTTTGTTTTCTTCATGTCATGTTTGTTTTTTTCTTGTTATGTTTGTTTTGTTTTCTTCTTGTTGCATGTTTGTTTTCTTCTTGTTATGTTTGTTTGTTTTCTTCTTGTTGCATGTTTGTTTTCTTTTTGTTGAATGTTTGTTTTGTTTTCTTTTTGTTGCATGTTTGTTTTCTTCTTGTTATGTTTGTTTTGTTTTCTTCTTGTTGCATGTTTGTTTTCTTCTTGTTATGTTTGTTTGTTTTCTTCTTGTTGAATGTTTGTTTGTTTTCTTCTTGTTGCATGTTTGTTTTCTTCTTGTTATGTTTGTTTGTTTTCTTCTTGTTGCATGTTTGTTTTCTTCTTGTTGAATGTTTGTTTTGTTTTCTTCTTGTTGCATGTTTGTTTTCTTCTTGTTATGTTTGTTTTGTTTTCTTCATGTCATGTTTGTTTTTTTCTTGTTATGTTTGTTTTGTTTTCTTCTTGTTGCATGTTTGTTTTCTTCTTGTTATGTTTGTTTTGTTTTCTTCTTGTTGCATGTTTGTTTTGTTTTCTTCTTGTTGCGTGTTTTTTTCTTCTTGTTATGTTTGTTTTCTTCTTGTTATGTTTGTTTTGTTTACTTCTTGTTATGTTTGTTTTGCTTTCTTCTTGTTGCATGTTTGTTTTGTTTTCTTCTTGTTGCATGTTTGTTTTCTTCTTGTTGCATGTTTGTTTGTTTTCTTCTTGTTGAATGTTTGCTTTCTTCTTGTTGCATGTTTGTTTTCTTCTTGTTGAATGTTTGTTTTGTTTTCTTCTTGTTGCATGTTTG
Source organism: Megaustenia siamemsis (assembly GCA_032433765.1). NCBI lineage: Eukaryota > Metazoa > Mollusca > Gastropoda > Stylommatophora > Ariophantidae > Megaustenia > Megaustenia siamemsis. The sequence continues at coordinate 4,890,009 of JAVIAB010000059.1, read as the reverse complement.
TTTTCTTCTTGTTGCATGTTTGTTTGTTTTCTTCTTGTTGAATGTTTGCTTTCTTCTTGTTGCATGTTTGTTTTCTTCTTGTTGAATGTTTGTTTTGTTTTCTTCTTGTTGCATGTTTGTTTTCTTCTTGTTGCATGTTTGTTTGTTTTCTTCTTGTTGCATGTTTGTTTGTTTTCTTCTTGTTGCATGTTTGTTTGTTTTCTTCTTGTTGCATGTTTGTTTTCTTCTTGTTGAATGTTTGTTTGTTTTCTTCTTGTTGAATGTTTGCTTTCCTCTTGTTATGTTTGTTTTCTTCAAGTTATGTTTGTTTTCTTCAAGTTATGTTTGTTTGTTTTCTTCTTGTTGAATGTTTGTTTGTTTTCTTCTTGTTGAATGTTTGTTTTCTTCTTGTTATATTTGTTTTCTTCATGTTATGTTTGTTTGTATTCTTCATGTTGTTTGTTTTCTTCAAGTTATGTTTGTTTGTTTTCTTCTTGTTGCATGTTTGCTTTCTTCTTTTTATGTTTGTTTGTTTTCTTCATGTTATGTTTGTTTTCTTCATGTTATGTTATGTTTGTTTTCTTCATGTTATGTTTGTTTGTTTTCTTCATGTTATGTTTGTTTGTTTTCTTCATGTTATGTTTTTTGAATTCTTCAAGTTATGTTTGTTTTCTTCCTGTTATGTTTGTTTTGTTTTCTGCATGTTATGTTTGTTTGTTTTCTTCTTGTTGGCTTTGTTTGTTTTCTTCATGTTATGCTTGTTTTCTTCATGTTATGTTTGTTTTCTTCATGTTATGTTGGTTTGTTTTCTTCTTGTTATGTTTGTTTTCTTCTTGTTATGTTTGTTTTCTTCTTGTTATGTTTGTTTTCTTCCTGGTATGTTTGATTTTGTTTTCTTCTTGTTATGTTTGTTTTCTTCTTGTTATGTTTGTTTTCTGCATGTTATGTTTGTTTGTTTTCTTCTTGTTGGCTTTGTTTGTTTTCTTCATGTTATGTTTGTTTTCTTCATGTTATGTTTGTTTGTTTTCTTCATGTCATGTGTTTTTTTCTTGTTATGTTTGTTTTGTTTTCTTCTTGTTGCATGTTTGTTTCTTCTTGTTATGTGTTTTGTTTTCTTCATGTCATGTTTGTTTTTTTCTTGTTATGTTTGTTTTGTTTTCTTCTTGTTGCATGTTTGTTTTCTTCTTGTTATGTTTGGTTTGTTTTCTTCTTGTTGCATGTTTGTTTTGTTTTCTTCTTGTTGCGTGTTTTTTTCTTCTTGTTATGTTTGTTTTGTTTTCTTCATGTTGCATGTTTGTTTTCTTCTTGTTATGTTTGTTTTGTTTTCTTCTTGTTATGTTTGTTTTGTTTTCTTCTTGTTGCATGTTTGTTTTCTTCTTGTTATGTTTGTTTTGTTTTCTTCTTGTTGCATGTTTGTTTTCTTCTTGTAATGTTTGTTTGTTTTCTTCTTGTTGAATATTTGTTTGTTTTCTTCTTGTTGCATGTTTGTTTTCTTCTTGTTATGTTTGTTTGTTTTCTTCTTGTTGCATGTTTGTTTTCTTCTTGTTGAATGTTTGTTTTGTTTTCTTCTTGTTGCATGTTTGTTTTCTTCTTGTTATGTTTGTTTTGTTTTCTTCATGTCATGTTTGTTTTTTTCTTGTTATGTTTGTTTTGTTTTCTTCTTGTTGCATGTTTGTTTTCTTCTTGTTATGTTTGTTTTGTTTTCTTCTTGTTGCATGTTTGTTTTGTTTTCTTCTTGTTGCATGTTTTTTTCTTCTTGTTATGTTTGTTTTCTTCTTGTTACGTTTGTTTTGTTTTCTTCTTGTTATATTTGTTTTGTTTTCTTCTTGTTGCATGTTTGTTTTGTTTTCTTCTTGTTGCATGTTTGTTTTCTTCTTGTTGCATGTTTGTTTGTTTTCTTCTTGTTGAATGTTTGCTTTCTTCTTGTTGCATGTTTGTTTTCTTCTTGTTGAATGTTTGTTTTGTTTTCTTTTTGTTGCATGTTTGTTTTCTTCTTGTTGCATGTTTGTTTGTTTTCTTCTTGTTGAATGTTTGTTTTCTTCTTGTTGCATGTTTGTTTTCTTCTTGTTGCATGTTTGTTTGTTTTCTTCTTGTTGCATGTTTGTTTGTTTTCTTCTTGTTGCATGTTTGTTTTCTTCTTGTTGAATGTTTGTTTTCTTCTTGTTGAATGTTTGCTTTCTTCTTGTTATGTTTGTTTTCTTCAAGTTATGTTTGTTTTCTTCATGTTATGTTTGTTTTCTTCAAGTTATGTTTGTTTGTTTTCTTCTTGTTGAATGTATGTTTGTTTTCTTCTTGTTGAATGTTTGTTTTCTTCTTGTTATGTTTGTTTTCTTCATGTTATGTTTGTTTGTATTCTTCATGTTGTTTGTTTTCTTCAAGTTATGTTTGTTTGTTTTCTTCTTGTTGCATGTTTGCTTTCTTCTTCTTATGTTTGTTTGTTTTCTTCATGTTATGTTTGTTTTCTTCATGTTATGTTATGTTTGTTTTCTTCATGTTATGTTTGTTTGTTTTCTTCATGTTATGTTTGTTTGTTTTCTTCGTGTTATGTTTATTTGAATTCTTCAAGTTATGTTTGTTTGTTTTCTTCTTGTTATGTTTGTTTTCTTCCTGTTATGTTTGTTTTGTTTTCTGCATGTTATGTTTGTTTGTTTTCTTCTTGTTGGCTTTGTTTGTTTTCTTCATGTTATGTTTGTTTTCTTCATGTTATGTTTGTTTGTTTTCTTCTTGTTATGTTTGTTTTCTTCTTGTTATGTTTGTTTTGTTTTCTGTATGTTATGTTTGTTTGCTTTCTTCTTGTTGGCTTTGTTTGTTTTCTTCATGTTATGTTTGTTTTCTTCTTGTTATGTTTGTTTTCTTCATGTTATGTTGGTTTGTTTTCTTCTTGTTATGTTTGTTTTCTTCTTGTTATGTTTGTTTTCTTCTTGTTATGTTTGTTTTCTTCCTGGTATGTTTGATTTTGTTTTCTTCTTGTTATGTTTGTTTTCTTCTTGTTATGTTTGTTTTCTGCATGTTATGTTTGTTTGTTTTCTTCTTGTTGGCTTTGTTTGTTTTCTTCATGTTATGTTTGTTTTCTTCATGTTATGTTTGTTTGTTTTCTTCTTGTTATGTTTGTTTTCTTCCTGTTATGTTTGATTTTGTTTTCTTCTTGTTATGTTTGTTTTCTTCATGTTATGTTTGTTTTGTTTTCTGCATGTTATGTTTGTTTTCTTCTTGTTATGTTTGTTTTCTTCTTGTTATGTTTGTTTTGTTTTCTTCATGTTATGTTTGTTTTCTTCTTGTTATGTTTGTTTTGTTTTCTTCTTGTTGCATGTTTGTTTTCTTCTTGTTATGTTGATTTTGTTTTCTTCTTGTTGCATGTTTGTTTTCTTCTTGTTATGTTTGTTTTGTTTTCTTCTTGTTGCATGTTTGTTTTCTTCTTGTTATGTTTGTTTTGTTTTCTTCTTGTTGCATGTTTGTTTTCTTCTTGTTATGTTGATTTTGTTTTCTTCTTGTTGCATGTTTGTTTTCTTCTTGTTATGTTGATTTTGTTTTCTTCTTGTTGCATGTTTGTTTTCTTCTTGTTATGTTGATTTTGTTTTCTTCTTGTTGCATGTTTGTTTTCTTCTTGTTATGTTTTCTTCTTGTTGCATGTTTGTTTTGTTTTCTTCTTGTTGCATGTTTGTTTTCTTCTTATTATGTTTGTTTTGTTTTCTTCTTGTTGCATGTTTGTTTTCTTCTTGTTATGTTTGTTTTGTTTTCTTCTTGTTGCATGTTTGTTTTCTTCTTATTATGTTTGTTTTGTTTTCTTCTTGTTGCATGTTTGTTTTCTTCTTGTTATGTTTGTTTTGTTTTCTTCTTGTTGCATGTTTGCTTTCTTCTTGTTATGTTTGTTTGTTTTCTTCTTGTTGAATGTTTGTTTGTTTTCTTGTTATCTTTATTTTCTTATGTTTTTATCTTCATGTTATGTTTGTTTTCTTCATGTTATGTTTGTTTGTATTCTTCATGTTGTTTGTTTTCTTCAAGTTATGTTTGTTTGTTTTCTTCTTGTTGCATGTTTGCTTTCTTCTTCTTATGTTTGTTTGTTTTCTTCATGTTATGTTTGTTTTCTTCATGTTATGTTATGTTTGTTTTCTTCATGTTATGTTTGTTTGTTTTCTTCATGTTATGTTTGTTTGTTTTCTTCATGTTATGTTTATTTGAATTCTTCAAGTTATGTTTGTTTGTTTTCTACTTCTTATGTTTGTTTCTTCCTGTTATGTTTGTTTTGTTTTCTGCATGTTATGTTTGTTTGTTTTCTTCTTGTTGGCTTTGTTTGTTTTCTTCATGTTATGTTTGTTTTCTTCATGTTATGTTTGTTTGTTTTCTTCTTGTTATGTTTGTTTTCTTCTTGTTATGTTTGTTTTGTTTTCTGTATGTTATGTTTGTTTGTTTTCTTCTTGTTGGCTTTGTTTGTTTTCTTCATGTTATGTTTGTTTTCTTCATGTTATGTTTGTTTTCTTCATGTTATGTTGGTTTGTTTTCTTCTTGTTATGTTTGTTTTCTTCTTGTTATGTTTGTTTTCTTCTTGTTATGTTTGTTTTCTTCCTGGTATGTTTGATTTTGTTTTCTTCTTGTTATGTTTGTTTTCTGCATGTTATGTTTGTTTGTTTTCTTCTTGTTGGCTTTGTTTGTTTTCTTCATGTTATGTTTGTTTTCTTCATGTTATGTTTGTTTGTTTTCTTCTTGTTATGTTTGTTTTCTTCCTGTTATGTTTGATTTTGTTTTCTTCTTGTTATGTTTGTTTTCTTCATGTTATGTTTGTTTTGTTTTCTGCATGTTAAATTTGTTTTCTTCATGTTATGTTTGTTTTCTTCTTGTTATGTTTGTTTTCTGCATGTTATGTTTGTTTTCTTCATGTTATGTTTGCTTTCTTCATGTTATGTTTGTTTTCTTCTTGTTATGTTTGTTTTGTTTTCTTCTTGTTGCATGTCTGTTTCCTTCTTGTTATGTTTGTTTTGTTTTCTTCTTGTTGCATGTTTGTTTTCTTCTTGTTATGTTGATTTTGTTTTCTTCTTGTTGCATGTTTGTTTTCTTCTTGTTATGTTGATTTTGTTTTCTTCTTGTTGCATGTTTGTTTTCTTCTTGTTATGTTGATTTTGTTTTCTTCTTGTTGCATGTTTGTTTTCTTCTTGTTATGTTTGTTTTCTTCTTGTTATGTTTGTTTTGTTTTCTTCTTGTTGCATGTTTGTTTTCTTCTTATTATGTTTGTTTTGTTTTCTTCTTGTTGCATGTTTGTTTTCTTCTTGTTATGTTTGTTTTGTTTTCTTCTTGTTGCATGTTTGTTTTCTTCTTGTTGCATGTTTGCTTTCTTTTTGTTATGTTTGTTTGTTTTCTTCTCGTTATGTTTGTTTGTTTTCTTGTTATCTTTATTTTCTTATGTTATTATCTTCATGTTATGTTTGTTTGTATTCTTCATGTTGTTTGTTTTCTTCTTGTTGCATGTTTGCTTTCTTCTTCTTATGTTTGTTTGTTTTCTTCATGTTATGTTTGTTTGTTTTCTTCATGTTATGTTTATTTGAATTCTTCAAGTTATGTTTGTTTGTTTTCTTCTTGTTGGCTTTGTTTGTTTTCTTCATGTTATGTTTGTTTTCTTCATGTTATGTTTGTTTGTTTTCTTCTTGTTATGTTTGTTTTCTTCTTGGTATGTTTGTTTTGTTTTCTGTATGTTATGTTTGTTTGTTTTCTTCTTGTTGGCTTTGTTTGTTTTCTTCATGTTATGTTTGTTTTCTTCATGTAATGTTTGTTTGTTTTCTTCTTGTTATGTTTGTTTTCTTCCTGATATGTTTGATTTTGTTTTCTTCTTGTTATGTTTGTTTTCTTCATGTTATGTTTGTTTTGTTTTCTGCATGTTATGTTTGTTTTCTTCATGTTATGTTTGTTTTCTTCTTGTTATGTTTGTTTTCTGCATGTTATGTTTGTTTTCTTCATGTTATGTTTGCTTTCTTCATGTTATGTTTGTTTTCTTCTTGTTATGTTTGTTTTGTTTTCTTCTTGTTGCATGTTTGTTTTCTTCTTGTTATGTTGATTTTGTTTTCTTCTTGTTGCATGTTTGTTTTCTTCTTGTTATGTTTGTTTTGTTTTCTTCTTGTTGCATGTCTGTTTTCTTCTTGTTATGTTTGTTTTGTTTTCTTCTTGTTGCATGTTTGTTTTCTTCTTGTTATGTTGATTTTGTTTTCTTCTTGTTGCATGTTTGTTTTCTTCTTGTTATGTTGATTTTGTTTTCTTCTTGTTGCATGTTTGTTTTCTTCTTGTTATGTTGATTTTGTTTTCTTCTTGTTGCATGTTTGTTTTCTTCTTGTTATGTTTGTTTTCTTCTTGTTATGTTTGTTTTGTTTTCTTCTTGTTGCATGTTTGTTTTCTTCTTGTTATGTTTGTTTTGTTTTCTTCTTGTTGCATGTTTGCTTTCTTCTTGTTATGTTTGTTTGTTTTCTTCTTGTTATGTTTGTTTGTTTTCTTGTTATCTTTATTTTCTTATGTTATTATCTTCATGTTATGTTTGTTTTCTTCATGTTATGTTTGTTTGTATTCTTCATGTTGCATGTTTGTTTTCTTCTTGTTATGTTTGTTTTGTTTTCTTCTTGTTGCATGTCTGTTTTCTTCTTGTTATGTTTGTTTTGTTTTCTTCTTGTAGCATGTTTGTTTTCTTCTTGTTATGTTGATTTTGTTTTCTTCTTGTTGCATGTTTGTTTTCTTCTTGTTATGTTGATTTTGTTTTCTTCTTGTTGCATGTTTGTTTTCTTCTTGTTATGTTTGTTTTGTTTTCTTCTTGTTGCATGTTTGTTTTCTTCTTGTTATGTTTGTTTTGTTTTCTTCTTGTTGCATGTTTGTTTTCTTCTTGTTATGTTGATTTGTTTTCTTCTTGTTGCATGTTTGTTTTCTTCTTGTTACGTTTGTTTTCTTCTTGTTGCATGTTTGTTTTCTTTTTGTTATGTTGATTTTGTTTTCTTCTTGTTGCATGTTTGTTTTCTTCTTGTTATGTTTGTTTTCTTCTTGTTATGTTTGTTTTGTTTTCTTCTTGTTGCATGTTTGTTTTCTTCTTATTATGTTTATTTTGTTTTCTTCTTGTTGCATGTTTGTTTTCTTCTTGTTATGTTTGTTTTGTTTTCTTCTTGTTGCATGTTTGTTTTCTTCTTGTTGCATGTTTGCTTTCTTCTTGTTATGTTTGTTTGTTTTCTTCTTGTTGCATGTTTGCTTTCTTCTTGTTATGTTTGTTTGTTTTCTTGTTATCTTTTTTTTCTTATGTTATTATCTTCATGTTATGTTTGTTTTCTTCATGTTATGTTTGTTTGTATTCTTCATGTTGTTTGTTTTCTTCTTGTTGCATGTTTGCTTTCTTCTTCTTATGTTTGTTTGTTTTCTTCATGTTATGTTTGTTTGTTTTCTTCATGTTATGTTTATTTGAATTCTTCAAGTTATGTTTGTTTGTTTTCTTCTTGTTGGCTTTGTTTGTTTTCTTCATGTTATGTTTGTTTTCTTCATGTTATGTTTGTTTGTTTTCTTCTTGTTATGTTTGTTTTCTTCTTGTATGTTTGTTTTGTTTTCTGTATGTTATGTTTGTTTGTTTTCTTCTTGTTGGCTTTGTTTGTTTTCTTCATGTTATGTTTGTTTTCTTCATGTTATGTTTGTTTGTTTTCTTCTTGTTATGTTTGTTTTCTTCCTGTTATGTTTGATTTTGTTTTCTTCTTGTTATGTTTGTTTTCTTCATGTTATGTTTGTTTTGTTTTCTGCATGTTATGTTTGTTTTCTTCATGTTATGTTTGTTTTCTTCTTGTTATGTTTGTTTTCTGCATGTTATGTTTGCTTTCTTCATGTTATGTTTGTTTTCTTCTTGTTATGTTTGTTTTGTTTTCTTCTTGTTGCATGTTTATTTTCTTCTTGTTATGTTGATTTTGTTTTCTTCTTGTTGCATGTTTGTTTTCTTCTTGTTATGTTTATTTTGTTTTCTTCTTGTTGCATGTCTGTTTTCTTCTTGTTATGTTTGTTTTGTTTTCTTCTTGTTGCATGTTTGTTTTCTTCTTGTTATGTTGATTTTGTTTTCTTCTTGTTGCATGTTTGTTTTCTTCTTGTTATGTTTGTTTTGTTTTCTTCTTGTTGCATGTTTGTTTTCTTCTTGTTATGTTTGTTTTGTTTTCTTCTTGTTGCATGTTTGTTTTCTTCTTGTTATGTTGATTTTGTTTTCTTCTTGTTGCATGTTTGTTTTCTTCTTGTTACGTTTGTTTTCTTCTTGTTGCATGTTTGTTTTCTTTTGTTATGTTGATTTTGTTTTCTTCTTGTTGCATGTTTGTTTTCTTCTTGTTATGTTTGTTTTCTTCTTGTTATGTTTGTTTTGTTTTCTTCTTGTTGCATGTTTGTTTTCTTCTTATTATGTTTATTTTGTTTTCTTCTTGTTGCATGTTTGTTTTCTTCTTGTTATGTTTGTTTTGTTTTCTTCTTGTTGCATGTTTGTTTTCTCTTGTTGCATGTTTGCTTTCTTCTTGTTATGTTTGTTTGTTTTCTTCTTGTTGCATGTTTGCTTTCTTCTTGTTATGTTTGTTTGTTTCTTGTTATCTTTTTTTCTTATGTTATTATCTTCATGTTATGTTTGTTTTCTTCATGTTATGTTTGTTTGTATTCTTCATGTTGTTTGTTTTCTTCTTGTTGCATGTTTGCTTTCTTCTTCTTATGTTTGTTTGTTTTCTTCATGTTATGTTTGTTTGTTTTCTTCATGTTATGTTTATTTGAATTCTTCAAGTTATGTTTGTTTGTTTTCTTCTTGTTGGCTTTGTTTGTTTTCTTCATGTTATGTTTGTTTTCTTCATGTTATGTTTGTTTGTTTTCTTCTTGTTATGTTTGTTTTCTTCTTGGTATGTTTGTTTTGTTTTCTGTATGTTATGTTTGTTTGTTTTCTTCTTGTTGGCTTTGTTTGTTTTCTTCATGTTATGTTTGTTTTCTTCATGTTATGTTTGTTTGTTTTCTTCTTGTTATGTTTGTTTTCTTCCTGTTATGTTTGATTTTGTTTTTTTCTTGTTATGTTTGTTTTCTTCATGTTATGTTTGTTTTGTTTTCTGCATGTTATGTTTGTTTTCTTCATGTTATGTTTGTTTTCTTCTTGTTATGTTTGTTTTCTGCATGTTATGTTTGCTTTCTTCATGTTATGTTTGTTTTCTTCTTGTTATGTTTGTTTTGTTTTCTTCTTGTTGCATGTTTATTTTCTTCTTGTTATGTTGATTTTGTTTTCTTCTTGTTGCATGTTTGTTTTCTTCTTGTTATGTTTATTTTGTTTTCTTCTTGTTGCATGTCTGTTTTCTTCTTGTTATGTTTGTTTTGTTTTCTTCTTGTTGCATGTTTGTTTTCTTCTTGTTATGTTGATTTTGTTTTCTTCTTGTTGCATGTTTGTTTTCTTCTTGTTATGTTTGTTTTCTTCTTATTATGTTTGTTTGTTTTCTTCTTGTTGCATGTTTGCTTTCTTCTTGTTATGTTTGTTTGTTTTCTTCTTGTTGCATGTTTGCTTTCTTCTTGTTATGTTTGTTTTGTTTTCTTCTTGTTGCATGTTTGTTTTCTTCTTGTTGCATGTTTGCTTTCTTCTTGTTATGTTTGTTTGTTTTCTTCTTGTTATGTTTGTTTGTTTTCTTGTTATCTTTATTTTCTTATGTTATTATCTTCATGTTATGTTTGTTTTCTTCATGTTATGTTTGTTTGTATTCTTCATGTTGTTTGTTTTCTTCTTGTTGCATGTTTGCTTTCTTCTTCTTATGTTTGTTTGTTTTCTTCATGTTATGTTTGTTTGTTTTCTTCATGTTATGTTTATTTGAATTCTTCAAGTTATGTTTGTTTGTTTTCTTCATGTTATGTTTGTTTTCTTCATGTTATGTTTGTTTATTTTCTTCTTGTTATGTTTGTTTTCTTCTTGGTATGTTTGTTTTGTTTTCTGTATGTTATGTTTGTTTGTTTTCTTCTTGTTGGCTTTGTTTGTTTTCTTCATGTTATGTTTGTTTTCTTCATGTTATGTTTGTTTTCTTCATGTTATGTTGGTTTGTTTTCTTCTTGTTATGTTTGTTTTCTTCTTGTTATGTTTGTTTTCTTCTTGTTATGTTTGTTTTCTTCTTGTTATGTTTGTTTTCTTCATGTTATGTTTGTTTTCTTCCTGGTATGTTTGATTTTTTTTCTTCTTGTTATGTTTGTTTTCTTCTTGTTATGTTTGTTTTCTGCATGTTATGTTTGTTTGTTTTATTCTTGTTGGCTTTGTTTGTTTTCTTCATGTTATGTTTGTTTTCTTCATGTTATGTTTGTTTGTTTTCTTCTTGTTATGTTTGTTTTCTTCCTGTTATGTTTGATTTTGTTTTCTTCTTGTTATGTTTGTTTTCTTCTTGTTATGTTTGTTTTGTTTTCTGCATGTTATGTTTGTTTTCTTCATGTTATGTTTGTTTTCTTCTTGTTATGTTTGTTTTCTTCTTGTTATGTTTGTTTTGTTTTCTGCATGTTATGTTTGTTTTCTTCATGTTATGTTTGCTTTATTCATGTTATGTTTGTTTTCTTCTTGTTATGTTTGTTTTGTTTTCTTCTTGTTGCATGTTTGTTTTCTTCTTGTTATGTTGATTTTGTTTTCTTCTTGTTATGTTTGTTTTCTTCTTGTTATGTTTGTTTTGTTTTCTTCTTGTTGCATGTTTGTTTTCTTCTTGTTATGTTTGTTTTGTTTTTTTCTTGTTGCATGTTTGTTTTCTTCTTGTTGCATGTTTGCTTTCTTCTTGTTATGTTTGATTGTTTTCTTCTTGTTATGTTTGTTTGTTTTCTTGTTATCTTTATTTTCTTGTGTTATTATCTTCATGTAATGTTTGTTTTCTTCATGTTATGTTTGTTTGTATTCTTCATGTTGTTTGTTTTCTTCAAGTTATGTTTGTTTGTTTTCTTCTTGTTGCATGTTTGCTTTCTTCTTCTTATGTTTGTTTGTTTTCTTCATGTTATGTTTGTTTTCTTTATGTTATGTTATGTTTGTTTTCTTCATGTTATGTTTGTTTGTTTTCTTCATGTTATGTTTATTTGAATTCTTCAAGTTATGTTTGTTTGTTTTCTTCTTGTTATGTTTGTTTTCTTCCTGTTATGTTTGTTTTGTTTTCTGCATGTTATGTTTGTTTGTTTTCTTCTTGTTGGCTTTGTTTGTTTTCTTCATGTTATGTTTGTTTTCTTCTTGTTATGTTTGTTTTCTTCTTGTTATGTTTGTTTTGTTTTCTGTATGTTATGTTTGTTTGTTTTCTTCTTGTTGGCTTCATTTGTTTTCTTCATGTTATGTTTGTTTTCTTCATGTTATGTTTGTTTTCTTCATGTTATGTTGGTTTGTTTTCTTCTTGTTATGTTTGTTTTCTTCTTGTTATGTTTGTTTTCTTCCTGGTATGTTTGATTTGTTTTCTTCTTGTTATTTTTGTTTTCTTCTTGTTATGTTTGTTTTTGCATGTTATGTTTGTTTGTTTTCTTCTTGTTGGCTTTGTTTGTTTTCTTCATGTTATGTTTGTTTGTTTTCTTCTTGTTATGTTTGTTTTCTTCCTGTTATGTTTGATTTTGTTTTCTTCTTGTTATGTTTGTTTTCTTCATGTTATGTTTGTTTTGTTTTCTGCATGTTATGTTTCATGTTGCATGTTTGTTTTCTTCTTGTTATGTTGATTTTGTTTTCTTCTTGTTGCATGTTTGTTTTCTTCTTGTTATGTTTGTTTTGTTTTCTTCTTGTTGCATGTTTGTTTTCTTCTTGTTATGTTGATTTTGTTTTCTTTTTGTTGCATGTTTGTTTTCTTTTTGTTATGTTTGTTTTCTTCTTGTTATGTTTGTTTTGTTTTCTTCTTGTTGCATGGTTGTTTTCTTCATGTTATGTTTGTTTGTTTTCTTCTTGTTATGTTTGTTTTCTTCCTGTTATGTTTGATTTTGTTTTCTTCATGCTATGTTTGTTTTGTTTTCTGCATGTTATGTTTCATGTTGCATGTTTGTTTTCTTCTTGTTGCATGTTTGTTTTCTTCTTGTTATGTTTGTTTTGTTTTCTTCTTGTTATGTTGATTTTGTTTTCTTCTTGTTGCATGTTTGTTTTCTTCTTGTTATGTTTGTTTCTTCTTGTTATGTTTGTTTTGTTTTCTTCTTGTTGCATGTTTGTTTTCTTCTTGTTATGTTTGTTTTGTTTTCTTCTTGTTGCATGTTTGCTTTCTTCTTGTTATGTTTGTTTGTTTTCCTCTTGTTATGTTTGTTTGTTTTCTTGTTATCTTTATTTTCTTATGTTATTATCTTCATGTTATGTTTGTTTTCCTTTTGTCATGTTAATGTTTGTTTTCTTCTTGTTATATTTATGTTTATTTTCTTCTTGCCATATTTATGTTTGTTTTCCTCTTGTCATGTTTATGTTTGTTTTCCTCTTGTCATATTTATTTTCTTGTCATATTTAAGTTTATTTTCTTCTTGTCATGTTTATGTTTGTTTTCTTCTTGTCATATTTATGTTTGTTTTCCTCTTGTCATATTTATTTTCTTGTCATATTTATGTTTATTTTCCCCTTGTCATGTTTATGTTTGTTTTCCCCTTGTCATGTTTATGTTTGTTTTCCTCTTGTCATATTTATGTTTGTTTTCCTCTTGTCATGTTTATGTTTGTTTTCCTCTTGTCATATTTATGTTTGTTTTCCTCTTGTCATATTTATGTTTGTTTTCTTCTTGTCATATTTATGTTTGTTTTCTTTTTGTTATGTTTATGTTTGTTTTCTTCATGTTATGTTTGTTTTCTTCTTGTTATGTTTGTTTTCTGCATGTTATGTTTGCTTTCTTCATGTTATGTTTGTTTTCTTCTTTTTATGTTTGTTTTGTTTTCTTCTTGTTGCATGTTTATTTTCTTCTTGTTATGTTGATTTTGTTTTCTTCTTGTTGCATGTTTGTTTTCTTCTTGTTATGTTTATTTTGTTTTCTTCTTGTTGCATGTCTGTTTTCTTCTTGTTATGTTTGTTTTGTTTTCTTCTTGTTGCATGTTTGTTTTCTTCTTGTTATGTTGATTTTGTTTTCTTCTTGTTGCATGTTTGTTTTCTTCTTGTTGCATGTTTGCTTTCTTCTTGTTATGTTTGTTTGTTTTCTTCTTGTTATGTTTGTTTGTTTTCTTGTTATCTTTATTTTCTTATGTTATTATCTTCATGTTATGTTTGTTTTCTTCATGTTATGTTTGTTTGTATTCTTCATGTTGTTTGTTTTCTTCTTGTTGCATGTTTGTTTGTTTTCTTCATGTTATGTTTGTTTGTTTTCTTCATGTTATGTTTATTTGAATTCTTCAAGTTATGTTTGTTTGTTTTCTTCATGTTATGTTTGTTTTCTTCATGTTATGTTTGTTTGTTTTCTTCTTGTTATGTTTGTTTTCTTCTGGTATGTTTGTTTTGTTTTCTGTATGTTATGTTTGTTTGTTTTCTTCTTGTTGGCTTTGTTTGTTTTCTTCATGTTATGTTTGTTTTCTTCATGTTATGTTTGTTTTCTTCATGTTATGTTGGTTTGTTTTCTTCTTGTTATGTTTGTTTTCTTCTTGTTATGTTTGTTTTCTTCTTGTTATGTTTGTTTTCTTCTTGTTATGTTTGTTTTCTTCATGTTATGTTTGTTTTCTTCCTGGTATGTTTGATTTTTTTTCTTCTTGTTATGTTTGTTTTCTTCTTGTTATGTTTGTTTTCTTCTTGTTATGTTTGTTTTGTTTTCTGCATGTTATGTTTGTTTTCTTCATGTTATGTTTGTTTTCTTCTTGTTATGTTTGTTTTCTTCTTGTTATGTTTGTTTTGTTTTCTGCATGTTATGTTTGTTTTCTTCATGTTATGTTTGCTTTATTCATGTTATGTTTGTTTTCTTCTTGTTATGTTTGTTTTGTTTTCTTCTTGTTATGTTGATTTTGTTTTCTTCTTGTTATGTTTGTTTTCTTCTTGTTATGTTTGTTTTGTTTTCTTCTTGTTGCATGTTTGTTTTCTTCTTGTTATGTTTGTTTTGTTTTTTCTTGTTGCATGTTTGTTTTCTTCTTGTTGCATGTTTGCTTTCTTCTTGTTATGTTTGATTGTTTTCTTCTTGTTATGTTTGTTTGTTTTCTTGTTATCTTTATTTTCTTATGTTATTATCTTCATGTAATGTTTGTTTTCTTCATGTTATGTTTGTTTGTATTCTTCATGTTGTTTGTTTTCTTCAAGTTATGTTTGTTTGTTTTCTTCTTGTTGCATGTTTGCTTTCTTCTTCTTATGTTTGTTTGTTTTCTTCATGTTATGTTTGTTTTCTTTATGTTATGTTATGTTTGTTTTCTTCATGTTATGTTTGTTTGTTTTCTTCATGTTATGTTTATTTGAATTCTTCAAGTTATGTTTGTTTGTTTTCTTCTTGTTATGTTTGTTTTCTTCCTGTTATGTTTGTTTTGTTTTCTGCATGTTATGTTTGTTTGTTTTCTTCTTGTTGGCTTTGTTTGTTTTCTTCATGTTATGTTTGTTTTCTTCTTGTTATGTTTGTTTTCTTCTTGTTATGTTTGTTTTGTTTTCTGTATGTTATGTTTGTTTGTTTTCTTCTTGTTGGCTTCATTTGTTTTCTTCATGTTATGTTTGTTTTCTTCATGTTATGTTGGTTTGTTTCTTCTTGTTATGTTTGTTTTCTTCTTGTTATGTTTGTTTTCTTCCTGGTATGTTTGATTTTGTTTTCTTCTTGTTATTTTTGTTTTCTTCTTGTTATGTTTGTTTTCTGCATGTTATGTTTGTTTGTTTTCTTCTTGTTGGCTTTGTTTGTTTTCTTCATGTTATGTTTGTTTGTTTTCTTCTTGTTATGTTTGTTTTCTTCCTGTTATGTTTGATTTTGTTTTCTTCATGTTATGTTTGTTTTGTTTTCTGCATGTTATGTTTCATGTTGCATGTTTGTTTTCTTCTTGTTATGTTGATTTTGTTTTCTTCTTGTTGCATGTTTGTTTTCTTCTTGTTATGTTTGTTTTGTTTTCTTCTTGTTGCATGTTTGTTTTCTTCTTGTTATGTTGATTTTGTTTTCTTTTTGTTGCATGTTTGTTTTCTTTTTGTTATGTTTGTTTTCTTCTTGTTATGTTTGTTTTGTTTTCTTCTTGTTGCATGGTTGTTTTCTTCATGTTATGTTTGTTTGTTTTCTTCTTGTTATGTTTGTTTTCTTCCTGTTATGTTTGATTTTGTTTTCTTCATGCTATGTTTGTTTTGTTTTCTGCATGTTATGTTTCATGTTGCATGTTTGTTTTCTTCTTGTTGCATGTTTGTTTTCTTCTTGTTAAGTTTGTTTGTTTTCTTCTTGTTATGTTGATTTTGTTTTCTTCTTGTTGCATGTTTGTTTTCTTCTTGTTATGTTTGTTTTCTTCTTGTTATGTTTGTTTTGTTTTCTTCTTGTTGCATGTTTGTTTTCTTCTTGTTATGTTTGTTTTGTTTTCTTCTTGTTGCATGTTTGCTTTCTTCTTGTTATGTTTGTTTGTTTTCCTCTTGTTATGTTTGTTTGTTTTCTTGTTATCTTTATTTTCTTATGTTATTATCTTCATGTTATGTTTGTTTTCCTTTTGTCATGTTAATGTTTGTTTTCTTCTTGTTATATTTATGTTTATTTTCTTCTTGCCATATTTATGTTTGTTTTCCTCTTGTCATGTTTATGTTTGTTTTCCTCTTGTCATATTTATTTTCTTGTCATATTTAAGTTTATTTTCTTCTTGTCATGTTTATGTTTGTTTTCTTCTTGTCATATTTATGTTTGTTTTCCTCTTGTCATATTTATTTTCTTGTCATATTTATGTTTATTTTCCCCTTGTCATGTTTATGTTTGTTTTCCCCTTGTCATGTTTATGTTTGTTTTCCTCTTGTCATATTTATGTTTGTTTTCCTCTTGTCATGTTTATGTTTGTTTTCCTCTTGTCATATTTATGTTTGTTTTCCTCTTGTCATATTTATGTTTGTTTTCTTCTTGTCATATTTATGTTTGTTTTCTTTTTGTTATGTTTATGTTTGTTTTCTTCTTGTTATATTTATGTTTGTTTTCCTCTTGTCATATTTATGTTTGTTTTCCTTTTGTCATGTTTATGTTTGTTTTCCTCTTGTCATGTTTATGTTTGTTTTCCTCTTGTCATGTTTATTTTCTTCTTGTCATATTTATGTTTGTTTTCCTCTTGTCATATTTATTTTCTTCTTGTCATATTTATGTTTATTTTCTTCTTGTCATATTTATGTTTGTTTTCCTCTTGTCATGTTTATATTTGTTTTCCCTCTTGTCATGTTTATTTTCTTCTTGTCATATTTATGTTTGTTTTCCTCTTGTCATGTTTATGTTTGTTTTCCCTCTTGTCATGTTTATTTTCTTCTTGTCATATTTATGTTTGTTTTCCTCTTGTCATGTTTATTTTCTTCTTGTCATATTTATGTATGTTTTCCCTCTTGTCATGTTTATTTTCTTCTTGTCATATTTATGTTTGTTTTCCTCTTGTCATATTTATGTTTGTTTTCCTCTTGTCACATTTATGTTTGTTTTCCTCTTGTCATATTTATGTTTGTTTTCTTCTTGTCATGTTTATCTTCCTCTCGTCATATTTATGTGAACTACTTTCACAACAGAACAACATTGGCAGCTGAGACTAAATTGCTGCTGTTCAGAAAACATCTGAAGAGATCCAGACACTGATGTTTTGGCATTTATGCTCACATCTGTAATGTCTTCCTGTAAGATTAAGGCAGTGGTTGGAGCACTGCATACATAACATGATGATGGCTCAATAAACAAAAACAAGGAGCACAAAAAATATAATCATTTTAATGTTAATAATGTATGGTTTGCATGTCTCCATAAATAGTGTACAGTAAATTGAAATAAAACCTCAGACATTTATCACTGTCACCACACACACCAGTCAACTCTACCAGCTTCCTCACGCAATATATTCGTTTACCATCTTTGCTACACACACACACACAGAAGCAATGTTTACCATTGCCATGGCAAATACAAAAGTTATTTCTGGGTGTCATTTTAACAACACACCACCAGATGATAACCATCTCCTCCACATACCACTAGATGATAACCATCTTCCGCACATAACATAATGTGTAACATCTTCCCCTCATAACACAAATATTATCAATCTCACATGTTAATAAAAAATGTCCTATTTACCATAAAATATAACATCACCAATGTTTACCATATATCTCACAAACTACCACACCATTACCATCTTCTGAAAGGAGAACACCACCACAAAAGTTTTCAATTTTTCTCATAGAACTCTGCTCATTGTTGCCATCTTGTCTAGACTCATCAGCAATATTTACCACCCTCCCTCTTCACCACACAACATTGGGTACACAGTAGATTATAAACAATAACTTCAAGCACTTGGAGGGCAGCTACAACATTGGATACACAGTAGATTATAAACAATAACTTCAAGTACTTAGAGAGTTATCACAACAAACACTTGAAGAATAACCACAACAAACACTTTATGAGCGACCTCAAGAAAAGTATAAAATTATAAACCCTGCCACTAAAACATGATATCTAGCCATATGGATCAGTTTTGTGTGTGTGTCATGTTTAAAAGCTCCTGCAACATCTAATACAATATGCCTCCCAAAATTCTGCTATCTGTCCCAAACTAACAAAATTAAAATCACCACAACAGAGATAGGATGCCTAAGAGGATAACTGAATGAGACAAGAATAGATGAAATCAGATGTGGGGAAATGGAGTTGAATACACCAAAGATGAATCATATTAGGAAGCAACAGATACAAGTTCTGGACATAATCACCACCAGACATTACACACACCCCCCCAAATAGAGCCTCAATGCTCAGTAAAAGTGGAAAGAGTGGTAAAGATGGACCTAGAAAACAATGGATTAATGAAGCAGCAGACATCAGGACCTCTCCTCTCTCAATCTATTCACCTGTAAACATTGTGCCATGTGACTGAGTGAATCAACTACCCAAACTTGTAGCTTCTGTCCCACATTCTGTCTCTATATCTGTGATGATATTACATACGAATGATGCCTCCTACCCCCTTTCTGTCAACAATAAAGGCTTGTTGTCTTGTTAAACGTCACACCGATGTAACATCCTGTAGTGCTGTAACACTTCATTGATGAAGCCTGTTACAGTAAAGTTATTGCAGGCTGTCACAAACTGTACAAACTTCTTGTCTGTGGACAAGAAACACACACTTTGTATCAACTTATATTTAAGAGAGAATAATCAAACAATTTGTACACATATTATTATAGTTCTGGAAGAGACATAATGTACAGACATTTTATTTACGAAGTGAATCAAACAATTTGTACACATATTATTATAGTTCTGGAAGAGACATAATGTACAGACATTTTATTTACGAAGTGAATCAAACAATTTGTACACATATTATTATAGTTCTGGAAGAGACATAATGTACAGACATTTTATTTACGAAGTGGATCAAACAATTTGTACACATATTATTATAGTTCTGGAAGAGACATAATGTACAGACATTTTATTTACGAAGTGAATCAAACAATTTGTACACATATTATTATAGTTCTGGAAGAGACATAATGTACAGACATTTTATTTACGAAGTGGATCAAACAATTTGTACACATATTATTATAGTTCTGGAAGAGACATAATGTACAGACATTTTATTTACGAAGTGAATCAAACAATTTGTACACATATTATTATAGTTCTGGAAGAGACATAATGTACAGGCATTTTATTTACGAAGTGAATCAAACAATTTGTACACATATTATTATAGTTCTGGAAGAGACATAATGTACAGACATTTTATTTACGAAGTGAATCAAACAATTTGTACACAGCTCATATTTGATGGAAGAGAATGAGACAGAATGTACTGACAATCTGTTTATGAAGACAATAAAAAACCTGCATGATTTTACATCTCTTGAAGGGGAATCCCCAAACTGCTAACATTTATTTTAATGAATGACTGAACAATCTCACTACTAACATTTATTTTTATGAATGACTGAACAATCTGACTGCTAACATTTATTTTTATGAATGACTGAACAATCTGACTGCTAACATTTATTTTTATGAATGACTGAACAATCTGACTGCTAACATTTATTTTTCAACAAAAGTGTAAAACAACTTCCTTTATCAATCTTATAATCTATTCATGTGAACATCACTATAGAGATCAAGTGCACTATTACTTCTCTGCATTAGTTCATTCCCTACCAAAGGGTTTAGAACACTGTGGTACGGTCATTTTGTGGAACGGTGACTTTACTCAATAAAAAAAAAAATTGAAATAAGAGCAAGAGAATAACTAAAAATTGATCTAAAATACATATTTTCACTGACAATTTTCTCAGGAAGTCAGAAAAGAGATAAAATTTAAAAGCTGTCAAGACCCAGGTCCTGGATTTCTCACGTTGGTAACTAGAGCAGCTCATGGATTTCTCATGTTGGTAACTAGAGCAGCTCATGGATTTCTCATGTTGGTAACTAGAGCAGCTCATGGGTTTCTCATGTTGGTAACTAGAGCAGCTCCTGGAATTCTCACGTTGGTAACTAGAGCAGCTCCTGGATTACTCATGTTGGTAACTAGAGCAGCTCATGGATTTCTCATGGTGATAACTAGAGCAGCTCATGGGTTTCTCATGGTGGTAACTAGAGCAGCTCATGGATTTCTCATGGTGGTAACTAGAGCAGCTCATGGGTTTCTCATGGTGATAACTAGAGCAGCTCATGGGTTTCTCATGGTGGTAACTAGAGCAGCTCCTGGATTACTCATGTTGGTAACTAGAGCAGCTCCTGGATTTCTCACATTGGTAACTAGAGCAGCTCATGGATTTCTCATGGTGGTAACTAGAGCAGCTCATGGATTTCTCATGGTGGTAACTAGAGCAGCTCATGGATTTCTCACGTTGGTAACTAGAGCAGCTCATGGATTTCTCATGTTGGTAACTAGAGCAGCTCATAGATTTCTCATGTTGGTAACTAGAGCAGCTCCTGGATTTCTCACGTTGGTAACTAGAGCAGCTCCTGGATTTCTCACGTTGGTAACTAGAGCAGCTCCTGGATTTCTCACGTTGGTAACTAGAGCAGCTCCTGGATTTCTCACG
Organism: Megaustenia siamemsis; assembly: GCA_032433765.1. NCBI lineage: Eukaryota > Metazoa > Mollusca > Gastropoda > Stylommatophora > Ariophantidae > Megaustenia > Megaustenia siamemsis. Next base: position 4,869,926 of record JAVIAB010000059.1, on the reverse strand, counting down.
TTGGTAACTAGAGCGGCACATGTTGGTAACTACAGCAGCACATGGATTTCTCACGTTGGTAACTAGAGCGGCACATGTTGGTAACTAGAGCAGCTCATGGATTTCTCACGTTGGTAACTAGAGCGGCACACGTTGGTAACTAGAGCAGCACATATTGGTAACTAGAGCAGCTCATGGATTTCTCACGTTGGTAACTAGAGCAGCACATGTTGGTAACTAGAGCAGCTCATGGATTTCTCACGTTGGTAACTAGAGCAGCTCATGGATTTCTCACGGTGGTAACTAGAGCAGCTCATGATGGTAACTAGAGCAGCACACGTTGGTAACTAGAGCAGCTCATGGATTTCTCATGGTGGTAACTAGAGCAGCTCATGGGTTTCTCATGGTGGTAACTAGAGCAGCTCATGGATTTCTCATGGTGGTAACTAGAGCAGCTCATGGGTTTCTCATGGTGGTAACTAGAGCAGCTCATGGGTTTCTCATGGTGGTAACTAGAGAAGCTCCTGGATTTCTCATGGTGGTAACTAGAGCAGCTCATGGGTTTCTCATGGTGGTAACTAGAGCACCTCATGGATTTCTCATGGTGGTAACTAGAGAAGCTCCTGGATTTCTCATGGTGGTAACTAGAGCAGCTCATGGATTTCTCATGGTGGTAACTAGAGCAGCTCATGGATTTCTCATGGTGGTAACTAGAGCAGCTCATGGATTTCTCATGGTAGTAACTAGAGCAGCTCATGGATTTCTCATGGTGGTAACTAGAGCAGCTCATGGATTTCTCATGGTGGTAACTAGAGCAGCTCATGGATTTCTCATGGTAGTAACTAGAGCAGCTCATGGATTTCTCATGGTGATAACTAGAGCAGCTCATGGGTTTCTCATGGTGGTAACTAGAGCAGCATATTGCTGTATGGTACACAATATGTAATACAAACTGCATCTCCTCATAAATGAGCAATACTTTTAATGATCTTACTAGTTCAACTACTTATGAAACAGGAGCAAACATCTGTAGTTCGAAGCATCACATGATCGACTACTACTAGACCCACTTTTATATGTCCACTGTTACGACACTCAGCTTTACAAACCAAATCAATCTCAGATTCCATGATGTGTGAAATGACTGCCATTGGGTGAAGTTTATCAGTCAACTCTGCTTGACTTGGTCTTCAATATTTGGTAAAGACTCTCTAACATTCCAATTATCATGAGCACTATCATAAGGCACATTACCCCAAAAATCATCTGCCGAAGGTCTGTAAAATATATGGTCACTAACACCATATTCCCTAAACGCCACTTGGCGTGACAGGGGCACTTTACTTTTTTACTATCATAAGGGATGTCATAATGTAAACAAAAGAAGAGTGATATAAACAATTATATAAAGAACAATATGGGTTCAGCTCTACATTGATGCTCAACGTTGTGACCCAATACAAAGCTTCAGTGAGAACACAAACTAAACAAACAAAAAAGATACAAAAATTTTGAGAAAAAGACCAACATTGTAAAGTATTAAATTAGTTATAACCTAGTTTGGAAAACTACCCGACTAGGCTACCAACGTTCAGACAACCCGTGTTCGATCCCTGCTGGAAGCAGTGTGAGTTGTACTCGTGGTTGAAATAAAAAAATACCTCCGAGGTCAACCCAGCCGCTGGCAGAATTGGGCACCAGGGTGGTACTCTGGGAAGGTGAGGAATGCCACCTCAAATCATAAATTTCTATGCTTGAAGCGACACTATCCAGAAGTCTCTGAACACTTCTGAATAGGGGGCCGAGCACATATGGATGAAAACTTGAGTGCTAAGATGTAGATTAAAGTCTTGTACTTTTACTTTTATCTTGAACATCAAACATTCAGTGAGACATGTCTACAGGTACGGCAGACGACAATCACTCTCCTTACACCAACAGAGAAACTGACCAAGACAATGCACAAGTGACTAAAGTTTTCAGAAGCTATGGCTTACAAATACAAGATTCCCAAAATATTACTAGAACCATAAGACAGTTCACAGACAGAAGCACAAAGAGATAAAACAAAATCTTTAACCACATTGGCAAGGACAAATAAAAATAATTGTAAAATCCCATTGTAATCTACAAGTAAGAAAACTGAGGTGCCACTGTAAAAGAAAAAAATGTAAATAATAAACAAACAAAAATTTAGAAAAATGAATCTTCACTGAAGGAACTTTGTGGATGGAACTCTAAAGCATAGAAACAAGATATGGTAAAAGACTGTGCAATGGAGTAGATGAAGTGCTCTTACCATTAAGGAGATAGGAGAACTTGACCACTTCCATTACAGCCATCTTGTCTTCACTGATCTCACTTTCAACTTGTTTGTTCACTTCTGCCAGATGTTCTAGCAAAGCAGAACTGGCTCCCATGTAGCCCTCTAGCACAACACACTGGTGGAGCCACGTGTTGGCCTCACCACACATGCTTGTCTGCAATGAAGTTAATCACAGCTCAACTCAAACTGAGTAAACACACAATACAATTAATGGGGACAATGCATCTTATGTTGACTTCTGAGTAAAATAAACAGAACATTGAAGAATAGCAGAAGAGAAACAATAAAACAGTTATTGGATTCTGTCTCCCATTGATTTGTTCTTGCATCATCATCATCATGTGCCATACTGATTGGTGTAGGCAATCATGTCCTTCCACAATCTTCTATCCACCGTGCATCATATCAGTTCTGTTGTTGAGTATTTTCCATGCCATAACCCCAAGCTATCTAGTATTTTTTCTCTTTGTTATTCACGATCTTTCTTTCCCTGTATTTACCAGTTGTAACCAAATACTCCAACTTTCCACTTCTCATGATGTGCCTGAAAAATGTTGATCATTTCTTTCTGGTGTTTCTTAGGAGCTCCCTCTTTGAGAATTTCCTCATTGATCTTCTTGCTGTCTAGGGAAATTTCAACATTCTTCTGAGAAATGCCATCTCTGTGGCATCTAATTGTCTTTTTATTTCTTTCTTGACTTGTTCTTGCATCACACAGCACTCGATGAAAATAAACAACACTTGACATTTCATATTTTTGCAAGAAGATCAGTTTGTCAACAAGAAGAATGCACTGGCCCAAAGACTCAACATTACAATCAGAGTTGTCAAGAGATAAAGGGCAGCACCAGGTGAGAGCCAGAGGTGTCAAGAGATAAAGGGCAGCACCAGGTGAGAGCCAGAGGTGTCAAGAGATAAAGGGCAGCACCAGGTGAGAGGTAGAGTTGTCAAGAGATAAAGGACAGCACCAGGTGAGAGGTAGAGTTGTCAAGAGATAAAGGGCAGCACCAGGTGAGAGGTAGAGTTGTCAAGAGATAAAGGACAGCACCAGGTGAGAGGTAGAGTTGTCAAGAGATAAAGGGCAGCACCAGGTGAGAGGTAGAGTTGTCAAGAGATAAAGGACAGCACCAGGTGAGAGGTAGAGTTGTCAAGAGATAAAGGGCAGCACCAGGTGAGAGGTAGAGTTGTCAAGAGATAAAGGGCAGCACCAGACGAGAGGCAGAGTTGTCAAGAGATAAAGGGCAGCACCAGGTGAGAGCCAGAGTTGTCAAGAGATAAAGGGCAGCACCAGTAGAAGTAGAGTTGTCAAGAGATAAAGGGCAGCACCAGTAGAAGTAGAGTTGTCAAGAGATAAAGGGCAGCACCAGGTGAGAGGTAGAGTTGTCAAGAGATAAAGGGCAGCACCAGGTGAGAGGTAGAGTTGTCAAGAGATAAAGGACAGCACCAGGTGAGAGGTAGAGTTGTCAAGAGATAAAGGGCAGCACCAGGTGAGAGGTAGAGTTGTCAAGAGATAAAGGACAGCACCAGGTGAGAGGTAGAGTTGTCAAGAGATAAAGGGCAATACCAGGTGAGAGGTAGAGTTGTCAAGAGATAAAGGACAGCACCAGGTGAGAGGTAGAGTTGTCAAGAGATAAAGGGCAGCACCAGGTGAGAGGTAGAGTTGTCAAGAGATAAAGGACAGCACCAAGTGAGAGGTAGAGTTGTCAAGAGATAAAGGACAGCACCAGGTGAGAGGTAGAGTTGTCAAGAGATAAAGGACAGCACCAGGTGAGAGGTAGAGTTGTCAAGAGATAAAGGGCAGCACCAGGTGAGAGGTAGAGTTGTCAAGAGATAAAGGGCAGCACCAGGTGAGAGGTAGAGTTGTCAAGAGATAAAGGACAGCACCAGGTGAGAGGTAGAGTTGTCAAGAGATAAAGGACAGCACCAGGTGAGAGGTAGAGTGAGAGGTAGAGAGTTGTTGAGAGGTAGATAAGAGATAAAGGCAGCACCAGGTGAGAGGTAGAGTTGTCAAGAGATAAAGGGCAGCACCAGTAGAAGTAGAGTTGTCAAGAGATAAAGGGCAACACCAAGTGAGAGGTAAAGTTGTCAAGAGATAAAGGGCAGCACCAGGTGAGAGGTAGAGTAGTCAAGAGATAAAGGGCAGCACCAGGCAAGAGGTAATGTATCACAAGAACTTTGATGATGTAAGCTCTAAGTTGTGAACACATGGCATCCTTGTACCTTTGTGTATGTGGGGAGAGTTGTAAATACAGCTCTTGTGTGTGTGTGTGTGTACATAAGAAAGGTAGTGGTGAACATTGTTGTATGAAGATGATAAATGTTACTGGTATTGTGTGGTAACAATGTAACGTTCAAGTGTGGTGTGTGGTGACAGTGGTACATACTGATGTGTTGTGTGGTGACAGTGGTACATACTGATGTGTGTGTGGTGACCGTGGTACATATTAATGTATGTTGTTTGGTGACAGTGGTACATATTGATGTGTGCTGTGGTGACAGTGGTATATATTGATGTGTGTTGTGGTGACAGTGGTACATATTGATGTGTGTTGTGGTGACAGTGGTAAATATTTATGTGTATTGTGTGGTGACAGTGGTACATATTGATGTGTGTGTGGTGACAGTGGTACATATTGATGTGTGTTGTGGTGACAGTGGTAAATATTTATGTGTATTGTGTGGTGACAGTGGTATATACTGATGTGTGTGTGGTGACCGTGGTACATATTAATGTATGATGTTTGGTGACAGTGGTACATATTGATGTGTGTTGTGGTGACAGTAGTATATATTGATGTGTGTTGTGGCGATAGTGGTATATATTGATGTGTGTTGTGGTGAGTGGTACATATTGATGTATGTTGTTTGGTGACAGTGGTATATATTGATGTGTGTTGTGGTGACAGTGGTAAATATTGATGTGTGTTGTGGTGACAGTGGTAAATATTGATGTGTGTTGTGGTGACAGTGGTACATATTGATGTGTGTTGTGGTGACAGTGGTACATATTGATGTGTGTTATGGTGACAGTGGTACATATTGATGTGTGTTGTGGTGACAGTGGTACATATTGATGTGTGTTATGGTGACAGTGGTACATACTGATGTGTGTTGTGGTGAGTGGTACATATTGATGTGTGTTGTGTCAAAGCTATAGTGACATCATCACCACCACCATCAAAGAAGCACCTGACAAAAGCTTACCGTATGGAATGATCTGGCAAGGATGTACAAAACCCCAGCAGCCAGTCTAGACAGGAAGGTGGAGGTCACCAGGATGAGGCGGTGACATTGTGTTAAACTCTGCAAAATAGAAGAAGACCAGTTGATCAAAGGATTGGTCATGGAATAGACACAGAAAAAAGGAAAAGAGGATGACTGGAAAGAAAACATGTGATGGTCATGAAGAAATGATGAAAGAAAAAAGTAGAAAAAAAGGAAAGAGGAACAAGTGGAAAAATTATGAAAGAGAAAGCAATAGAAAAATTATGAAAGAGGAAACAATGGAGAAATGATGAAAGAGGAAACAATGGAGAAATGATGAAAGAGGAAACAATGGAGAAATGATGAAAGAGGAAAACAATGGAGAAATGATGAAAGAGGAAACAATGGAGAAATGATGAAAGAGGAAACAATGGAGAAATGATGAAAGAGGAAACAGTCATAATTTAAGAAGAAAAATTGAAGCTGAAAGATAAGTGAGGCTGTTGGAAAGCTGGGAATTGAGACCAAACAAAGAACAAGAGAAAAAAACAAAATTTGATTAGAACTGATTACAAGATATGAAATGTGAAAGCTGTGTCTGTAATTATAATACATGAGATGTGAAAGCTGTGTCTGTAATTATAATACATGAGATGTGAAAGCAGTGTCTGTAATTATAATACATGAGATGTGAAAGCTGTGTCTGTAATTATAATACATGAGATGTGAAAGCTGTGTCTGTAATTATAATACATGAGATGTGAAAGCTGTGTCTGTAATTATAAGACACGAGATGTGAAAGCTGTGTCTGTAATTAGAAGACATGAGATGTGAAAGCTGTGTCTGTAATTGTAATACATGAGATGTGAAAGCTGTGTCTGTAATTAGAAGACATGAAATGTGAAAGCTGTGTCTGTAATTAGAAGACAGGAGATGTGAAAGCTGTGTCTGTAATTAGAAGACACGAGATGTGAAAGCTGTGTCTGTAATTAGAAGACATGAGATGTGAAAGCTGTGTCTGTAATTAGAAGACATGAGATGTGAAAGCTGTGTCTGTAACTAGAAGACACGAGACATGAAAGTGGACATCATGAAACCCAGCGAATAACGCGATGAGGTAGATGAACATACTGACAGACTTACGGTGTCCGTACCGATAGACATTATAACATGTCCGACCACTGCAGTCAAGTTCATGTCATAAAACAACCTGAGACATGAGTTTCCTGTTTCTGTCCTAGTGTAAAAACACAGCTGTGTGTCAAGAAATTCAAAGAAAACACTATTTTTAACCTCCTAATGTTGCAATTAAGTGGTAGTAATCTTTACCATGGTATTGTAAAAATATGCGCGACATGTAGGTATCATAATTAAGGGTTAATGTTGCATCTTAAAATGGCAATAAAAGCAACCATGTTGGTCAATAGAAATAAGAGACTTCTCCAGCTTTATGGGCAGCTGAACATAATTTCTGTAAGTGGATCCTGGTTGCAATCAAAATATGGAGAAGGAAATCATTGGAAGCCACATAAGTGTGGTTTTACAGATGAATGTTGAGAATACCATGGACACCTGGGAAGAGTAATGAGGATGAGGAATGGACAAAGCAAAGAGGAAATTTGTCAACATTAGGAGAAAGCTAAATCATCATCATAGTTGGGCATGTGATGGGAACAGTTGGAGTATATTGTGACAACTTGAATAAAATTATGGAAGAAGACAGGTATAGAACACAGAGAAAGGATATAAGACAGTTGAAGAAATGGTTCGGTAGGAGACTAACATCTGAAATAAGCAATGTGATAGAAAGATGTGAAGATACATGATCATCTATGCTAGCAGACACAGCACTTCATGATGTTACTCACTCTCAGCAGCTTTGTGGTCATCTCTAGCAGCATCCTCCTAGTGGCCAGCTCCTCATATCCCACCTCCCAGGAAGAAGTCGAGTGACCATCAGTGAATGCAGCAGTGACATCACAAATCACTTGGACCTGCCCGTCGTGTGAGCTGGTCATTGATGCAAAATCCTCCACTGTAACAATGTGCTTCACTTGGTCCCTACTACTGCAGCTCTCAATGAAAGACTTGTAAACTGGATTATCCCTCCCAACCCAAATATAACTGAATGACCAACGTTAGGTGATGAGGACGGGTTGCTACAGGGGCCTTGTACTTGATCTGCCAATGTTTGGCCTAGCTTGATCACATGCTCCACATCAGACTGCTGTCTGTATTTTTTAAACTAGAAAATAAAATTGGCAAACTGAAGACACCAGGGACAAAATCAAGTTGGGAACAATATGTAACATTGTTATAGTTGCATATTTGAACAAACATGTAACATTGTTATAGTTGCATATTTGAACAAACATGTAACATTGTTATATTTGCATATTCAACAAACATGTCACATTGTTATATTTGCATATTCAACAAACATGTCACATTGTTATATTCCCATACTTAAATATGTCACATTATTATTTGCATATTCAACAAACATGTCACATTGTTATATTCCCATACTTAAATATATCACATTGTTATATTTGCATATTCAACAAACATGTCACATTGTTTTATTCCCATACTTAAATATATCACATTGTTATATTTGCATATTCAACAAACATGTCACATTGTTATATTCCCATACTTAAATATATCTATCTATTGACCTTTCGAGCCGTAATATATAGACCAAGATACACCTTCTATATGAATTTTTGTTCTAGCAGTTTTCTTTTAAAGATATTTTATCAAATCTCGCCATCTGTCTCTGTTCTGTGCAAGCAGTTCTATCTCATTGAGGGAGCCGATTCCTGCTGCTCTTGCCTCTCTCATCAATGTTCTTCTCAGTGTCTCCCTGGGTCTTCTTTTACCTGTTGTTCCCATATGAGGGCTTGCTTTGCTATTCGATTATATCTCTTCTCATCACATGTCCAACGTATGACCATATACTGAAGATATTAGTGGTTGATTGGCGATTTCTCTAATTTCCTCGTTTGTTTTGAATTCGTTCCATTCTATACAAGTATTTTCCTTAGACATTATTTCGAATGCGTTCAACTTTGTTTCTATATCTCTTGTTGTTTTCCAGCTTCACACGCATATGTAAGGTTGATAGTACATTTGATTGAATAGCTAAGTTTTGTGTTTGTGCTAATGATTTGATTTCCACAACTTTTCAAGGCTTCTGAAAGACATTGCTGCTTTAGCCAGTTGATTCTAATTTCTTTGCTCGTATCCCTTCTCGATCAATGTGACTTCCAAGATAGATGAAGTGATCGATCTCTTCTACTGGTTTGTTTTCCATGTATATTTTGTCACTTGTTGGAATTAAACTTTTCATGACTTTAGTCTTTTCATGATGACCTCAAGCCCAATTTTGCATGTGATAAATATATCACATTGTTATATTTGCATATTCAACAAACATGTCACATTGTTTTATTCCCATACTTAAATATGTCACATTATTATATTCCCATACTTAAATATGTCACATTGTTATATTTGCATATTCAACAAACATGTCACACTCTGATATTCACAAGTTTAATCAACATATCATAGACACTTTGTTAAATGCATTTTTTGAGTCTCTGGAAGTCACGGGCAAATCTTATCCCTGGCCACAAAAAGTTGTGATCAGAAATTGTCAAATGTAACCATGTAGTGGTACTGGCGTTTCAATGGGTTTTCCTAAAGATACCATGTGGTATAGTTAGGGTATGCATAAACTAACAGCAATAGACTCCAATCTTTTATAAACAGATGCCTCCACCAGCTTCCTAATATTAAATGGCTAAATAAAATGACAAATAAAAGTCTTTGGTAAAGAGCTAACAAGATACCAATAGGAATGGAGATCAAGAAAAGGGGATTGATCGGCCACACATTGGGAAGACAATCATTGTTTGTTTGTTGTTAGGATCATTATCACTGCACACCTGATGAATCCATAGGTGTTCCAATATCCCTCTCGAGAAAATCAAGGATAATCCTGGCCAACGTGTAGGACACGTAGCACGACCTGGGATCCGTGGTGTGACAAGTATATGTGACAGTGTGACTCATCCATGTGTAGGATAATGGGAGGTAGCAGGAACAAACCGCTTCTCAATAGTTAATAGCAGTAGCACAAATGAGTTCGGCGACTAGCTGAATCGACGGAAAGGGAGTGTGGGAGCAACAAAGATTACACAAGTGAGTTCGGCAACTAACCGAATAGACAGAAAGGGAGAGCGGGAGCAACAAAGATTACACAAGTGAGTTCGGCAACTAACTGAATAGACAGAAAGGGAGAGCGGGAGCAACAAAGATTACACAAGTGAGTTCGGCAACTAACTGAATAGACAGAAAGGGAGAGCGGGAGCAACAAAGATTACACAAGTGAGTTCGGCAACTGGTAATAGCGTCTGTAGAAGTGGGTCAACGAGAGTTCGGTGACTAGCCGAGTCAACAGAAAGGGAGAGCGGGAGCAACAAAGATAACACAAAGAGTTCGGCAGACACTCGCAGTAGGGAGAGTATATAAACGTCAACACAGTTAGTTTTAGGGAGCAGAATTAGGGAGAGAAGACCAGGCAGGAAGTTAGGTCAGTAGAGTTCTAGTTAGAATAAGATCAATTAGAAAGGAGAACAAGATACTCAAAGTTAGAACACACCGAACAAGTAGAAGTTTGGATTAGAAAGTGAATCCAGCTATTAGGAAGTAGAATCTCCAAGTTGTAGTTCAAGTCAGTTTAGAAGTATTGATAGACTTGATAGAGAGTATGATGAACTTTATATGAACATTAGTGTTGTGAAATTCCCAGAATTGTGTTTCACAAGTTCGTAAGTTGAGTAATGTTGATAAACAATTACCTCATGATTAATAAATGTATGAAATGCACTTATGGACTGTTCAATAAACACCGGTTGTAAACCTCTGAGCGTCAAGAGTTAACGGATGTTAATTCTAAGAGAAGTGCATAATATTGTATCACGAGCCACGAGAAATTATTAGAAGTCAATAAACTTGATTATCATTACGTATATACCAACCAGAGTCTGTCCTGAATTTACCGGTTGTGTTGGTAAATTAAAGTAAATGTGCTGTGATGTAATAAACAAGAACGCCAACAATAACATCAAGATAACAAGGAAATAATATACTACCACATTTGCCCTGGCAGTGACCGTATTTCTGGCCTACTCTAGCATGACTTGGGATCCGTGGTGTGACAAGTTTGCCCTGGCAGTGACCATATTTCCTGTAAATAAAACTATTGAGACAGAAGCAAAGACTGCAGGATGAAAGTTGGCACGCTTGGAGAAGATTTCACAGAGTCAGGTCCATTGGCTGAGTGTGGTTACTTTCCTCCATAAAGAACTGCAAGGTATTAGGCAGGATATGCATAAAGAAGAACCAAATAAAGACATGCAAGATTTGAGTTTATCATTTGTGACATTGAATGTTCTAGCAAACCTTACATCCGAGTGTTTCAGTAGAAAGGTGAGGTCCTTCATTAGCTCCAGGTCACACAGTCTAGAGTTCTCTATCACAGACACAGCAGTCCCCTTCTCAACCTCTGCCCAATCAGCAACATCATCATTTCTCATTTTTTCACTGCACTGGGAATATGACAGGTGAGGATATTATTAAGCTTTTAGGATATGACTGATTTAGGGATAACACTGAGCTCATAACTCTGATGAATTGATGTGTGTTTCTCTATGTACTGTACTCTATATACTGTGTATATCGCTATATGTGTATCTCTATGTACCCTGTGTACCTCTGTACTCTATGTGTGTATCCCTATGTACTGAATGTAACATAAAATTTGATTAACACCATGATGTTGAAAATGCTCCATTATTCCAACAACAAACATCACACAGAACAGACCACAACAACAAACATCACACAGAACAGACCACAATAACAAACATCACCTGTAAGATCATGTTTGGATGAAGATTCTGCCTGACCTCCATCAACTTGACCTTGTCCTCCCAAGGCATGCTGGTCAGGTTCTGCCTCAGATGGAATGTGCCCTTCAGGTTCTTGTGATGCCAATCTGGCCTGGTCTGCGCTTGCAGTTGACCACCCAAGAATTTTACAGTGAAAGCAGACTTCTGAAAGTTTGAGTCGGAAGTGACTAAATTAAGGTAAGGTTATTGTATCAAAAATCAGTCCAGAAATTAGTGATGAAAAGTGTGATTTTGTTGGTGGTAAAGTAAGATCAATGTCATATACATCATAAGATCTTTAGTAGAAAGAGAGAGCCATAGAGGTGAAAACAGATCTACACAAATGTGTTATATATTTTACACCAAAACATTTGACAAAGCAAAGCACCAAGAAATAATAAAAAATTTGGAAGGCATAAACGTAGACAGCAAAGATCTAAAAATAATAAAGAACATGTACTGGCAACAAACAGTGGCCATAAGAACTGGAAACCAATTGAGAATGTTTCAACAAATAAAACAGGGTGTTAGGCAAGTTTGTGTGCTGCCACCAGATTTATTTAATATATATAGTGAGATTATTTTAAGATTCATAAGGGGCATGCCTGGAATAACAATCAGAGGTCATAATCTAAATAATCTAAGGTATGCTGGTGATATAATCTTAATCACTAAGATCGAAAATGAGTTAGAAGAAATGTTAGACATTATAGTGAATGAAAGTAAAAATAAAGGTCTCAGCCTTAATAGCAAAAAGACAGAAGTAATGGTAGCAACAAAGAAAAAGACACCACCTCAGTGCACAATAAAGATAAGGGGAAAAATATTAAAACAGGTAAATTAATTTTGACCGATATTTAAGTGGAATATGATTTATTCTCCTTTGTGTCGTGTGTTCGTGGTTCGATAGGCAAGCACATGGTTTGACAACAATGGCGCTGGCCGGGGTGGAAGAATTAGAAATAATCAACGGCCCAGAAAGCGAAAACAGCAAAGTGTGTGGTACACATGAGGCATATTCAGAACACGAAAGACGAATATGGCAGACCACCGTGACAGAGATTGGAGCCTCATCACGTAACAGTCCAAAGAAAGCCATGGAGAGAAATTCTAACTACTGTATTAAGAAGGAGCTAAAAATAGCCACATGGAATGTTAGAACCTTATACCAACAAGGAAAACTAGAATTAGAATACACCATAATCAACTTATAGAATGCCTAAAAGATATAAACCTAGTCGACACAGACATACGACTAATATGTAATTTGTACTGGCAGTAAACAGCAATAATAAAATATAACAAGGAGAACTCTACAGCCATGGACATAAAAAGAGGAGTAAGACAAGGATGCATCCTATCACCAAGCTTGTTCAATCTATACACTGAGCTAATCTTTAAAAACATCACTGAGATGCCAGGTCTAAACATTAATGGAAAGATAATCAATAACCAAAGATATGCTGATGATACTGTTCTACTAGCAGAAAATCCTAAAGACCTACAACAATTACTTAATGAAATAAACATGACAAGCAAAAAATATGGACTAGATATGAATATCAAAAAGACTAAAACAATGATCATAAACAAAGAAAGGACACGATGTCCTAACATCATCATTATGCGCTATACATTTAAATACTATGACGATCATCATTTTCAGGAGGACGTGAACTTCCGGACAATATGGTGGATAGGCGGCAGGAACCATTGAAGGCTATGTCTGAAAAGTGTTCCTTGTTGCAGTTTTCTCATATTCCAAGACCGGCTTGTTGCAGGAGCTACTGAGTTAAGTGCTCTGTGCACACCGTGAGCTGTTTTTTTCATCCGTTTTTATCATGTTCCGATATTCCAATTGCTTACGATGAATGCTGAAATCATATGACAGGGAACAGTTGGCCGTGTTCACTTTCTGTGCGGTTTCACCTTATGTCTTTTGGTGTATGCTGAGACTGCTATGATGGGGGCTACAGCTACCTTTCTTTGTTTTGGAGATGAGTTAGTAATTCGGAGGATTCCACTGGCACGGGCAGTTGAGCAATTATGGATTTTAATTCATTTGCAGTCATACCGGGGCCTTCCATAACCAAATAACCAAAGAAAATTCTCAAGACCTACAATTAAATATCAAAGTGGAAGGAATACATCTAGCAACAGTTCAGAACTACAACTACCTGGGACATACTATAACCAGTGATGGAAAATGTACAACTGAAATAAACAAAATAATAGGTATGACAAAAAGTAATTTCAATGCCATGAAAAATATACTAACATCAAAACAAATAACACCAGGGCTAAAACTAAGAATAGTAAAATGTTACATCTTCTCAATATTCCTGTATGGTGCAGAAACATGGACATTAGACCAGAAAACAGAACAGAAAATTGAAGCCTTTGAAATGTGGATTTATAGAAGAATAGGTAGAATTGGATGGAAAGAAAAGAAAACAAACCAGGATGTTTTAAAACAACTAAAAATGAAAAGAGAACTACTAAACACAATCAGAGCAAGACAACTGAAATTTTTGGGGCATGTTAAAAGACACAACAGCCTAATAAAAGTAATATTGAAGGGAAAATACAAGGTAAAAGAGGCAGAGGCAGACCAAGACTAACATGGACGAGTAACATCAAAAGATGGACAAGCCAGCCTATGACAATCTGCACCATCAAAGCAAAAGACAGAGTTGAATGGCGCTCCATGGTAGCCAATCTTCGATGTGGAGACGGCACTCAATGATGATGAAATGAATTTAAATATCAGGGGATAATGATAACCTCAAATGGTAGATGTACAACAGAGGTGAGATACAGAATGACTCAGGCAAAAGCAGCTTTATAAAAAATTAAGAAGATACTGTGCAATCCATTTTTGACAACAGAAACTGGGAAAAAAAGAGATCTTAAATGTTATGTGTTAACCTCATAGTGTTATCTGCTGCATTTCCTGAGTTACAAGTTGTTTGATGTAAGATAAGATACGAGTTTGATGTAATATAGGATACGAGTTGTTTGATGTAAGACGACTAAGGAATTTCCATGGTCACAGCATACAAAAAAATATGTATTGAAAATGTATGATTTTTTTTTAGCATTAAATGAGGTTTAATATCGTTATTGTTATTGGTTATTGGTTATGGAAGGCCTCGGCATCACAGCAAACGAATTAAAATCCATAATTGCTCAACCGCCCGTGCCAGTGGAATCATCCGAATTACCAACTCATCTCCCAAACAAAGAAAGGTAACTGTAGTCCCCATCGTAGCAGTCTCAGCACACGCCAAAAGACATAAGGCGAAACCGCGCAGAAAGTGAACACAGCCAACTGTTCCCTGTCATACGATATCATCATTCATCGTAAACAAGCGGGATATCGAAGCAGGATCAAAACGGATGAGACACACAGCTCACGGTGTGCACAGAGCACTTAACTCAGTAGCTCCTGCAACAAGCCGGACTTGGAATATGAGGAAACTGCAAGAAGGAACACTTTTCAGACATAGCCTTCAATGGTTCCTGCCGCCTATCCACCATATACCATGGGAGTTCACGTCCTCCCGAAAATGATGATCGTCATAGCACTTGATGATGTTAGGCCGTCATTGATGACTCCAATTCCAAACATATAGACACACAGTGGTGGTAATTTGTTATTTCCAATCCAACAGAAGCCACATGACCTGTAGTTAGTAAAACCACAGAGAGAATATGATTTTGTGACCTTCACTGATTCACTCTCAGATGTGAATGTGTAGTTTACACAAGAGGAGAAGTTTTCAACTACAGTGATTCCATTTAAGGCAATTCTGGGATAGCAAGGCAAGTCTCCTTTATAGCAGCAGAACTTGATGTTCTCCGCTCCCTTCTTGTAGCTGCTGCCACACGATTCTGATGTCTCATTAACTTGGACATCATTCAAGAACAATGTCAGATTAACATTCCATAGATATGGCTCTGCTGATGAAGTGCTTGGTGCAACAGTTGTATCAATCATACTGGAGGTTTAATATCTCATGAGATAAACACATATGGCACACACTATAGTAAACTAAAGCATGCTACATGACACAGTCTTCATCCTAAGACAGTGCTATTCATGTCTCACTTGCACACTAGATTCTGGAACAAATAATAAGATGAATAATAAATAAATAATTTAGATAATGGGATAAATAAGATAAATAATAAAATAAATAAGATAAATAAAATATTAATAGATAAATAATGAGATAAATAAGACAAATAATGAGAAAAATAAAATTAATATATATAAATAATATAAATAATGGAATAACTAAGATAAAAATTGATATAAATAATAAAAATAATTTACAAATAATATAAATAATGTGATAAATAAAGAAAATGAGATAAATAATACAAATAATAAGATAAATAATATGAATAAGATAATATAAATAATAAGATATCAGACAAATGATAGCAGCAAGTCTAGAGATAAAATTAGAAGTGAAGAAATGAAATGATGATTATATTACATGCATGCACACATGTGCACCCGATTTCTGCCAGCACTTTATTTGGGTTTTCATTCCTTAGCTTTTGATGTCTCCAATCTTTCTGCAAGGCAACAGATTGTCTTTTCTGTATGGGGATTCCGTCCTTAAATGGTCAGTCCTCCCAGGTAAATGAGGTCCATCTGCCAGAGCTTTGTGTAGAGATGTTTCTCTCATAGGTGGTCTGGTCTTCTGAGCTTTGTGTAGAGATGTTTCTCTCATAGGTGGTCTGGTCTTCTGAGCTTTGTGTAGAGTTGTTTCTCTCATAGGTGGTCTGGTCTTCTGAGCTTTGTGTAGAGTTGTTTCTCTCATAGGTGGTCTGGTCTTCTGAGCTTTGTGTAGAGTTGTTTCTCTCATAGGTGGTCTGGTCTTCTGAGCTTTGTGTAGAGTTGTTTCTCTCATAGGTGGTCTGGTCTTCTGAGCTTTGTGTAGAGTTGTTTCTCTCATAGGTGGTCTGGTCTTCTGAGCTCTTGAACACCACCTGTTTGATAGAGGACAGCAAGAGAAGAAAAGACAGAGAAGCATTGAACCCATGAAGTGGGGATGGATTAGTTCAGACAGAGAAGCATTGAACCCATGAAGTGGGGATGGATTAGTTCAGACCAGAGCATGCACCACTCGCCGGCGAGGTCTGCATCTTCACTTGAAGGGTTCCATCTACCCCTGGCTCCTTTGTCTGGCCCCTCACCAAGGACCTGTCCATCTACCCCTGGCTCCTTTGTCTGGCCCCTCACCAAGGACCTGTCTAGAAAAGGAAATGATGAAGTTCAAGATGTAATGAGAACCCAACTTACATCCCGATAAAATTCTGCAACCCTGCGGCAGTGCTGCGTATAAGAGAGCCCTGTCAACATGACATATTTGTCCAGCACAATTTTTTGCATTTCCAGCAGAACATGCCATACACCCGACCCCATATTCTCAAAAAGCTCCAAGTTTTGTTCAATTGTCTGCATCTGCCAACGTGCAAAGTTCTGACAGCACAGACGATGTTCTTGTAGAAAGTCAGAAGGGAGGTCTTTGATGAAGTTCATTGTGCCTTCAGTCTGACTGTCTGAAACAGACAAGAGGAAGATATTAGTTAATTAGTCAATAGGTAATTCTCACAACACACTGTTCAACTCCATGACCGCTCAGATTCCTTCCAGAGTGTAGCAGCTGCCAACCACAAATCTTTGTTGGCTCACTTGTCTTTTGAAGTTTTGTTAAATGCCAATACAGTGAGAATCACAATCAAGCAAATCTTAGGACAAAAGAAAGTGTTGCAGGAGAATTCAAACTGAGCTTACATGTGAAAGTCTACGGTGTAGTGAGGCTGGAGCAATGGTCAACCTGCCAATGGCAACAGTGACGTAGTTTACTTTGAGTAATGGCAAAGTCAAACCAAAATGTGAGTCAGTGTTCAGGGGTTGTGGGGGGAACTCATGCAATGAGATACCTATGAGTGTGATTTGATCAGAATCTTGCTTTTATCAAGCATGTGGACCAGGTGGTACTGAAAGCCAGTAAGGAGTTGTCTGCAGTGAGATCGTGGCTTTGACAGAGTGTGATCAGTGTCATCTTGTTCTCTTATAGCAGGGGCTGTGATTGAGTATGCACTTGCAATTCTGACTCTTGATGATACACAAAAGAAAGAACTCGACAAATGGAAAGGATACAAAGGGAGACAATGCACATCATTCTTGGCTGCACACAAGATACTGGTGAGTGTTGGGAGTTACCTCCTCGCTGTTCCGACCATGGAAGGCAGAATAAGACTTTGCCCAGCACGTGCCTACCTTCGAATTTGTGCAGACCCACATCATCTGCTATTTTGTGAATTTATGAGTAATAGAGGGAGATCATGGATGAGTCGACTTGTGGATATTGTACAGCTGGTGTGTTTCATCGAGGACATAGAACCCAGTGAAGAATGCAAATGAATACCATCAGAGTAATGTATGCACTTTCCTGTAGCCATCACATCGGACAGAGAATATAGACAACAAATCTCATTAGTTGTTGAGGCAGAAGTTAAGGCCTTGATTTTTTAGAACTCTTCTAAGAGTGACGCAGTCATTTACACAGATGAGTCTGTTATTTGATACATATGGAGTCCTGGCTTTCACAGCTTAAGTTAGAGGAAGACAGTGATGCTTTTGCACTGATTACAAGTACTTTGACTATGGATGTTACGACTGTCAAGCATTAGCACGGCTTCAGACACACAGACAGCATGTGCTTCCTCATTGACTCAATGAGTATACTCAGAAAGATCACAAATGACTGGGCCCAATGGCAGTGGTTAGGAGTCTCTGGGAGGTCCAGTCTGATAACAGTGTTTCCACATTTTCATGTCAGGGCATGTGGGTATGAGAGATGATGAGATAAGATTGCCAGTTTGGTTGAGTGGTATGAGAGATGATGAGATAAGACTACCACTTTGGTTGAGTGGGTATGAGAGGTGATGAGATAAGATTGCCAGTTTGGTTGAGTGGGTATGAGAGGTGATGAGATAAGATTGCCAGTTTGGTTGAGTGGGTATGAGAGATGATGAGATAAGATTGCCACTTTGGTTGAGTGGGTATGAGAGATGATGAGATAAGACTACCACTTTGGTTGAGTGGGTATGGAGATGATGAGATAAGATTGCCAGTTTGGTTGAGTGGGTGTGAGAGATGATGAGATAAGATTGCCAGTTTGGTTGAGTGGGTATGAGAGGTGATGAAATAAGATTGCCAATTTGGTTGAGTGGGTATGAGAGATGATGAGATAAGATTGCCAATTTGGTTGAGTGGGTATGAGAGGTGATGAGATAAGATTGCCAATTTGGTTGAGTGGGTATGAGAGGTGATGAGATAAGATTGCCAGTTTGGTTGAGTGGGCATGAGAGGTGATGAGATAAGATTGCCAATTTGGTTGATTGCTATGCAGAAAGTCAAAGAAGACTTTTAAACCAACATAATATTGATGTCTTTATTTAGTAGCCAGATATTGATGATTTAGGAGAAGATCTGAGGACTTATGATCGTGTCCGATATGTAATGAGGACGACCTGTCAATTAAACTAAACTACATCTGCCTTTTCTGACTTCCATAGTGCCCCTGTTTGGCATCACCCAGCTTGTAGATTCACATTCAATGCTTGAGTTATGTACTCACCCCATCTCCTTGAGAGCATTAGGGATGTCAGCTTAATCCATTGCACATATATTATTTTAGTCAGCCTTGATCTCATTAGACTCTCCAAACACTGTTTTGAGCCCAGCCCACTTCAATCTTCCTGAGCATATTCACTGACCCACAGAAAAAGCATACTTTGGTAAACGTGTCATGCATCTCTAGCAAAGTCTTATTTACTGCAATGACCTCCATTGTCAAGCTACTTGTGCTCAGGGCACTTGCACCGCTGTCTTCCTTGACAGTTCTCCTCTGACACGTTTTTTATTTTTTTGTTCGCCAGCTTTCACCTATGGCGAAGTCCCTAGAAACTAGAAACTGATTTGTGTGTGTTATTCCGTTTTTCCCTGGTAGCCGTGTGCACAAGGGACCCTAGCCACACAGGCAGATAACTCCGTCTTTGGAGATACTCATATTTTTTCCATCGATGAGTAATTAATGTTTCAAGGCCTGCAGAGTTTCCGCAGAGAGAAATCATAAATAAAAATCTCAAATGGTGCAGCTGAGATTTGAAATCACAACCTCTCTGTCTTGAAACTGGTGCCTTGCCTCAAGACCAACCAGTCCCCCCTCTCCCTGACATGAGCTGTAAAAGCCCATCAGCTCCATCTGTGCAAAACAAGACTCGTCTGTGTATATAATTGGAGAATAATTCTCACAAATTATGGTCTGTACATCTGTCTCCATGACCACTAGATTTAACGGTCTGTGTTCTCTGTTCAATTTGATACATCTGAGATGGACGTACTCTGCTGGCACTTGTACCCATTCCTCACTAGGTTCTATGTACTCTGTAGTTACCTCATAATGCCCTTCTATGCATCATCCTTTAGGATGATGTTCTTATAGTCTATTCTGAGTTATAGATTCATTGCTTGAAACATGTACTCATCCTGCTTCACTATTTATAGTGTTAGCCCCGTCAAAGACAGAGGACGTTTGGAGCCTTTAAAAAGCAAAGTAACAAGAAATTGTTTAAATCATTTTACAGTAACAATAAACAGGTAAGAAGAATCAGTCTAATTTAACAAAAAACAGGTAAATAATTGTTCTGTTAACAACTATTAACAGTTGTTTTAATAGTTGAATTAAACAATAGCAAATTGTTGAGAGATACTTACTGAGAGTCAGGTCTAGCAGCTTCATAGAGAGATACTTACTGAGAGTCAGGTCTAGCAGCTTCATAGAGAAATACTTACTGAGTCAGGTCTAGCAGCTTCATAAGATACTTACTGAGAGTCAGGTCTAGCAGCTTCATAGAGAAATACTTACTGAGTCAGGTCTAGCAGCTTCATAGAGATACTTACTGAGAGTCAGGTCTAGCAGCTTCATAGAGAAATACTTACTGAGTCAGGTCTAGAAGCTTCATAGAGAGATACTTACTGAGAGTCAGGTCTAGCAGCTTCATAGAGAGATACTTACTGAGAGTCAGGTCTAGCAGCTTCATAGAGAGATACTTACTGAGTCAGGTCTAGAAGCTTCATAGAGAGATACTTACTGAGAGTCAGGTCTAGCAGCTTCATAGAGAAATACTTACTGAGTCAGGTCTAGCAGCTTCATAGAGATACTTACTGAGAGTCAGGTCTAGCAGCTTCATAGAGATACTTACTGAGAGTCAGGTCTAGCAGCTTCATAGAGATACTTACTGAGAGTCAGGTCTAGCAGCTTCATAGAGATACTTACTGAGAGTCAGGTCTAGCAGCTTCATAGAGAAATACTTACTGAGTGTCAGGTCTAGCAGCTTCATAGAGAGATACTTACTGAGTGTCAGGTCTAGCAGCTTCATAGAGAGATACTTACTGAGTCAGGTCTAGCAGCTTCATAGAGAGATACTTACTGAGTCAGGTCTAGCAGCTTCATAGAGAGATACTTACTGAGTCAGGTCTAGCAGCTTCATAGAGAGATACTTACTGAGAGTCAGGTCTAGCAGTTCATAGAGAAATACTTACTGAGAGTCAGGTCTAGCAGCTTCATAGAGAGATACTTACTGAGTCAGGTCTAGCAGCTTCATAGAGAGATACTTACTGAGTCAGGTCTAGCAGCTTCATAGAGAGATACTTACTGAGTCAGGTCTAGCAGCTTCATAGAGAGATACTTACTGAGAGTCAGGTCTAGCAGCTTCATAGAGAAATACTTACTGAGAGTCAGGTCTAGCAGCTTCATAGAGAAATACTTACTGAGTGTCGGTCTAGCAGCTTCATAGAGAAATACTTACTGAGTCAGGTCTAGCAGCTTCATAGAGAAATACTTACTGAGTCAGGTCTAGCAGCTTCATAGAGAGATACTTACTGAGAGTCAGGTCTAGCAGCTTCATAGAGAGATACTTACTGAGAGTCAGGTCTAGCAGCTTCATAGAGAGATACTTACTGAGTCAGGTCTAGCAGCTTCATAGAGAGATACTTACTGAGTCAGGTCTAGCAGCTTCATAGAGATATACTTACTGAGTCAGGTCTAGCAGCTTCATAGAGAGATACTTACTGAGAGTCAGGTCTAGCAGCTTCATAGTTACTGAGAGTCAGGTCTAGCAGCTTCATAGAGATATACTTACTGAGTCAGGTCTAGCAGCTTCATAGAGATATACTTACTGAGTCAGGTCTAGCAGCTTCATAGAGATATACTTACTGAGTCAGGTCTAGCAGCTTCATAGAGAGATACTTACTGAGAGTCAGGTCTAGCAGCTTCATAGAGAAATACTTACTGAGAGTCAGGTCTAGCAGCTTCATAGAGAGATACTTACTGAGTCAGGTCTAGCAGCTTCATAGAAGTATACTTATTGAGAGTCAGGTCTAGCAGCTTCATAGAGAGATACTTACTGAGTCAGGTCTAGAAGCTTCATAGAGAGATACTTACTGAGTCAGGTCTAGCAGCTTCATAGAGATACTTACTGAGAGTCAGGTCTAGCAGTTTCATAGAGAGATACTTACTGAGAGTCAGGTCTAGCAGCTTCATAGAGAGATACTTACTGAGTCAGGTCTAGAAGCTTCATAGAGAGATACTTACTGAGTCAGGTCTAGCAGCTTCATAGAGAGATACTTACTGAGAGTCAGGTCTAGCAGCTTCATAGAGAGATACTTACTGAGTCAGGTCTAGCAGCTTCATAGAGAGATACTTACTGAGAGTCAGGTCTAGCAGCTTCATAGAGAGATACTTACTGAGTCAGGTCTAGCAGCTTCATAGAGAGATACTTACTGAGTCAGGTCTAGCAGCTTCATAGAGAGATACTTACTGAGTCAGGTCTAGCAGTTTCATAGAGAGATACTTACTGAGTCAGGTCTAGCAGTTTCATAGAGAGATACTTACTGAGTCAGTCTAGCAGTTTCATAGAGAGATACTTACTGAGAGTCAGGTCTAGCAGCTTCATAGAGAGATACTTACTGAGTCAGGTCTAGAAGCTTCATAGAGAGATACTTACTGAGTCAGGTCTAGCAGCTTCATAGAGATACTTACTGAGAGTCAGGTCTAGCAGCTTCATAGAGAGATACTTACTGAGAGTCAGGTCTAGCAGCTTCATAGAGAAATACTTACTGAGAGTCAGGTCTAGCAGCTTCATAGAGAAATACTTACTGAGAGTCAGGTCTAGCAGCTTCATAGAGAAATACTTACTGAGTCAGGTCTAGCAGCTTCATAGAGAGATACTTACTGAGTCAGGTCTAGCAGCTTCATAGAGAGATACTTACTGAGTCAGGTCTAGCAGCTTCATAGAGAGATACTTACTGAGAGTCAGGTCTAGCAGCTTCATAGAGAGATACTTACTGAGAGTCAGGTCTAGCAGCTTCATAGAGAGATACTTACTGAGAGTCAGGTCTAGCAGCTTCATAGAGAGATACTTACTGAGTCAGGTCTAGAAGCTTCATAGAGAGATACTTACTGAGAGTCAGGTCTAGCAGCTTCATAGAGAGATACTTACTGAGTCAGGTCTAGAAGCTTCATAGAGAGATACTTACTGAGAGTCAGGTCTAGCAGCTTCATAGAGAGATACTTACTGAGTCAGGTCTAGAAGCTTCATAGAGAGATACTTACTGAGAGTCAGGTCTAGCAGTTTCATAGAGAGATACTTACTGAGTCAGGTCTAGAAGCTTCATAGAGAGATACTTACCGAGTCAGGTCTAGCAGCTTCATAGAGATACTTACTGAGTCAGGTCTAGCAGCTTCATAGAGAGATACTTACTGAGTCAGGTCTAGCAGCTTCATAGAGAGATACTTACCGAGTCAGGTCTAGCAGCTTCATAGAGAGATACTTACTGAGTCAGGTCTAGCAGCTTCATAGAGATACTTACCGAGTCAGGTCTAGCAGCTTCATAGAGATACTTACTGAGAGTCAGGTCTAGCAGTTTCATAGAGAGATACTTACTGAGTCAGGTCTAGCAGCTTCATAGAGAGATACTTACTGAGTCAGGTCTAGCAGCTTCATAGAGAGATACTTACTGAGTCAGGTCTAGCAGCTTCATAGAGAGATACTTACTGAGTCAGGTCTAGCAGCTTCATAGAGAGATACTTACTGAGTCAGGTCTAGCAGCTTCATAGAGAGATACTTACTGAGTCAGGTCTAGCAGCTTCATAGAGATACTTACTGAGTCAGGTCTAGCAGCTTCATAGAGATACTTACTGAGAGTCAGGTCTAGCAGTTTCATAGAGAGATACTTACTGAGTCAGGTCTAGCAGCTTCATAGAGAGATACTTACTGAGTCAGGTCTAGCAGTTTCATAGAGAAATACTTACTGAGAGTCAGGTCTAGCAGCTTCATAGAGAGATACTTACTGAGTCAGGTCTAGCAGCTTCATAGAGAAATACTTACTGAGAGTCAGGTCTAGCAGCTTCATAGAGAGATACTTACTGAGTCAGGTCTAGCAGCTTCATAGAGAGATACTTACTGAGAGTCAGGTCTAGCAGCTTCATAGAGAAATACTTACTGAGAGTCAGGTCTAGCAGCTTCATAGAGAGATACTTACTGAGTCAGGTCTAGCAGCTTCATAGAGAGATACTTACTGAGTCAGGTCTAGCAGCTTCATAGAGAGATACTTACTGAGAGTCAGGTCTAGCAGCTTCATAGAGAGATACTTACTGAGTCAGGTCTAGCAGCTTCATAGAGAGATACTTACTGAGAGTCAGGTCTAGCAGCTTCATAGAGAGATACTTACTGAGAGTCAGGTCTAGCAGCTTCATAGAGAGATACTTACTGAGAGTCAGGTCTAGCAGCTTCATAGAGAGATACTTACTGAGAGTCAGGTCTAGCAGCTTCATAGAGAGATACTTACTGAGTCAGGTCTAGCAGCTTCATAGAGAGATACTTACTGAGTCAGGTCTAGCAGCTTCATAGAGAGATACTTACTGAGTCAGGTCTAGCAGCTTCATAGAGAAATACTTACTGAGTCAGGTCTAGCAGCTTCATAGAGAGATACTTACTGAGAGTCAGGTCTAGCAGCTTCATAGAGAGATACTTACTGAGTCAGGTCTAGCAGTTTCATAGAGAGATACTTACTGAGTCAGGTCTAGCAGCTTCATAGAGATACTTACTGAGTCAGGTCTAGCAGCTTCATAGAGAGATACTTACTGAGTCAGGTCTAGCAGTTTCATAGAGAGATACTTACTGAGAGTCAGGTCTAGCAGCTTCATAGAGAGATACTTACTGAGAGTCAGGTCTAGAAGCTTCATAGAGAGATACTTACTGAGTCAGGTCTAGCAGCTTCATAGAGAGATACTTACTGAGAGTCAGGTCTAGCAGCTTCATAGAGGTATACTTACTGAGTCAGGTCTAGCAGCTTCATAGAGTATACTTACTGAGAGTCAGGTCTAGCAGCTTCATAGAGAGATACTTATTGAGTCAGGTCTAGCAGCTTCATAGAGAAATACTTACTGAGTGTCAGGTCTAGCAGCTTCATAGAGATACTTATTGAGAGTCAGGTCTAGCAGCTTCATAGAGAGATACTTACTGAGAGTCAGGTCTAGCAGCTTCATAGAGAGATACTTACTGAGAGTCAGGTCTAGCAGCTTCATAGAGAATACTTACTGAGAGTCAGGTCTAGCAGCTTCATAGAGATACTTACTGAGAGTCAGGTCTAGCAGCTTCATAGAGAGATACTTACTGAGTCAGGTCTAGCAGCTTCATAGAGAAATACTTACTGAGAGTCAGGTCTAGCAGCTTCCACAGAGTAGCCTCATTAACATTCTTTCTGTACCCCAGACAAACCAGATAAATCTCTGAGTTACCACTTTTACTAGTTGCTGGTTTTGTGGCATGCACCTGAGGTAAGGTAAGACATAACAGAACATAACCATTACAAGTTATAGTTAACTGTATGTATGGCTTTTGGCATCTTGACAGACAGTTGGTAGCTAGCAATCATGATAAGTCAGTAGTTTGGTAAAGCATTAGTGTCTCATACTAGGTGCTGCTTTACTGAACAGCTTCTCTCGTGGCTGAATTTGTCAATCCTGGACAAACCGATCCATCCACAGAACGAGCAAGGTGTACCCATGGTACCCTGCCTTGTCTCCTTTCTCTTGCGCCTTTTGTCTTCTGAATTTGACATCAGCACTGTCTCGAAAGTTGCTGTACCAATTTTTATGTTTACTCTCCATGTGCTACGATCCGCAGCCACATTGTCCCAGCTCCTTTCACTTATAGAACTTATAGTTAATTATGGCAAAGATAAAGGTAAGACACAAATGAACAAAGCCATCACAAGTTATAGTTAACTACAGCAGAGATTAAATATAAGTCATAACTGAACATAACCATCACAAGTTATAGTTAACTACAGCAGAGATTAAATATAAGTCATAACTGAACATAACCATCACAAGTTATAGTTAACTACAGCAGAGATTAAATATAAGACATAACTGAACATAACCATCACAAGTTATAGTTAACTACAGCAGAGATTAAATATAAGTCATAACTGAACATAACCATCACAAGTTATAGTTAACTACAGCAGAGATTAAATATAAGTCATAACTGAACATAACCATCACAAGTTATAGTTAACCGCAGCAGGCCCTAAACATGAAGCATGTAGTCCGGCTACATTCAAAATGTGGATGAAGCAGCCGACATTAATTGAGTAGACAAGTCTGAATGGAATCAACAAGGGAATTTAGATCATTCATAGATCAGATCATTCACTGGACAGATCCATAAGTGATAAGATTTATTTTTCAATGCTTGTTTTTTAGTGTGTAACAAATCACAATTCCAGTTATGTGTTTGTTTACCCAACTTCTGCTCCATGTACAGCACTCATGCTCCATGTACAGCACCCACGCTCCATGTACAGCACCCATGCTCCATTTACAGCACCCATGCTCCATGTACAGCACTCATGCTCCATTTACAGCACCCATGCTCCATTTACAGCACTCTTGCTCCATTTACAGCACTCTTGCTCCATGCACAGCACTCTTGCTCCATGCACAGCACTCTTGCTCCATGCACAGCACCCATGCTCCATGTACAGCACTCATGCTCCATGTACAGCACTCTTGCTCCATACACAGCACCCATGCTCCATGTACAGCACTCTTGCTCCATGTACATCACTCTTGAAGATTATTTATCGGAAAGTAATCCCAATTGCAGAATACTCAATGAAACTGAGTTGGATCCACATCTACCAAGAGTTAAAGTCTAAAATATGGCATTTGCATTCAAGAAAAAAGATGGTTAAGTGGCTTGAGTCTGAGTTGTTTCCAATTGACTTGATTCCAATTAACAAACAAAATGAACCAGATCACAGTTGAGTAATTGAACTGAATGTTCCTTCACAAACAAAATGAACTAGATCACATTTGAGTAATTGAACTGAATGTTCCTTCACAAACAAAATGAACCAGATCACATTTGAGTAATTGAACTGAATGTTCCTTAAACAAACAAAATGAACAAGATCCCGAGTAATTGAACTGAATGTTCTTTAAACAAATAAAATGAATAAAATCACATTTGAGTAATTGAACTGAATGTTCCTTAAACAAACAAAATAAACAAAGAATCAATTATTTTGATCACCTCACCTGAGAGAACATAACGTTGAGCAGAAACACCAGGGCCAGGCTGGCTGGTTCAAACATGGTGAACACTTTGAGGACAAAGTTGCCACCCTTGGCCAGAATGAGGCTGGCACAAATCATCTCACTGTAGTGGAGCCGGAACAGCAAGGACTCTTGTTCTGCTGGATTTATCTGACAGTCTTTGCTGCCATCTGCAGTCACCTGAAAGGAGAAATCAAACCTGTAGATAAGGAACAGTAACCATGCAAGAAAAAGAAGTTTCTATTTGATTAATTTTTTAAAAACTCTATGTTACACTGAAGACTGCTTCACGCCCATTTTGGTCAGGTCTGATTCACCACAATCTGTGTTAGTCTGGGTCACTCTTAGTTGTGTCAACCTTATTTCAACTTTTACATTTGCTGTTTTATTTAATTACTTGTAAACATTCTTCATTGGAGAGTTCCTTCTTCATGAGGTTTTTACAAAGAAATCGTGTCACAGAGAGAATTTTCCTTTGGATTAAAAGTGCTTATTGTTGATAACAAATCAGTTGTTTGAAATGTCACTGATTTGTATTGGTTCTGATGCTAGAACTCAATTGACAATGGCAGAAGAAGCCAGTAAATTAACTTGTTTAAATGTCTCCAATACTGATATTTCAGCATCAATACCAACAATGACAGCTGTTATTTGAGTGATCTGGATTTTGAAAGACAAAAACAGTCTCATGTTGGATACTTACAATAAACAAATCAATAAGATGACAATGGAGAGGGTTACAAGACATCATAATTGTGAATGAGAAAAGATAAATTATTTGTATTGGCTACATCAACAAAACTTTCAAGGAGAGAGTCAGGTCAAGCAGCTTCATAGATGAAAGGTAGAAGGCATACTTTTTTTTTTTTTTGGCAAAATAACTCATATACTGGATAACTTTGACCCAATATTTACGATGGTAAACTGGTAATTGTAGTCTCAATTTTACATTTTCATCAATTTTTACATGGGGGGGGGGGGAGAGAAAAGGAGAGGGGGTGGGGGGTGGGATGTGGTATTTATTACCCATTTTTCTTTCCATATGCCCTGATACATCTTTTTATTGGTGAAATCTAATTCCATTAATGAATGATCTCAAAGTCCATATACAATATGTTATGTCTTAGATAAGGATACAGAATGTAGATTGATATGTAAAGCCATAAGGTCCGCATGAACAACTGTCTCTCTACAGCCTCTTCTATTGATACAAATCTAACGTACTGAAAGAGTTAATATTTGTCTCTCCTTTCTTTCCTACATAATTGTTATCCATTCCCTATTTTCAGGTTGTAAAAAATATACATTTCACATAAGCTGTGTGTTTTCATGAAGGGGTAAAATGCCAGAAGACTTAATGGCAGTAATCAACACCACATGCAAGTAAATGACCAGACTATAATACTGTGTTCACTGTATTTTTCCTGACTCATATACTGAGAAGAGTATTTTTACTGATATTTCTATTTATTATTTTGCTAATCAGAACTCTTGTGAATTTTAGTAAGAAGGAATATTAAAGAAACATCTAGGCAGAAAGAACGAGAAGGTATAAGAAGAGTCATATTAATTCTAATAATAGATGAATGCCTTCGATGTGAAACAAGTTATCTTGTGCTAAAGACATATATTGATGCTGTCTGAAAACGTATTTTGGTCAAACAGACAGACACTTAGGAGATAGGGTCCAATCATACTTGAATAACATCGAACATGATTCGTATACTCGTGTCTCCTCCCATTTCAGATCACCAGGCCATCTTACCTGAGGACGTCTGGGTTACTGGCATCATCTCTTGTTCCTCTGACACCCACAGTTGGTTCGCTTTGGAGAACTGACTCATAGCTTTTTTTACACTCTCCATCCAAGAAGTTTAAACTCCTCACCCATTCTTTCCTGTATCATATCTTTATACCTCCGCTATGCTAACTTGATTACCTCTCCTACTCTTCTTCCTTCTTGTCACCCTTATCTTCTCTCTCTTGCCTCCTTAATCCTACCTTATGGGACACCTTTCATCCCTCTTCATGAGCCCCTCTTTCTAATTGTTCCCTGTTTGGCTCCTCTTGGTCCAATTTAATCCTACCTGGCCAATTAATCATATAACCAACAGCTGCATACATCCTGGTCATCGTTTCTATCATTTTTTAGATCAGTATTTGGCCTTTCTGTTTATAGATTTCTTTGTTTTAGATCAGTATTTGCCTAACCTGTTTTCTCTATATATATATATTTTATTTTGTACCTCAAGATGAAAGCTTTTGCTAAAACATTGTTTGTCTCATCTCTCTCATAATTTACAATTTAATTACAATTTCATGTTTCGTTTACATATCCTGTGCTAACAAGTGTAGTACATAAGTAACCCACAAATAAAAAACAGTTTTGCCTCACCAGCAGGGGAGACAATTCCTGATCTTCTTTGACTTGATGAATCAAACAGCACAGGTCTTTGATATGGTTTGGGGCAGTGATGTCTCCTGACCCATCACGTCCAAAAAACCACTGTGAGTAGGTATGTCTGATGAGGCGGTCATCAGCAATCATTTCACCCATTGTGTTCGCCTCATAGTAAGGGTTCAAGGTTGTGGCTCTCCAGTCCCATGTAAATTTGAAAGCTGGTAAAAAAAAGTGAATCCCCTTTGATCCTAGATTACAATACCATCATAAAAGTGAATCCCCTTTGATCCTAGATTACAATATCATCATAAAAGTGAATCCCCTTTGATCCTAGATTACAATACCATCATAAAAGTGAATCCCCTTTGATCCTTGATTACAATACAATCATAAAAGTGAATTCTCTTTGATCCTAGATTACAATACCATCATAAAAGTGAATCCCCTTTGATCCTAGATTACAATACCATCATAAAAGTGAATCCCCTTTGATCCTTGATTTTAAATTCCATCATAAAAATTACAGCATCAAAACACAAATTCCTCAAAATTTGACATTTTGCTATGGCTATTTTTAGAGCACCTAATGTTACATTTAAGTGGTCATAATTTTTACTATGGTATTGTAACCACGTCAGTCACAGATAGGTATCGCTATTAAGGGTTAAACACAGGCTGATGGCAAAGTTCAAGACAGTATCTCTGAACACAAAATGCACTTTTGCGGGAGTACGGGGAAATGAGAGAGCGGACAGGTTGGCTAGCTGCGCTGTCGTTGAGGACGGGCAACCGATGGATCGGGCGGACATCATCAATGCCCTTCGAGATGTGGGAAGAGCACAGGACTTCGACAAAAAACAGATCAACGTCACTTCTTCGGATGATGGAAATGGGAGTTAAGATGGGCACAGCCAGAAATGAGAAACTTGGTGGCCATGTAAGAAGACTTATCAACCAACATAGAACTGGAGTCGTCAGTCGCTGGACACTGAGGGAATTGCTGAGGAGGGGATCTGAGCACCTATGGAAATGTTCGGAGTGCAATGATGATGACCCGCAAATAACTCAATAACAAGATGCACACCTGACATTGTATATGAGTAGTTCTGACATTATATGTTGTGTATAACAGTGACATAGGATCAGTTCTGATATTATATGTTGAGTATAACATTGACATAGGATCAGTTCTGACATTATATGTTGAGTATAACAGTAACATAGGATCAGTTCTGACATTATATGTGAGTAGTTTAGCCAAAGAAGCTAAAACTTGCATACAAATTATGGTCTAAGGATAGATTTATTATGTGATCAGATATAGCAGTCAAATATCAGTGGACAAAGAGACACAAAGAAGATGATGTCACTGGATAGGACACATATTGGGGAAGCCAACTAAGAGTATTACACAACAGGCCTTTTTTGGAATTCACAGGGGAAGAGACAAAGAGGAAGGCGAAAATATTCTTGGAAACGACAGGTGGAAGCAGAGATGAAGATGATGGGAAAGACATGATAAGATCTTAAAAAAATGGCAGGAAACAGTATGGTTCTGAAAAGTGTTTGTTGAAGACCTATGCTCCACAGGGAATTGAAAGGTAGAAGAAGAAGAAGATATATCATATAAACTGATAGCTGTTTACAA
The DNA here is from genome assembly GCA_032433765.1 of Megaustenia siamemsis. Taxonomy (NCBI): domain Eukaryota; kingdom Metazoa; phylum Mollusca; class Gastropoda; order Stylommatophora; family Ariophantidae; genus Megaustenia; species Megaustenia siamemsis. Next base: position 4,838,689 of record JAVIAB010000059.1, on the reverse strand, counting down.
GTAGTCCTGTTAGGGACAATATTTTTCATTCAAATTATAAGTTGAAATTATGAACAAGACTAAATTGTATCACGTAAACCTTGTGAATTCCACCAATATAAACCAACAAAAAAAAGTGGTAAAAAAATCTATAGATTCCAAGCAAAATAAAATATACTGCAATGATTAATTATCAAAGATCTCAATAATCACAGACCTTATCCACCACAGATCTCATTAATCACAGACCTTATCCACCACAGATCTCATTAATTACAGACCTTATCTACCACAGATCTCATTATTTATTGACCTCATTATTACAGACCTTATCTACCACAGATCCCATTAATCACAGACTTTATCTACCACATATCTTCTTAATCACAGACCTTATCTACCACAGATCTCATCAATCACTGACCTTATCTACCACAGATCTCATTAATCACAAACCTCATCTACCACAAATCCCATTAATCAAAGACCTTATCTACCACAGATGTCATTAATCACAGACTTTATCTACCACATATCTCATTGACTTCCGTTTCAAAATGGTGGAACGTTCACGTTCTCTCGATCGCTGCAGAAAATACATCTGGGGTTTGCTTAATTTCAACTCTCTGATGCAATTTTCTGTGTTGAAATCAAAATGATGTTCGATTTAGCAAATCTGCGCTGACAAAGTGGACACATCTGCGTCACTGCATACATACAGCTAAGTATTGTAAAAGCGACCTTCACCGTCTAGTGTTGACATGCGGTTTACATCATATTGAGTGCTGTTCAATGGTGACGTTGGAATTGTTTGACGCAAGTTATTTACATGCCGAAACGCAATGGATTGCTCCGTCAAGTCAACTGAAGATTTTCCTCTTTGGGGAATTTGCACCGTGTTTCGTTCGTTGTACGCTAACCGCAGGGTCTGTTGTTTGATGTGTGACGGGAATAATTCGACGACTAACTGTCTGTTTATATCTTTGGTTGGAGTCAAGAACGATGTCCTAACATCATCAAGCGCTATACATTTTTTTTCTTAATATGACGATCATCATTTTCGGGAGGACGTGAACTTCCATGGTATATGGTGGATAGGCGGCAGGAACCATTGAAGGCTATGTCTGAAAAGTGTTCCTTGTTGCAGTTTCCTCATATTCCAAGTCCGGCTTGTTGCAGGAGCTACTGAGTTAAGTGCTCTGTGCACACCGTGAGCTGTGTGTCACATCCGTTTTGATCATGTTTCAATATTCCAATTGTTTACCATGAATGATGACATCGTATGAAAGGGAACAGTTGGCTGTGTTCACTTTCTGCGCAGTTTCGCCTTATGTCTTTTGGCGTGTGCTGAGACTGCTACGATGGGGACTACAGTTACCTTCTATGTTTGGCAGATGAGATATTAATTCGGATGATTACGCTGGCACAGGTGGTTGAGCAATTATGGATTTTAATTCGTTTGCAGTGATACCGAGGCCTACCATAACAATAACCAATATCTCATTAATCACAGACCTTATCTACCACATATCTCCTTAATCACAGACCTTATCTACCACAGATCTCATCAATCACAGACCTTATCTACCACAGACCTCATTAATCACAGACCTTATCTACCATAGACCTCATTCATTTCTTTCTAATTTGCCAACAAAGTATTAATAATCAACAATGAAATTCTGACAGCTAAACATCCATATTTTTATGATGAAAGTTGCTTGGGTTCATATATTTGAATCCCATTTTTAAAAAAATCAAATAAGTGAAAAAAAGCAAAGTATCCCCGTCACACCAAGTGGCATATAGGGAATATGGTGTTAGTGACCATATATTTTACAGACATTCGGTACATGATTTTTGGGGTAATGTGGTTGGTATTATGCCCGTGCCGTTTCACTTTCCCAGAAAAAAATCCGGTACCCATTAAAGGCTGGGTGAACCCGGAAGCCGTCGGTTGGGATCGAACCCTACCCCTTGTCCTTTGTAGTCCAGTTCACTAATCATTGAGCTATCATGGCTCCCTTAAAAAAAAAAAAAATCAAATTTTGGTGCACAAATGTTTGTGTTAACTGTAGTTCATAAACATGTCCCTACAGCAGTTCATTCAAACCAAGACAAATCTGAGCCATGGGATTCCACCATTCACAAACTAAGACATGGGATTTTACCAATCACAAACTGAGACATGGGATTTTACCAATTACAAACTCGGACATGGGATTCCACCAATCCCAAACTGAGACATGGGATTCCACCAATCCCAAACTGAGACATGGGATTCCACCAATCCCAAACTGAGACATGGGATTTCACCAATCAAAAATTGAGCCATGCACATTTTTTTTGGGAACAATGGTATGTAGTTTTAGATAGCACTCATTCACTGAGCTGATGACTTGGTTCACTTTCTGCCTCATGAGATCACCCATGGTTTGCATATAGCTCCTGTGATCCACTTAGCCACCAGAAAAGAAGCAGGAACCAAAGCTAATGCTCTGAAAAGGTCAAGAAATGTTGCCATGCTATGGAGTTTGTGCTGAAGGTGACATCAATTGGGAGTTTCTGTGCAACTCTGGTAGAGTTTCTTCTGAACTCTTTCCGTACGTTTCGACGCACTGTGCACCATTCTGATTTCAGCTTCGTACGTTTCACCACATAGTGCGTAACTCTAAATTTAATTAGTGTGAACCGTCATCAAACCATATTCTTTTTACATATTTTTATCATCTTCATCTTCTACCTTTCAGCTCCCTGTGGAGAATAGGTCTTCAACAAACACTTTCCAAGCCGTTCTGTTTCTTGCCATTCTTTTAAGATCATTCCATGTCTTCCCCAAAATCTTCATCTCTGCTTCCATCTGTCATCTCCAAGAATTCTTTGGTCTTCCTCTTTGTCTTCTTTCCTGGGGATTCCAAAAAAGGACCTGTTATGTAATCCTCTCAGTTGGCTTCCGCAGTTTGTGTCCTATCCAGCGCCATCGTCTTCGCTGTATCACTTTATACACTGGTATTTGACTGGTACATTTCCATAATTCTATGTTAGTGATTTTGTGTTGCCATTTCCATCCTTTTATTCTGCATAAGCATCCATTAATGAAAGTATGTATCTTCATGATTGTCATTTTTTTTTTATATCCAGGACCAGTGTATCTCTCTTTGTCTGGCTCCTACCCCTTGACCTTGGGGAACCCTACTGGTAGCTACACTACAGCCGGCATAGTTCTCAGGATCACTGGAACCCTCAAACTTCCCACCCCGATAAGGTGGGAGAATCTCATGAGGACTGGTAGAGGTAGAGACTGGTAACTTTGTGGTACTTTCACCAAATCAAAAGCTGATTGACATCTCATATTTGTTTACCTTTACATGAACATTTATAAACAACAAAACTTCACTTAGGCAACAACTTTCTGATGGAGACCTTCCAAGTACTAGAAATCTCCCTAGTCTTTATTAGCCAATGGGTGAGGTGATCTAGCTCGAGGCACTCACCACATTGCTGCTGGTAGTGATTCAAAGATGTGACAAACGCACCAGGAGCCTCACAGAGGTGAACAGATAGGTAGTTTTGCTGGGGCACAATTGGAAAGTGCAGAGGATCTCATAGAACTTCACCCACGCTTGTGTACACATTTCTACCTTTAAACTTCTGAAAAATAAGCAGGAGAACAGCTAATATAATGTGTACATTAAAATTATAATGTGTAGGTTAAAGTTATAATGTGTAGGTTAAAGTTATATTAGAATAATACAGTGACATACAAAAAGTTGTTCATATTGTGTTGACATTATCTTTTGACATTAAATATATCATTGTTTACCTTCTGACTTTATAGCCGTCTTTGGTTACCTTCTAACATTAAATCTCTTTGGTTACCTTCTAACATTAAATCTCTTTGGTTACCTTCTAACATTAAATCTCTTTGGTTACCTTCTGACATTAAATCTATCTTTGATTGCCGTCTGACATTAAATATATCCTTCTGACATTAAATGTATCTTTTGTTATGTTTTGACATTAAAGCTATCTTTGGTTACCTTCTGACTTTATAGCCACCTCTATTTGCCTTCTGATATGAAACCTAACTTTGGTTACCTTCTGACATTAAAGCTATCTTTGGTTACCTTCTGACTTTATAGCCACCTCTGGTTGCCTTCTGATGTTAAACCTAACTTTGGTTACCTTCTGACATGAAACTGAAAAGTTGTTCATATTGTGTTGACATTGTTTATCTTTTGAAATTTTACCTATCATTGGTTACCTTCTGACATTATATGCATCTTTGATTACCTTCTGACATTGTATGTATCTTTGGTTACCTTCTAACATTATACCCATCTTTAGTTACCTTCTGACATTATAGCCATCTTTGGTTACCTTTTAACATTATACCCATCTTTAGTTACCTTCTAACATTATAGCAATCTTTGGTTACCTTTTAACATTATACCCATCTTTAGTTACCTTCTAACATTATAGCCATCTTTGGTTACCTTTTAACATTATACCCATCTTTAGTTACCTTCTGACATTATAGTCATCTTTAGTTACCTTCTGACATTATAGCCATCTTTGGTTACCTTTAACATTATACCCATCTTTAGTTACCTTCTAACATTATAGCCATCTTTGGTTACCTTTTAACATTATACCCATCTTTAGTTACCTTCTGACATTATAGCCATCTTTAGTTACCTTCTGACATTATAGCCATCTTTAGTTACCTTCTGACATTATAGCCATCTTTAGTTACCTTCTAACATTATACCCATCTTTAGTTACCTTCTGACATTATAGCCATCTTTGGTTACCTTTTAACATTATACCCATCTTTAGTTACCTTCTGACATTATAGCCATCTTTAGTTACCTTCTAACATTATACCCATCTTTAGTTACCTTCTGACATTATAGCCATCTTTGGTTACCTTTTAACATTATACCCATCTTTAGTTACCTTCTAACATTATAGCCATCTTTGGTTACCTTCTAACATTATACCCATCTTTAGTTACCTTCTGATATTATACCTATCTTCTGCTTAATGTCCATCTGCCACCTACCATGAGTATATCTAGCAATTCAGAAGCCTGACTGGTGATTATTAATGCTATTGTTGTTAAAGTTACTATTATTATAATGTTATTAGAAATACTATAATATCTTTGTTCTCACATCATTGTCTTTTCACTGGAGAGTCAATAAAAATTCACAGTAAAACTGTAATGTTAATGTGTAATTGTATTTAGAGTTTCCCTCAGACAATATTCCAATATTATTCAAACAACCTACGGTATGCTATCATTCAGAAAACACTTAGAGCTCTGCAGGACCACAGTTTGGAAACAACTGCAGTTAGCATGCTGGGTATATGAATATGAAGAAGGTTATCCTTTTGAAGATCATTATCCTTTTGGACTGAATGTCGTGCATACGGCAGAAGTCATAGCTCTACATGTCTGACAGTACGCCACTTCTTCTTCTTCTACCTTTCAGCTCCCTGTGGGGCATAGGTCTTCAACAAACACTTTCCAAGTCATTCTGTTTTTTGCCATTCTTTTAAGATCATTCCATGTCTTCCCCATCATCTTCATCTCTGCTTCTATCTGTCTTCTCCAAGAATTCCTTGTTGGTCTTCCTCTTTGTCTTTTCCCCTGGGGATTCCAAAAAAGGGCCTGTTGTGTAATACTCTCAGTTGGCTTCTGTAGTTTGTGTCCTATCCAGCGCCATCGTCTTCGCTGTATCTCTTTATCCACTGGTGTTTGACTGGTACATTTCCATAATTCTATGTTAGTGATTTTGTCCTGCCATTTTCATCCTTATATTTTGCGTAAGCATCCATTAATGAAAGTCTGTATCTTCGTGATTGTCAATTTTGTTGTTCTCCATGTTTCACAGCCATATAATAGGACCGCTTTAACATTTGAGTTGAAAATTTGTATTTTTGTATTTAACCTAATTTCTTTGGATTTCCATATGTTTCCCAGTGCAATGAAAGCTCCTCTTGCTTTTGATATCCTTATTTTGGTATCATTTTCTGTTCCTCCCTCTTTATCTATATTACTGCCCAGATATATGTAAGATTGTACGTCTAGTAGAGGTATTTCTCCTAGTTTTATTTGGTTACTGCCAACTGTATTAATTCTCATAATGTTGGTCTTATCTCTATTAATCTTCAGTCCTAGCTGTTATGATCTCTCATCAAATATGCTCATTTTATCCTGCATCTGTTGATGGCTGTGTGATAGGAGAGCTATGTCATCAGCAAAGTCTAAATCATCAAGTTTCTTGGTCAGTGACCACTGGATCCCATTTCTGTTGTTTTGAGTTATTTTCATAATCCAATCTATGGCCAGTAGAAAGAGAAATGGAGACAGAAGGCATTCCTGCCTTACTCCTGTTCTTATTCCAAATGCTTCTGTAAGCTGTGCAAGATGCTACATAATCTAATAGATACAATTTGGGAGAGGGAAGAAATACCTAAAGACTGGAAAGAAGGTTATATGATCAAATTACCAAAGAAAGGAAGTTTACAGGAGTGCACAAATTATAGGGGAATTATGCTACTATCAGTGCCAGGAAAAATATTAAGCAGAATCATTCTGGAGAGACTAAAAGAGGCCATAGAGAAACATTTGAGAGATGAACAAGCAGGTTTTAGGAAGAACAGATTATGTGTGGATCAAATAACTACTCTACGTATAATAGTTGAACAAAGTTTAGAACTAAAATCCCCACTTTATATTGGATTCATAGATTACGAAAAGGCATTTGATAGTTTAGACAGAAGAATGCTTTGGAAGTTGCTGAGCCATTACGGAATACCCATAAAGTTTATTAACCTGATAAAAACAATGTACGAAGGAATGAAATGTAGTGTGGTGCATGAAGGACAGTCCGCCACAGCCTGTTTTAATTGTTGGTTGTTTCTGAGACCATTAGTTGTGCTCTCCTTTATGATGGTTCTATGTAGGGTTTCTTTCAAAACACCACTAATATGAGAGAATTACAAGCTGTTTAGATCTTTGTTAGGATAAACGGGCTTTTTTCTCAAAAATGTTTAGTGGAATCACTAGATGGAAAGCATCAAGTTTTTACAAAAAAACATCAAAACTTTCCAAAATAGCTTACTTGACATAAGGGATGACTCTAGCTGCCATGTTGCAGGCAGTGGTGTGCTCATGCCATGTCTCAATGTCCTTGCTGCTAAGTTGATCTTTTGTAGAGTTCAACTTTTGTTTCAGTCTCATTAGTTCTTGGTCAGGACTCACTTGGCTTGCCAGCGAAGGATTGTCTGAAGAAATAATCTGAACATCAACGTCATAGCCAAGAGTTTCTACAACAAACTTATGTCACATGGTGTAGTTCATTGGCACTTTAAAATGTGCTAATGAACTAATGAATAACAAAAGTCAACCAGAAAAAAATATTTTAAACATAATGGATATTTAACATAAATTACCACATTTTTTCCATAGTTTGTTGCAATTTTATTAAACACTTGTCTGGGGAACTGGTTGGTCTCGAGGCAAAACACCGGTCTCAAGACAGAGAGGCTGTGAGTTCAAATCCCCGCTGCGCCAGTTGGGACTCTTACTTGTGATTTCTCTCGGAGGCAACCACCCCTGGCTTGAAATGTCAATTACTCATCGATGGAAAAAATATGAGTACCTCTGACGTCAGCATTACCAGGTTGTGTGGTGAGGGACCCCTGTGCACATGGCTGCCAGGAAAAAATGGATTAACATGCAAAATTCAGTTCCTGGTCTCTAGGGCAAGCACACACACACACAAAAAAGAAAAACACCACTTGTCCTTAAATGTAAATATTAAATATTAATTGCTAACACATTGAGAGGGAGGGGGGCTAGTGGCAGACATGGTCTAAATGTCTAAACATCTTATGTTGGCCTCTGAATGGAAAGGCCGCAAGTTCAAACCCCACCGCAGACGAGACAAACAAATATTGACATTACAAACACATCAAATATAAAATCAACTGACACATACGAAAATAACATACATGAAACATACAAATAAATATACTTGCCTCCAATCCAATCTTCTACAGTTAAAGCTGAGGCATCGGTGCTAGGTTCTGGCTGCAGTGACAATGACCTGTACCTGTGCTGCTTCTTAAATAAAGGCTCAACATCAAAAACCCCATTCTGGGTCAGTGTTGAAGGAAGCTTGTGTTTTTTCCACATTGTGTATGAATTACTGCTTGTTTCTTTCCGCTTCTTTGGCATGTTTTTGTTCTTCAAACCTGCTGACAGCAAAGCTTCATGATCTGCTATTGCTCACAGAAACATAAATTCCATATTGGAAGGAAATGTGCTCGGCTTCCAACAAACAATTCCCTCTGTTTGTGACATTCAATCCCTTTCTGTCATGAAAAACAAACGTATATGTTGAACATATTGCATCAAAGTTTTACAATCAATTAAACATTCATCATCATCGTCATCATGTGTCATACCGGTTGGCATAGGCGATCATGTCCTTCCACAATCTTCTATCTACATGCATCATATCAGTTCTGTTGTTGACTGTTTTCCATGGCAAGACACCAAGCTATCCAGTATTTTCTCTTTTTTTCGTCTGTGATCTCTCTTTCCTTATATTTTGCCTGTTGTAACCAAGTATTCCAACTTTCCTCTTCTCATGATGTGAATTCAACATTACATACCAGAGAATGAGCAAGATTCTGTTCTGTAATCTATACTGACGTCAGTAATACTGAAACAGACAGCTGCCTTCATAAGAGAGTTGGGAGTCCTAGTCTGAATGAGCCATGATCGCTGAAGAAGGCTTCAGTAATAGACAATCATGTGTGTGTGAATATAAGCATGATTTCAAATGATGGGATTTTTTTGCCTAAAGAAACATGAAGATTGTGACTAATCATGATTGTCACAGAAAATAGTTTTCTAATTTCAAAGAATTTCTTGGAAATGTTTGTGTGTGGTTGTCCGTGTTGTAAAACTGTGTGGTATATGTAACACAATCCCTTTCAATTAATTTATATTAAAGTTGACCAATGAAATATCCAAGACTGATGCAACATTATTATTTTCTGTTTATTTTTCTGAAAGATTACAGTATAAGGCACAACACTATAATAGATATTGTCTTGTAACACTGTTACGAATTTATGAAATCTTATTAAGTAGCACCATGCACTGATGATGACACTACTAACTCTGTGTGTGTGTAAAAAAGTAAAAGTAAAGTACCCCCCGTCACGCCAAGTGGCGTATAGGGAAATATGGTGTTAGTGACCCTATATTTTACAGACCTTCAGCACATGATTTTTGGGGTAATGTGGTCGGTATTACGCCCGTGCTGCTTTACTTTCCCAGAAAAAATCCGGTACCCATTTAAGGCTGGGTGAACCCGGAGCCGTCGGTTGGGATCGAACCCTACCCCTTGTCCGTAGTAGTCCAGTTCACTAACCACTGAGCTATCGCGGCTCCCACTAATTTTTAGGGAATTAGTCAAACCCAGGTGTCCTCGCCAGGGAACGAACCCCGGCTGTTGCCGTGGTAAGCCAATCGCCTATCGATTGCGCTAACCGGACACCCTCTGTGTGTGTGTGTGTAAGAATAATTAATAAGATTTTAAATGCTGATTCAGACTATGCATAACCCTATATGCAAGAACAATAAATAAACACCACTGAGATGAAATGTGTTAAGAGGATTGACAGGAAACAGCATGAGAGATAAGATCAGAAATGAAGGACTGAAAAAAAAGCTAGGAATAACCCCCGTCACAGAATATATAACGAAAATACAGATAAAATGGTTTAGCGACATAATAAGGCAAAAAGTTTGCAACACAACACAACCAAAAACGTGAGACCACCAGACTCAAAGGCTAACCACGTGAAAGATGGATTGACCGAATATTAGAAACACTAGGAAACACAACAGTAACAAAAAGCAAACAGAAGAGCAAAAGACTGCAAATTATATTTCCCCTCGAAGCAGAAAGGCAAATCAGGAAGAAAAGAAGATGATCAAATTATTATTACATTTATCAAATAAAGAGATAAAGACTGAATTGTGAAGTCTCACAGGATAGGCCTGAAAGCTTACTGGAACACATTTAAGATTTCACCCCTCCCCCTCAATTATCATACAATGTAAACATGGAACGATCTTCAACCATCAGCCTGTAATCTTGTGAAGTGGGGGATGACAGATATGGAACATGTTCTTTCCTCACGCAAGTCAGCAGAAGACTAAGGCCATTACTGGTGGTGACACAGTAAAGTGCTGCATGAACTGATGCCGTAGTAGATGGGGCACGAATCTTCTTCTTCATCTTCTATCCGTCCACTGCTACCGTTGGCGTCGAGGGGAGATACAATATGCAATTCTTTGCTCTTCGGTTGGCCTCTTCTGATGTTATTCCTCCTAGTGACTCTAGTATTCCCTTTATCCATCTCTTTCTCGGACTTCCTCTTAATCTGGCATTTTCGTAGCGTTTATTTAAGGCTCTTTGAGTCATTGTTAGTTCTTTTTGTCTTGTTATGTGGCCGAACCAATTTATCTGTTGTTTCTTTATGTATTCGATGGCTGGTTCAATTTCGAGTTTCTTCCTCAGGTCAGTGTTTCTTACTCTGTCCCTTAAGCTGTTTCCTGTCATTCTTCTGACACATTTCTTTTCGGTGGTCGTTATCTTTCTTATTGTTCTAGAGTCCAGCGTCCAATTCTGGCACTGATAGCACTGAGTTGGTAGAAAAATTGATTTGTATATTGCCCTTTTTGCTTCCGTAGTTATTGCTTTGTTTTTCAATAGTGTTGATACTTGGCCTATAACTTGGCATGCTTTGTTACACCTTATATCTATCTCTGTCTCTTGGTTATTGTCTTGTGTTAACGTGCTACCCAAATATTTAAAATTGTCTACTTGCTTCAAAATCGTATTATTTATTATGATGTTTAGTTTTTCTTTCTTTCTCGCTATTGCCATTACTTCGGTTTTGCTTATGTTGATCTTCATGTTGTATTGTTTACAAGTGTTGTTTAGCCTGTTGATATGCTCTTGTAGGTCCTCAGTTGTTTCATGTATCAGAACTTGGTCATCTGGGGCACGAATGAAAGCCAAAAATAAAGTCAACAAACACCTATTTCTCTAGAGCTAAACAGATCATACCCCTGTTGACCTCCTATGGTAAGGGAAGTACCCAGAGTGCATTAAGAGATCTAAGATATGTCCAGACATTGCACTTTACACACCAGATATAACCCAGGTCATCCTAACTGAATTCACAGTGCTTCAAATTCATGATAGAGTAGCATCACATATTTAAACTAGAAAAATACAGGGATCTCACCACTGAGCTGAGACAGCAAAGATTCCAAGTTAGAATTACTGGTGTGGAAGTAGTGCCAAAGGCTAGAGGCCTCATCCCTCTACAATCTATTAAAGATGCTAGGAATTAAGGAGGGAACATGAACAAGAGTAATGAAAACTATTGCTGAGTCAGCTGGAAGAGCATCATGCTGGCTCTGTTCTGCTCATTTACAAGGCCACCTTGCTATTATATTTAACATTTTTTTTTTTAAAAAGACTATTTTGACAATTGTGTCAAAGTATCCAAAACCTGTTTCTTTCATTGAAGAAAATATAGAAGAATTGCTTAGCTTTGTGCACACCCAGTCTTGTGGAAAGGAAAGAAATAGTAAAGAAATCGCTGCAGGCCACAGAAATATATTACAGTCATTTTGACATGTAGAAGAATAGAGGAAATGGAAACAGAGAAAACATACCAGCCAGACATGAGTATAAGAGTGGAATAAGAAAATGAACAAAAATATAATATATAATTAACAACTTAGTCTCAACAACTGTCACTCATTAATGATCGTCATCAGTAGTATACTACTCAAGCAGGCAAAGTACATTACTGGTTTACTAAGTCACTGGATTTGTTGTTTTAATGTTTAGTTTGTTGTTACTTAGTTGAGCTACCTTACTGTTTAGTTTAATTACTTGAACTTGAAAGAAGGGAAAGTGGGAAATGAAAGTGAAAATGAAAGTCAGTTTTCTGTGATCTATCTATAAAGACTTTAGTCAAGTCTGGTAGTCTAGATATGAAAGATTTTTTCTTTTTAATTTTGGCAACTTTATTCAGGCATTAGTGAGTCTTGTATATAAAAAAAATAAATAAAAAGAAAAGTAGGCTCCTGCCACTAGTCTACTTAACTAGGTTGTGACTTCACTGTGGCCTTCAAGATGGAAGAAACAAAAAAACATTTTCTTGATGTCAAACAACAAACTACTTACTAAACTATTTATATACTATTATTATTAATGTTGTACACTGTCAAATATCTTATTTTAGCTATTTGATTTTTTTCATTATTTTTAATAATTATTAAATAATAAAAGTTAAATTAATAAATTTATTAAATAATTAAGCTATCTTTAATCTCTGGAAACCTAGTCTCACCAAATACAACATGAGATGAATTGATTTGATTTTCAAGTATTTTTAGTTTAAATTTGATTTATTACAATAAATTACAATACAATTACAGGAATGTAAACAAAAATGGTATATATAATATATAATTTATATATATATTAATATATTCACTAATGGAGTGAAACTGAAACTGACTACACTACTGTATACTGTGTAATTGACTATACCATTTTTTTTTTTTTGGACGAGTCCAAAGTCTAACTTTTAATAACAAATAATAATATTTGTATCAATTATTGCCAAATGATAAATTAAATAATAAAATGTATCATTCGTATTTATTTATATATTATATATTTATAATTATATCTTTTATTTAACATAATTTGACTGCTTGTTCTCTTGATGAGTGGAGTGAATTCAGTAATTTTTTTGTTTTGTTCATTCATCATTTGAATGGAATTATTTGCTTGCTTGCGTTCGCCGATGACTAAAGTATTCTAGTAGAGTCACTATTTAATATATAATATCACTATCCCACTATCTATAGACTATAAGTTATAAGAATTCCTCTCATGAACTGGAATAATTATTATTGAAATCATTCAAAGCGCATCAAATTGATGTTAAAATTTTAACAAAAGTAAAACTAAAGAATGAAAATTTGATAAGACAAACTTTTGTTTATCTAATAACAAAAAACACAGATCGGTAACAAGATTGAAGAGAGATACGATACGGTTGTTATCAGTGGCAGCTCTAAGACAGCGACTAGCGAGCAAGTCCACAACTAGGAAGTTCTTGCTCATCCGCCATCTTGGGTTCGCGGTGGATGTTTCAAAGGTTTTACTTCCGGGGTCAACCGGTGGGCGGGGTCTGTATGGACTAAATGATGTCCGGCCACCAGCATTACTCAACTCAACATGATCAAGTCATTTCACAACTATATGTCTCTCACTATCCATTTCTATGGAGAGATCAGCTCATCCCTTTGAGATGAATGTGGATTCAAACAAGGATGTGTTCTTGCCCCACCCACTCTATTCGGAATGGTTTTTGCTGCCCACTGTACAAAAAACAATGCTTATGACCCCGTCTCTGGAGACATCTACATCCGGCGTACAAGATCTGGCGGCTCCTTATTTAATCTAGTACGTCTAAGGTCTAAAGTTAAAACAACTGAGACCCTAATTAAGGAGCTTCTATTCGCTAATGATGCATAATTACTCGCTAATGATGGAACTGTCTTGCAGTTAAAGATTGACAGTCGATTTAAATCATGTGATTTATTCCTCCCGTCAGTAAGTATCCAGAAGACTGGTGCTTCAACAAGGTGTAGCCAGCCCCGCAGCTATATCATTAAATACACACGACTTGAGTCTGTGAGAAGGGTCAACTATCTCGGTTCTATGTTCACAACTACCATTTCACTTGAATAAATTCTCGAATCGGAAAGACGGCTTCGACATTTGGTCAGCTTAAACATAGAGTATAAGCAACTATCCAATACTAGATTATAATTTACCAAAGTTGTGCTTAGTATAGTTTTATATAGATCAGAAACTTAGATAAGAATCTGAGCCCATCTCATTTCTAGGGTCTGTATTCCTCTTTCAGGATCAGCAGCTAGTGTGGAGACAAAGAGCCTGACAGCAGCAAGCGTGAAGACAGGAGCCTGACAGTAGGAAGTGTGGAGACAAAGAGCCTGACAGCAGCAAGTGTGAAGACAGGAGCCTGACAGTAGGAAGTGTGGAGACAAAAAGCCTGACAGCAGCAAGTGTGAAGACAGGAGCCTGACAGTAGGAAGTGTGGAGACAAGGCACCTGACAGTAGAAATTGTGGAGACAAGGCGCCTGACAGTAGCAAGTGTGGACAGAAGGCACATGACACCAGCAAGTGTGGAGACAAGGAGCCTGACAGCAGCAAGTGTGGAGACAAGGCACCTGACAGTAGAAAGTGTGGAGACAAGGCGCCTGACAGCAGCAAGTGTGGAGACAAGGCACCTGACAGTAGAAAGTGTGGAGACAAGGCGCCTGACAGCAGCAAGTGTGGAGACAAGGCACCTGATAGTAGAAAGTGTGGAGACAAGGCGCCTGACAGTAGAAAGTGTGGAGACAAGGCGACTGACAGTAGAAAGTGTGGAGACAAGGCGCCTGACAGTAGAAAGTGTGGAGACAAGGCGCCTGACAGTAGAAAGTGTGGAGACAAGGCGCCTTGACAGTAGCTAGCATTTTTGAAGGTCGTTAAGCTGGATTCGGATAGAGGAAAAACGCTGGCTCCTAGAGGTTTCAATGTAGAATAGTTTCGTTTCATTCACAAACGTTATAGTGGCCAAAGGATAAACCTTGCTTTAATAAATGCAAACCAAAGCAAATAAATCATATTGGCCAACGAAATGTGTAATAGAATATTCGAAAATTTGTAATATAATAATTTTTTTTAAATATAATAAATTATCATTTCCTTTTGTATTTCGTTAATATGTTCAGGCTACCGGCGGTAGCTGCGGTATCATAGAGAATGTGTCACTGCTGGAATGTCACCTCTGGACCGCTGATTAACTCTTCCCCCCCCCCACTCATCCCCTTCTGTGATGTAAATTGAAACCGGGTCCTTGTTGTCCGATATCCTGAATGTAGCGAGGTGGTTGAAAAAAGGGGGGGGGGCGGAGAGTTAGGAGAAAAGTGGAAAAGGGGAGTGGTGAAGTTGACAAGATGAAGGAATGAAGGAATGAAGGAATGGGGGGGATAAATGAAGAATTGCAGAGAATAAGAAAAACAGGAGGCTTGGAACAATACTGAGCTAATATCTCATCTACTATGAAAGTATTCACTCCATCTATGTAAAAGACATCACCGTAATGCACAATAAAGACAAGTGGAACTATATTAATATAGGTCAATTAATGTAAATATCTGGGAAGAATGTTGACCTCATTGGTGGATGTACAACAGAGGTGAGATGCAGAATAGCCCAGGCAAAAGCAGCTTTCCAAAAAATTAGAAGGATACTGTGCAATCCATTTTTGGCAATAGAAACAAGAAAAAGAGTTCTTAACTGTTATGTACTGCCAGTCGTAAGATATGGATGTGAATTATGGACAAAACAGATAAGAATCTCACTCGAGGTTGTAGAAATATGATTTTACAGAAGAATGTTGAGAATAACATGGATAGTTAAGAAGAGTAACACAAACGTTCTGAAAGAGGCTAAATTTTTAAAAAAAAAAGCTAATCTCCAATATTAAAAAGAAACAATCATTTTTTTTACCATGCAATGAGAAGGGAACAGATGGAATATATTGTAACAACTGGGAAAATTGAGGGACAAAGAGATAGAGGGCAGCAAAGAGAAATGATAACAGACAGCTTCAGAGAATGGCTTGGCACAAGGTCAAAAACAAAAATAATAAAGAACTGTCGAGATCGAAAGTTGTGGAGAGACATGATCACCTACACCAGCTGGCATGGTACTTGGTTATAATGATCGTATCTGTAAAGGGGGAAGGGGAGGGGGAGATACTGGGTGGTGTAGCGGTAAGACGTCTGTCTCTGGATAAGAAGGTCTCTGGTTCGATCAGAGCCAGTTCCCACCACAAGCTAGATCTATCTATCTATCTATCTGTCTGTCTGTCCGTCCGTCCGTCCGTCCGTCCGTCCGTCCGTCCGTCCGTCCGTCTGTCCGTCTGTCCGTCTGTCTGTCTGTCTGTCTGTCTGTCTGTCTGTCTGTCTGTCTATCTATCTATCTATCTATCTATATATCTATCTATCTATCTATCTATCTATCTATCTATCTATCTATCTATCTATCTATCTATCTATCTATCTATCTATCTATCTATCTATCTATCTATCTATCTATCTATCTATCTATCTATCTATCTATCTATCTATCTATCTATCTATCTATCTATCTATCTATCTATCTACCTACCTACCTACCTACCTACCTGTCTACCTGCCTACCTGCCTGTCTGTCTGTCTGTCTGTCTATCTATCTATCCATCCATCCATCCATCCATCCATCCATCATCCATCCATCCATCCATCCATCATCCATCCATCCATCCATCCATCCATCCATCCATCCATCCATCCTCCATCCATCCATCCCTCCGTCCCTCCGTCCGTCCGTCCGTCCGTCCGTCCGTCCGTCCGTCCGTCCGTCCGTCGTCTGTCTGTCTGTCTGTCTGTCTGTCTGTCTGTCTGTCTGTCTATCTATCTATCTATCTATCTATCTATCTATCTGCCTGTGTGTCTGTCCATCCGTCCGTCCGCCCGCCTGTCTGTCTATCTATCTGTCTGTTAGGAGAGGACAACTGTAGAGCAGAAAAACCGAAAAACTGGTATCTTCTCTCGACACTGAAAGGCTGAATGCGAAATGAAAGTAGAAATATTTCTCTCATAGCAATACATGTTTGTGCAACAAGGAGGATTGACAGTTCTGCTGATCAGAGCCTTTCAATTGAAATGTTTTAGAAGAATATATAGAGAACGGAGAAAAGTAGTAACTTGTCAGAACATTCCAGAAAACACTGGTTGATAAAGAAGAAAGAAAGAGGGAAAATAAAATAGTGTGGTCCTTGTTGGGAGGGAACAGGGAAATAATTGCAATGCTGCGGTAAAGCTGGAAACAAAAGCAAATAGAGTGTGGTGTATTGCATACTCCTGCAAGGTATGGTGACAGGTTTACAGCAGCTTCGCATCTCTACGCATCTTGGTGCATCATGATGCCTTTACCTCTCAAGGTATGGTCACATGTTTACAAAAAAGAAAGGCAAAAAAATACTGACGTTTCGGCCAACATGCAGCCTTCATCAGAAAACGAGAACAACACAAATAGAACAACACAAATAGAACAACACAAATAGAACAACACAAATAGAACAACACAAATAGAACAACAAAATAAGGATAACTCTACTACACCTAAGATGAGCGGAACAGTCAAATCAAGGAGAAATAAAAAGAGGGATAAGATATGAAATGATGAAACGAAATAGAGATGCGCTACGTAACCAAGGACACAAATAGATCATATGTGAACATTAGTAAGTTAAAATACATATACAATTAAGCAAATAGAGATATAACTGAAGCAAGATCTAAAAACTCCCAGCGAGTAGATAACTGTGAGTCAAATGGGATGAGACGCCAGCCTGGGAATGGGGTCCTATATATCAGAATAGTGACCTATAGAAAATAATTGGGAGGAAGGGGGGGGTGGGTGTTTCCGGGTAAGAAATAAGAAATGATAGGAAGACCTAGAAGAAAAAGGGTGGAATCACAGACGAGTTGGAAATGACTGCTGCAGTTGCTGGACATCTCTATTTGGATACAAAACATTTTCGAGAGATTTCATGAAAGTCTAGTTCCAACAAGAACAAACTAGACGGTGATACAATTAGTCGACGATGTCAATATTTTGATGGTTATGTTACATCTCATAGTTTGTTATGCAACATAAATTTACACATAATTTTATGAATTACTTCAAGATGGTCACATACCAAAAGATATCCTTTATGGACAACTAGAGATGGCAAAAGATCTACGGGGCTCCCAAAACTTCGGTTCATAAAAGTGTGTAAACGTGATATGAAGACTTTGAACATAAACGCTGCAGATTGGGAAGAGATAGCTACAGACCGCAATCTTTGAAAACACACTCTAAAGCCCCAACTCAAGCAAGAAGCAGACAGATTCATAGAAAAAGAGAATACACTGAGAAAGAGAAAAAAAAAACACTTCTAAGCGCGCTATAAAATATATAGTCAGCTATGACTGATGGAGAATACCACTTTATCTTCTACCTCTTGTTCTTTCCTTCCTCATTTGCCTTTCAGCGTTGAGGGGAGATATCATTTTATTCCTTTTGTTCTTCCGTTCGCCTCTGCCGCTGTTGTGTTTCCTACTGTTTCTAATATTCCGCCAATCAATCTTTTTCGTGGTGGCCCTTGGGTGTGGTGTTCTCGCAACGTTTATTGAAGGCTCTTTGTGTTGTGTTTTGATCTTTCGGCCTTATCACGTGGCCAAGCCATTTTACCTGCTATTTCTTTATATATTCTATGGCGGCGGTTATTGCTAGTTTTGTTTTCTCCTTTGCCTCTAGTTATTTCCTTGTTGGGCAATAGTGGTGTTAGCTGTTCAATGATTTGACAAGCTTTGTTGCACCTTGAGTCCATTTCTGCTGTTTACCATTTATATGAATTACTCTAATGTTGGACAAAAATAAAGAGGCAGAGAATAAATATAAAGGATCATAATCATCAAATACTACGGTTGCAGTCGTAGGTGATCATGTCTCTCCACAACTTTCGATCTCGACAGTTACTTATCTTTTCAGTCGTTGACATTCTGTCAAGCCATTCTCTTAAGTTGTCTGGTACCTTTTCTCTTTATGTCCCTCTATCTCTTCGTCCCTCAATTTTTTCAGTTGTTACAATATATTCCAGCTGTTCCCTTTTCATTACATGGCCAACATATTATAATTGTTTCTTCCTAATATTGGAAATTAGCCCTCTTTTTGCTCTGGTCTCTTTCAGAACGTTTTCATTACTCTTCTTAGCTGTCCATGGTATTCTCAACATCCTTCTGTAAAACCACATTTATACAGCTTCCGGTGATTTTTCTGTCTGTTGTCCTATTGTCCATGATTCACATTCACATGTTAAGACTGGCTCTACACAACATTTAAAAACTTTTTTCTTGTTTCTAATGTCAAAAGACTACAAGAAACTACTACAAGAAATGATAGACATAATAGTAAAAGAAAGCAACAAGAAAGGTCTCAGTCTGAATAGTAAGAAAACAGAAGTAATGGTATATCGAAGAAACAATCACCACCATCATGCAGCATACAAATAATCGAGACAAATCTGAAACAAGTGCAACGTTTCAAATACTTGGGCACAATAATAACATCAGATGGGAGATGCACCACAGAAATAAAAAGCAGAATAGCTCAGGACTAAATGGCATTTCAGAAAATGAAAATTATCTTATGTAACAAATCTATGTCAATAGAAATGAGAAAGAGCGTTCATCGGTGCTATATAGAACCAATTCTGACCTATGGAACCAAATCATGGACAGTAGACAAACAAATGAAAAGAAGATTAGAGGCCACAGAGATGGGATTTCTCAGAAGAATGTTGAAAGTTCCCTGGACAGCTAAAAAGACCAATAAGGAAGTTCTCAAAGAGGCCAACACAAAAAGGGAGCTATTAAAAAACATCAGAGAGAAGCAATCAACATTTATAGGGCACATCATGAGAAGAGGAAAGTTGGAATACTTGGTTACAACTGCAAAATAAAAGGAAAGCGAGATCGCGGAAGACAAAGAGAGAAAATACTGGATAGCTTGGTATCATGGCATGGAAAACAGTCAACAACAGAACTGATACGATGCACTGTAGATAGAAGATTGTGGAGGGACATGATTGCCTACGCCAACCATGGCACATGATGATGATGATTGTCAAAAGTGGATTGCGTAGTATCTTCCTCATTTTTTAAAAACTGCCTTAGCCTGAGCCATTCTGCATCTCACCTCTGTTGTACATCTATCGTGTGATGTTAACATTGTTTCCAAATATTTAAATTTTGTACCTGTTTTATTATTGTTCAACTGGCGATTCATGGTTGTACAGAGAAATTACGACGATGATTCTGTTGCCTTTCGTCGGTTTTTTTTTTACGGCTGGCGCGGCTAGCCTTTGACTAAAAAGTCTCTCCCACAAGGCAGTGATGTTGTTTTACTTCAGGGTACCCTCCCATAGCCTTTTACTCTCCCGATTATACCTGCAAGGCAGCAGGGCAGCCGCAGGTTGTACTGTTTAATGCATACAGGTTACCTGACCTGACATCATATAAACGATAACATTCTATTAATTTAGACATTGTTTGATAGTTTATTCCAGCGACTATACAGCGACCTCGTTAATGGCAAATATTTGTGTTATTGCTCTGTTGATATTTCAAGATGTATGTCAATACGAGCATACTGTAAGTGCTAACAGATGTAGCTTACTATAGGTTTAACTATCCGACATGAGATCATAAATTAACTTGCTACATCCAGTGTTGTGTGCAAATGAGATGATGATTTCAGTCAAAAAATAACAAAGTTCACGAGAATAAACATATTCATTGACAGTTGTGTCGCGCAGCGTATGCGAGTTGTAGAGGACAGGATGACATACAGTTAGTGGCAATGTATCAATAAACAAAAAGTAAAGTACCCACGTCATGCCAAGTGGCGTATAAGGAATATGGTGTTAGTGACCATATATTTTACAGACTTTCAGCACAAGATTTTTGGGGTTATGTGGTCGGCATTACGCCCGTGCCGCTTTACTTTCCCAGAAAAAAATCCGGCACCCATTAAAGGCTGGGTGAACAAGAAGCCGTCTACACCGACAATACACTCTCCCTCACTCAACCACACTATTATTTCCTTCACTCACCCACAGTACTCTGTCCCTCACTCAACCACCATTCTCTACCTCACTCACCCACAATACTCACTCCATTATTCAACCACAATACTCTCTCTCTCTCTATAACTCACCCACAATACTCTCTCCCTCACTCACCCACAATACTATCTCCCTTATTCACCCACAATACTCTCTCTCACTCAACCACGATACTCTCTTCCTCACTCCCCACAATACTCTCTCCTTCACTCACCCACAATACTCTCTCCTTCACACACCCACAAAACTCTCTCTCACTCAACCACGATACTCTATCCTTCACTCATCCACAAAACTCTCTCCTTCACTCATCCACAATACTCTATCCTTCACTCATCCACAAAACTCTCTCCTTCACTCATCCACAATACTCTATCCTTCACAGACCCACAATACTCACACTTTCACTCACCCACAATACTCACTTCTTCACTCAACCCATAATAGTCTCTCTCACTCACCCCGTGTAATGTCTCCCTTATTCAACCACAATACTCTCTCCTTCACTCATCCCCCCGCCCCCTATATTGTCTCCCTCACTCACCCACAATACTCACTTCTTCACTCACCCATAATACTCTCTCCCTCACTCACCCACAATACTCTCTCCCTCACTGACCCACAATTCTCTCTTCTTCACTCACCCACAATACTCTCTCCCTCACTCACCCACAATACTCTCTTCTTCATTCACCCATAATACTCCCTCCCTCACTCACCCACAATACTCTCTCCCTCACTCACCCACAATACTTTCTTCTTCACTCACCCACAATACTCTCTCCCTTACTCACCCACAATACTCTCTTCTTCACTCACCCACAATACTATCTCCCTTACTCACCCACAATACTCTCTCCCTCACTCACCCACAATACTCTCTCCCTCACTCACCCACAATACTCTCTCCCTCACTCACCCACAATACTCTCTCTCACACATCCCGCATAATGTCTCCTTCACTCACCCACAATACTCTCTCCCTCACTCACCCACAATACTCTCTCTCACATATCCCGCATAATGTCTCCTTCACTCACCCACAATACTCTCTCCTTCACTTACCCCACCCCCATATGTCTCCCTTACTCACCCACAATACACTCTCCCTCATTCACCCACAATACTCTCTACCTCACTCACCCCCAATACTCTCTTTTTCACTCACCCACAATACTCTCTCCTTCACTCACTCACAATACTCTCTCCTTCACTCACTCACAAAACTCTCTCCTTCACTCACTCACAATACTCTCTCCCTCACTCAATCACAATACTCTCTCCCTCACTCACCCACAATACTCTCTTCTTCACTCACTCCCAATACTCTCTCCCTCACTCACCCACAATACTCCCTCCTTCACTTACCCCACCCCCATATTGTCTCCCTAACTCACCCACAATACACTCTCCCTCATTCACCCACAATACTCTCTCCCTCACTTACCAACAATACCCTCTGCCTCACTCACCCACAATACTCTCTCCCTCACTCACCCATTATATTGCCTTTCTCACTCACCCACAACCCTCTCTCCCTCACTAACCAACAATACACTCTCCCTCACTAACCCCCAATACTCTCTCCATCACTCACTAACAATACTGTCTCCCTTACTTACCAACAATACTATCACCCTCACTCACCCCCAGAACTATCTTACTCACTCACCCACAATACTCTCTCCATCACTCATCCACAGTACTCTCCTCACTCACCCAAAATACTCTCTCCATCACTCAGACCCCAATACTCTCTCCCTCACTCAGACCCCAATACTCTCTCCCTCACTCAGACCCCAATACTCTCTCCCTCACTCAGACTCCAATACGCTCTCTCTCACTCACTCATTATACTCCACCCTCACTCATCCACTACACAGTCTCCCTCACTCACAACTTTGATTAGCTACACTTCCACTATCAAGTCAACTCTCCCCTAACTAAACAAGCTATGCACAATCATACATCAAAGCAGGGAGGTCAACGTCAGGATGGAAATTAAAAAGAAGGAATAAGTGGTATGGTAACAGCTTTACGTAGGTGAGAAACAAAACAATAGTAGATCGATGTTTCGGCCAAATAGCCTTTCAACTGGAACAATAAACAACAACGCACAAATATATTTGAGGATATGACCAGAAATCTACTTAGTTTATTCAAAGTTGGGAGCTGCGATGGCTCAGTGGTTAGTGAACTGGACTACCACGGACAAGGGGTAGGGTTCGATCCCAACCGACGGCTTCCAGGTTCACCCAGCCTTAAATGGGTACCGGATTTTTTTCTGGGAAAGTAAAGCAGCACGGGCGTAATACCGACCACATTACCCAAAAATCATGTGCTGAAGGTCTGTCAAATATAGGGTCCTAACACCATATTTCCCTATACGCCACTTGACGGCGTGACGGGGGTACTTTACTTTTTACTTTTTTATATATAGGCAAGATCATAGCCCTCCATCAATATCCCCGCCCATCTGTTTGTCCGTCTTCTATCTACTTTATATAAATACTCTTGACACATTTTTCAAATATAAATTATCTCCTGACAAATTTATACGAATTTTATCTATAGCTCACACTACGATGTCATGTCCCTGCTACAAATTGCCTGGCAGGAATTTGTTGCAAAAACTGGACAAATCAAAGGCAAGGAACACATCCTAGTTTGACAGCTTTGAGAGATATCATGAGAGAAGGAACTAGCTATAGACGCGCACGAGGACAGTAAAGCTGTCTCTAACAAGAACATGGCACGAGCAATAAACACATTGTCTATTCAATCTGTTAAGATCCCATTATCGGATCACATGGAGTATATCGGCAAACAAGCCCAAACAGCACTCAAACATAAACAAGCCAAAGTGGTAATCTCTCTCTCTCTCTCTCTCTCTCTCTCTCTCTCTCTCTCTCTCTCAGAATTTCGACTAATAATCATAGAGAAATGTCGCTAAATATGAAAGGGACATATGCAAAATCTGATCATCAAAGAAACTATAACAGAAACAAAAACTAAAAATATAACAGAAACTATAACAGAAACTATAACAGAACTATAACAGAAACTATAACGGAAATTTTAATAAAAACTGTAACTGAAACTATAACTGAAACTGTTATTGCTACTGAGTTCAACCACTTCAGGCACAAAGCCTAGAGTAGCGCCTCTCATGAATGAAGCAGTTTGTTTGACATAATTTTTTTTAATTATTTTGACAGAATTACTTTACATAACTGGAACTAGCATCGTGCTTCCAAATAAATGGAAGAACTATTATACACCAGCCTGGCTAGTTCCTCTTCTTTTTCTTCCCCTTCTTCTTCGTGTTCTTATTCTTCTTCCTTACAACTCCCTGCGGAGAATAGGATTTCAAAAAACACTTTTCACGCTTTTCTGTTTCTTGCCATTCCTTTAAGATCATGTCTTCCCCATCATCTTCATCTCTGCTTCCATCTGTCTTCTCCTGGAATATTTCGGTCTTCCTCTTTGTCTTTTCTCCCAGGGGATTCCACAAAAGGGCCTGTTGTGTAATACTCTCAGTTGGCTTCCGCAATGTGACCTACACAGCGCCATCGTCTCACCTGACCTGCTTCCTTCCGATTAAATAAAAGACACTAGTGGTCATCAGCTCGGACGCAGCGAAACAAAAATTATAAGGAAAATAATTCTTCAGCGGTTCTCAAGTCATTATAAATCAATTCCTGACAACGAGGAAGATGATGAGCGTACCGGCATAGAAGTAACAAACAAAAGGAAATCAATGACTTCACAAATGATAAAATCCACAGTTTAAACATTGTTTTGCGTTATTGGAAAATTAGAAAAGCCAATTCATATAAACTAGTCTCGTCTACAACGTCCATCTATACGGTCAGATCGTTATTATCAGACTTTTGCAGGAGTCATTGACAGCACAAACTTCATCAATGCAGAAAACTCATTCTTGATGGTCAATTTCAGAGATAAAGGGTAAACATTCTCTAGTCTTGACAGCTGATGTACATGAAAAGCTTGCACTCTGAGATGACATT
Organism: Megaustenia siamemsis; assembly: GCA_032433765.1. Classification (NCBI taxonomy): domain Eukaryota; kingdom Metazoa; phylum Mollusca; class Gastropoda; order Stylommatophora; family Ariophantidae; genus Megaustenia; species Megaustenia siamemsis. The sequence goes on along the minus strand of JAVIAB010000059.1, from coordinate 4,813,759 downwards.
AAAATCACATATTCATAAACGTTCCCTCCTCGCTGAAAGGCAAATTTGGAAAGAAAGAAGACGAAGAAGATGGCACCGTGTTTTAACCCCGCGATACTGTTGGAGAAAGAGTTGAATGACGTCACTACCGCAAACAAAGTTACACTGCAATAGATCAACTTTAGTATAGCCCTAAATAACGAGGTGTGTGTGCTGTCACCAGATTTATTTAGACGTACAACAGAGGTGAGTTGCAGAATGGCTCGGGCCCAAGTAGCTTTCCAAAAAATGAGGAAGATATTATGCAATCTATTTTTGACAATAGAAACAAGAAAAAGAGTTATTAAATAATGATAATGCCAATCTAACATATGGATGCGAATTACGGACAATAGGACAACAGACAAGAAAATCACTGGAGGCTGTAGAAATGTAATTTTATAGAAAGATGTAAAGAATACCATGGGTAGCTAAGAAGAGTAATGAAAACGTTCTGAAAGAGGCCAAAGCAAAAGGAGAGCTAATTTCCATTATTAGGAAGAAACAATCATCATTTTTTGGTCAATTAATGAGAAGGGAATAGCTAGAATATATTGTAACAACTGGGAAAATTGAGGGACGAAGATATACAGGGTGGTAAAGAGAAAATATACCAGACAGCTTAAGAGAATGGCCTGGCAGAAGGCCAACAACAGAAATGATATATAACTTTCGAGATTGAAAGTTGTGGAGAGACATGATCACCTACGCCAGCGGGCACGGCACTTGATGATGATGATCATGATGAAATAAAGAGGCTGACAATCTATTAATAGATGGCGCTCATGAAGAGTCATGTTGTTCTTAGTTTATTAACGAGTAGGTAAATACAAAACCAATAACAATAAACAAGGAGAAACGCTTCGCAAGCTAGAGCAATAATACATTTCCACAATATCGTATCATGAACCTAAACACCATAGACCACAGTTTCCCGACTCTGGTCAGGGCATTGTAGACTGAATGCCCACCTATAGATAATAGAAATGGCTACATCGTCACAACGTACCTGTCAAGCCGGTCTTCACATCTTAGACGAACCTTTCCAACATGTGATCTGCATCGAGGAAGAACTCATTTCTGGTCCATAGATAGATCATTTGCCGACTAACTGTAAACGATCCAAAGCCCTATCCATCATGGCAACACACTGGAGCCGGAGACTCTGGTGGCAGGGACATGTAAGAAGAATAGGAAAACTATCGTATTCCCAAACGATTATTGTCAACGATTATTGTCAATGATTATTGTCAACGATTATTGTCAACGATTATTGTCAACGATTATTGTCAACGATTATTGTCAACGATTATTGTCAACTATTATTGTCAACGATTATTGTCAACTATTATTGTCAACTATTATTGTCAACTATTATTGTCAACTATTATTGTCAACTATTATTGTCAACTATTGTTGTCAACTATTATTGTCAACTATTATTGTCAACTATTATTGTCAACTATTATTGTCAACTATTATTGTCAACGATTATTGTCAACGATTATTGTCAACTATTATTGTCAACTATTATTGTCAACGATTATTGTCAACGATTATTGTCAACTATTATTGTCAACGATTATTGTCAACGATTATTGTCAACTATTATTGTCAACTATTATTGTCAACGATTATTGTCAACGATTATTGTCAATGATTATTGTCAACTATTATTGTCAACTTTTATTGTCAACTATTATTGTCAACTATTATTGTCAACTATTATTGTCAACTATTATTGTCAACTATTATTGTCAACTATTATTGTCAACTATTATTGTCAGCTATTATTGTCAACGATTATTGTCAACTATTATTGTCAACGATTATTGTCAACTATTATTGTCAACTATTATTGTCAACGATTATTGTCAACGATTATTGTCAACGATTATTGTCAACGATTATTGTCAATGATTATTGTCAACTAATATTTGTCAAATATAATTGTCAACTATTATTGTCAACGATTATTGTCAACGATTATTGTCAACAATTATTGTCAACGATTATTACTCAGAGACGGCAAGAGACCAAAGGGCAGACCAGTGTTGTGATGAATAGTGTTTGCAGATATTCTGTGAGTGGATTCTCTATCAGTGAAAGTAACTGGGGAAGTCAGGCATCAGACTGTATCACATGGAGAACAAAAAAGAAACAAAAAGAAAGGCACGGCAACATTCGAGACAGTGCTGATATAAAATTCAGAAGACAAAAGAACAGAGGAAATGGGACAAAATCAGGCAACACAAAAGCATCTTGTCAATTATGTGGTCGGATCTTTTTATCCCGTATTGTAGGATTGAGCCACAGGAGAAGCTGTTCAGCAAAGCAGCATCTAACAAAAGATTATATTACCCACACTATTGAATAATCATGTTTCGGTTGCTTCCAGAACGCCATCCATCACCTGCTCCAATGGCTTCACATAACCCTGATAGGGGGGCTAAACGGGAGCTTCACCTTGCCCAGGGGTGTCCCGAAGACTAGCGGAGGAAAGGAGACGTCTTACTCCTTGCTTCGGTAAAGCAAAACTCTACTCCGCTAACCTAAATAATCACTATGCTGGAGAAATTAAACATCAGGAAGTAATTAATAGGCTGGAGAAACTAAACATTGGGAGATTATAACTATGCTGGAGAAACTAAACATCGTAAAATAATAAACTAGCTGGAGAAAATAATCGTACACATGGCGACATAACAGAGTGCTGCATGAACTTGCTGCCACCGTGGATGAAGGCCAACAATAAAGTTCGACCAGCTACGACTAACACCTACTTTCAGAGAGCGGGACAGGCCGCACGCCCCAAGCAGAACAACTGGGACGACTCCACTATCCTGGACATAGCAAACGATTGGGAGATGGCGGTTGATCTCCCAGGGCGAGGGAAGTACCCAGAGTGCATTAAGAGATCTAAAATACGGCCGGACATTGCACTCTACACGTCAAGTATGACCCACATAATCTTAATAGAGCTCGCAGTGCCATTTGAATCCAGGATAGAGGAACAACATATATTTAAACTATCCAAATACAAGGATCTCACCACCGAGCTGAGACAGCAGGGAGTACAGAGTAGAGTGTTTTCGGTGGTGGTTAGTGCCAGAGGACTCACAACCCCATCCCTCTACGACTTCTTAAAGATGCTAGGAATTAAAGGGGGGGGGGGGGGGAAGGGGGATGCGGTCAAGAACAATGAAGACTATTGCTGAGTCAGGCGAAAGAGCGTCGTGCTGGCTATGGCAGAATCGTGACAGACCAACAGTCAAATAATATTATGTCCAGACCAGACGATCGGGTGACCATTTTACACCTTGACCACTTATGGCTCCCACATAAGTCAACAGAGTAGAAAGAATTGAAGCAGGGCCCGAGACGAAGAGATAAGAAGTTACATAATCGACCGGAGGTGAGCATCAGACCTGGTGTTTGTGGTGACGGCAGTCCAAACAATAAGTCCTCAAACAATAAGAAGTTACATAACTGGTCGGAGGTGAGCATCAGACCAGGTGTTTGTGGTGACGGCAGTCCAAACAGTCGTCAACAACAGAAAGGAAAGACAGAAACTTCTTCCGCGTACTTCCAATATCCACGAAAGTCAGACACTGACGGGTCTATAAAACTGTGTTGTCAATAGTAGCCAAGTTATTTCGATTGGAAAACGCAGCAACGAGCAAGGATAAACCAAGCCAGGTAAGTTAAAGTAGTTTCGAGTATTTTGCTTATTCAGTGTAGCTATTGTGTGCCGAACATACATTGTAGGTTAGGGTAGCTGAACTTGTTTCGACTGTTTTATGTAAGTGTAGTTATTGTGTGCCGAACATACATTGTAGGTTAGGGTAGCTGAACTTGTTTCGACTGTTTTATGTAAGTGTAGTTATTGTGTGCCGAACATACATTGTAGGTTAGGGTAGCTGAACTTGTTTCGACTGTTTTATGTAAGTGTAGTTATTGTGTGCCGAACATACATTGTAGGTTAGGGTAGCTGAACTTGTTTCGACTGTTTTATGTAAGTGTAGTTATTGTGTGCCGAACATACTGTGTAAGCCTTAGAGGCAATGCAGCAGGAGGTCGACGCCTCAGAGTCATGACCCAGGCGGGCCCGCCTCCCCTAGAGTGTCAAGAAGCTAAAGGACCGAAACGCTTGCTCGACGGGGGCTTTCTTCTGATGATCAGATTGCCACCTGCTGCGAAGTTCTGTACAAAGAGTTTCCTACTAATATCGTCGGGAAATAATCACTAGGCTGGAGAAACTAAACAACAGGAAATAATCACTAGGCTGGAGAAACTAAACAGGAAATAATCACTAGGCTGCAGAAACTAAACATCAGGAAATAATCACTAGGCTGCAGAAACTAAACATCAGGAAATAATCACTAGGCTGCAGAAACTAAACATCAGGAAATAATCACTAGGCTGCAGAAACTAAACATCAGGAAATAATCACTAGGCTGCAGAAACCAAACATCAGGAAATAACCACTAGGCTGCAGAAACTAAACATCAGGAAATAGTCACCAGGCTGGAGAAACTAAACATCAGGAAATAATCACTAGGCTGCAGAAACTAAACATCAGGAAATAACCACTAGGCTGCAGAAACTAAACATCAGGAAATAGTCACCAGGCTGGAGAAACTAAACATCAGGAAATAGTCTCCAGGCTGGAGAAACTAAACATGGAAAAATAATCACTAGGCTGGAGAAACTAAACATCAATGGCAAGGATCTGAGAATCATGAGAAAACATGTACTGGCAACAAACAGCAGCCATCAGTTGTAACCGAACAGGACAGTTCCAATATATAAAACAAGGAGTCATACAAAGCTGCGTTCTGTCGACGGATTTGTTCTCACTTTACAGCCAAAATATTATGAGATCAATGGTAGACAAAGGTAGATTCAAGTCAACGGCCACAACATAAACAATCTCCGATAAATACACACCACAGAAATTTAAAAAAAAAATAGAAAACATAATAGCTCAGGCCAAAGAAGAATTTTAGAAAATGGAAAACAATCTTGTGCAACATGTCTATGTCAATGCAAGTAAGAAAAAGAGTCCATCGGAACTAATTAGAACCAACTCTGACCTATGGAAGTGAATCATGGACAGTAGACAAAGATACAAAAAGACGGATTAGATGCCACAAAGATGGGATTTCTCAGAAGAATGTTGAGCATTTCGTAGACAGCTAAATAGACCAACCAGGAAAGTCTCAACAAAGGTAAACAAAAAATTAAAAAAAATAAAGAGTTCTTAAAAATCGGAAAGAAATCATCGACATTTATTTCCGTCACATCATGCAAGGAAGAAAGTTGGAATAAGTGGTTAAACCTGGCAAAGTACAGGAAAGAAATCATCGACATTTATTTCCGTCACATCATGCAAGGAAGAAAGTTGGAATAAGTGGTTAAACCTGGCAAAGTACAGGAAAGAAAGACTGGGTATACAAAAGAAAGATAGTACTGGATAGCGTGGTGGTGGCACAGACAATAACATCATCATCATCATGTGCCATACCGGTTGGCGTAGGTGATCATGTCCCTCCACAATCTTCTATCTACAGTGCATCGTATCAGTTCTGTTGTTGACTGTTTTCCATGCTATGACACCAAGCTATCCAGTATTTTCTCTCTTTGTCGCCCGCGATCTCTCTTTCCTTGTATTTTGCCAGTTGTAACCAAGTATTCCAACTTTCCTCTTCTCATGATGTGCCCGAAAAAGGCTGATTGCTTCCTTCTGTCAATAACAAAATTGTTAAAATGCAGTTTGGACACAGAATTCTTGTAGGACAAGATCGCCTACGTTAATTGGCATGACACACATGTGAGGGTGGGGTAGGTGTTTTCGGAAATGTCTGATTAATCGTCAACATTCAACCTAATATCTCATCTACCTACACGACAAACTGCCCACAATGAACCTAATATCTCATCTACCTACACGACAAATCTTCCACATTGAACCTAATATCTCATCTACCTACACGACAAACTGCCCACATTGAACCTAATATCTTATCTACCTACACGACAAATCTCCGCATTCAACCTAATTTCTCATCTACCTACACGACAAACTGCCCACATTGAACCTAATATGTTATCTACCTACACGACAAACTGCCCATATTAAACCTAATATCTTATCTACCTACACGACAAATCTTCCGCATTGAACCTAATATGTTATCTACCTACACGACAAACTGCCCATATTAAACCTAATATCTTATCTACCTACACGACAAACTGCCCACATTGAACCTAATATGTTATCTACCTACACGACAAACTGCCCATATTAAACCTAATATCTTATCTACCTACACGACAAATCTTCCGCATTGAACCTAATATGTTATCTACCTACACGACAAACTGCCCATATTAAACCTAATATCTTATCTACCTACACGACAAACTGCCCACATTGAACCTAATATGTTATCTACCTACACGACAAACTGCCCATATTAAACCTAATATCTTATCTACCTACACGACAAATCTTCCGCATTGAACCTAATATGTTATCTACCTACACGACAAACTGCCCATATTAAACCTAATATCTTATCTACCTACACGACAAACTGCCCACATTGAACCTAATATGTTATCTACCTACACGACAAACTGCCCATATTAAACCTAATATCTCATCTACCTACACGACAAACTGCCACATTGAACCTAATATGTTATCTACCTACACGACAAACTGCCCACAATGAACCTAATATCTCATCTACCTACAAGAAAAATCATCCACATTGAACCTAATATCTTATCTACCTACACGACAAACTGCCCACAATGAACCTAATATGTTATCTACCTACACGACAAATCTTTCACATGCAACCTAATATCTCATCTACCTACACGACAAATCTTTCACATGCAACCTAATATCTCATCTACCTACACGACAAATCTTTCACATTCAACCTAATATCTCATCTACCTACACGACAAATCTTTCACATGCAACCTAATTTCTTATCTACCTACACGACAAATCTTCCACATTGAACCTAATATCTTATCGACCTACACGACAAACTGCCCACATTCAACCTAATATCTCATCTACCTACACGACAAACTGCCCACATTAAACCTAATATCTCATCTACCTAAACGACAAACTGCCCACATTGAACCTAATATCTCATCTACCTACACGACAAATCTTTCACATGCAACCTAATATCTCATCTACCTACACGACAAATCTTCCACATTGAACCTAATATCTCATCTACCTACACGACAAACTGTCCACATTGAACCTAATATCTCATCTACCTACACGACAAATCTTCCACATTGAACCTAATATCTCATCTACCTACACGACAAACTGCCCATATTGAACCTAATATCTCATCTACCTACACGACAAACTGCCCACATTGAACCTAATATCTTATCTACCTACACGACAGACTGCCCACATTGAACCTAATATCTTATCTACCTACACGACAAACTGCCCACATTGAACCTAATATCTCATCTACCTACACGACAAACTGCCCACATTGAACCTAATATCTTATCTACCTACACGACAAACTGCCCACATTGAACCTAATATCTTATCTACCTACACGACAAACTGCCCACATTGAACCTAATATCTCATCTACCTACACGACAAACTGCCCACATTGAACCTAATATCTTATCTACCTACACGACAAACTGCCCACATTGAACCTAATATCTCATCTACCTACACGACAAACTGCCCACATTGAACCTAATATTTCATCAACCTACACGACAAATCTTCCACATTGAACCTAATATCTCATCTACCTACACGACAAACTGCCCACATTGAACCTAATATCTCATCTACCTACAAGAAAAATCTTCCACATTGAACCTAATATCTCATCTACCTACACGACAAACTGCCCACATTGAACCTAATATCTCATCTACCTACACGACAAATCTTTCACATGCAACCTAATATCTCATCTACCTACACGACAAATCTTCCACATTGAACCTAATATCTCATCTACCTACACGACAAATCTTCCACATTGAACCTAATATCTCATCTACCTACACGACAAATCTTTCACATTGAACCTAATATCTCATCTACCTACACGACAAATCTTCCACATTGAATCTAATATCTCATCTACCTACACGACAAACTGTCCACATTCAACCTAATATCTCATCTACCTACACGACAAACTGCCCACATTCAACCTAATATCTCATCTACCTACACGACAAACTGCCCACAATGAACCTAATATCTCATCTACCTACACGACAAATCTTCCACATTCAACCTAATATCTCATCTACCTACACGACAAACTGTCCACATTCAACCTAATATCTCATCTACCTACACGACAAATCTTCCACATTCAACCTAATATCTCATCTACCTACACGTCAAATCTTCCACATTCAACCTAATATCTCATCTACCTACACGTCAAATCTTCCACATTCAACCTAATATCTCATCTACCTACACGTCAAATCTTCCACATTCAACCTAATATCTCATCTACCTACACGACAAACTGTCCACATTCAACCTAATATCTCATCTACCTACACGACACATCTTCCACATTCAACCTAATATCTCATCTACCTACACGACAAACTGCCCACATTCAACCTAATATCTCATCTACCTACACGACAAACTGCCCACATTGAACCTAATATCTTATCTACCTACACGACAAACTGCCCACATTGAACCTAATATCTCATCAACCTACACGACAAATCTTCCACATTGAACCTAATATCTTATCTACCTACACGACAAACTGCCCACATTGAACCTAATATCTCATCTACCTACAAGAAAAATCTTCCACATTGAACCTAATATGTTATCTACCTACACGACAAATCTTCCACATTGAACCTAATATCTCATCTACCTACACGACAAACTGCCCACATTGAACCTAATATCTCATCTACCTACACGACAAACTGCCCACATTCAACCTAATATCTTATCTACCTAGACGACAAATCTTCCACATTGAACCTAATATCTTATCTACCTACACGACAAACTGCCCACATTGAACCTAATATCTCATCTACCTACACGACAAACTGCCCACATTCAACCTAATATCTCATCTACCTACACGACAAACTGCCCACATTCAACCTAATATCTCATCTACCTACACGACAAACTGCCCACATTCAACCTAATATCTCATCTACCTACACGACAAACTGCCCACATTGAACCTAATATCTCATCTACCTAAACGACAAACTGCCCACATTGAACCTAATATCTCATCTACCTACACGACAAACTGCCCACATTCAACCTAATATCTCATCAACCTACACGACAAACTGCCCACATTGAACCTAATATCTCATCTACCTACACGACAAACTGCCCAAACTGAACCTAATATCTCATCTATCTACACGACAAACTGTCCACATTGAACCTAATATCTCATCTACCTACACGACAAATCTTCCACATTGAACCTAATATCTCATCTACCTACACGACAAACTGCCCACATTCAACCTAATATCTCATCTACCTACACGACAAACTGCCCACATTCAACCTAATATCTCATCTACCTACACGACAAATCTTCCACATTGAACCTAATATCTCATCTACCTACACGACAAACTGCCCACATTCAACCTAATATCTCATCAACCTACACGACAAACTGCCCACATTGAACCTAATATCTCATCTACCTACACGACAAACTGCCCAAACTGAACCTAATATCTCATCTATCTACACGACAAACTGTCCACATTGAACCTAATATCTCATCTACCTACACGACAAATCTTCCACATTGAACCTAATATCTCATCTACCTACACGACAAACTGTCCACATTCAACCTAATATCTCATCTACCTACACGACAAACTGCCCACATTCAACCTAATATCTTATCTACCTACACGACAAACTGCCCACATTCAACCTAATATCTCATCTACCTACTCAACAAACTGCCCACATTCAACCTAATATCTCATCTACCTACACGTCAAATCATCCACATTCAAAATAATATATCATCTACCTACACGACAAACTGGCCACATTCAACCTAATATCTCATCTACCTACACGACAAACTGCCCACATTCAACCTAATATCTCATCTACCTACACGACAAACTGCCCACATTGAACCAAATATCTCATCTACTTACACGACAAATCGTCCACATTGAACCTAATATTTTCTAAAATTGACATATTAATCATCTTGCTTCTCTCTTTTTTTTTCTCTCCTCCCCTCGCTCTATCCATTATAATATTGTTTGAGAAATATATTTTACTTACAAAATAATTAAACGTATACTGAATAAATTAGAAGTGTGTTTGTATTATTCAGCTTAATGTTGCATTGCAGGCTGTGTTTTGTTTGATATGACTGGCTAACCCTTCTGAATGTTGTGGCAATTTTTTTCGTTTAATATTTGTGTTCCGTTAGCATCCATCTTGCAATAACAGAAAGTAATATTGACCCATAACTTATATAAATGATTTTGCTGTAGAGATGTGACGTAATAAGAAATTAAATTAATAATTAGTCTTCATGAATACATTAATAGCAACATTTTAGATAAATAAGCCCTGTAAGGAGAAGCGAGCAAGTCAACAAACATGTCTTCACTGATCAAGCTTGTTGTGTGCTCGCTAATCTGCTGGACGCTAATCGCCGCTAAAGGTAATATACATTCATTTCACTCTTAAAGGGTTAGACTGAACACTGTCATTCAAGTCCAGTAGCATACTAGCAGGCGTGGTCGACCCTGCGACTTTACAACTTTATAGAATTATATATATATCATCATCATCATCATGTGACATACCGGTTGGTGTAGGTGATCATGTCCCTCCCCAAAATTCTATCTACAGTGCATCGTATCACTTCTGTTTTTGACTGTTTTCCATGCCATGACACCAAGCCATCCAGTATTTTCTCTCTTTGTCGCCCACGATCTCTCTTTCTTTTTATTTTGCCAGTTGTAACCAAGTATTCCAACTTTCCTCTTCTCATGATGTGCCCGAAAAATGTTGATTGCTTCTTTCTAATGTTTTTTAAGAGCTCCCTTTTTGTGGTGGCCTCTTTGAGAACTTCCTCATTGCTCTTTTTAGCTGTCCAGCGAACTTTCAACATTCTACTGAGAAATCCCATCTCTGTGGCCTCTAATCGTCTTTTTATTTGTTTGTCTACTGTCCATGATTCGCTTCCTTAGGTTAGAATTGGTTCTATATAGCACCGATGAACTCTCTTTCTCATTTTTATTGATAGATTTGTTGCATAAGATATTTTTCATTTTCTGAAATGCTAATTTGGCCTGAGCTATTCTGCTTTTTATTTCTGTGGTGCATCTCCCATCAGATATTATTTTGCCCAAGAATTTGAAACGTTGCACTTGTTTCAGATTTGTCTCGTTTACTTTTATGCTGCATGCTGGTGGTGATTGTTTCTTCGATATAACCATTACTTCTGTTTTCTTACTATTCAGACTGAGACCTTTCTTGTTGCTTTCTTCTACTATTATGTCTATCATTTGTGTAGTTCATTCTCTGTCTCTGCTATTAAGACTGTGTCATCCGCATATCGCAAATTATTTATGTTGTGACCGTTGACTTCAATTTCTTTTTTGTCTACTATTGATCTCGATTCGTTTCCGGTTGTTTCCAAAACGGAGGAATTATTTTTCTCCGGCTTGGTATAGAACCGTTGATCAGAGGTTTAACAAGCCGCTATCGTAAAAACGATTTTGTTAATGAAACGTAGACCTGATACAGAATGTGTAAATTAGCAGTAGAGAGTAGTGATAATTTTTTCGGCCCTAAACCAACAACAAAAATAGGATTCTGGAATGTACGCACAATGGCCGCACCGACGAAAAAAACTTAGGCTATTCAAATCAAATGTACTATCAACCCTTACGTATGCGTGTGAAAGCTGGAAAAGAACAAGAGACATAGAAACAAGGTTGAACACATTCGAAAATAAATGTCTAAGGAAAATACTTGGTATAGCGTGGAACGAATTCAAAACAAACGAGGAAATTAGAGAAATCGCCAATCAACCACTAATATCTTCAGTAGTAAAGAAAAGACGATGGTCATATGTTGGACATGTGATGAGAAGAGATAATAATCGAATAGCAAAGCAAGCCCTCATATGGGAAACAACAGGTAAAAGGAAAAGAGGAAGACCCAGAGAGACACTGAGAAAAACATTGATGAGAGAGGCAAGAGCAACAGGATTCGGCTCCCTCAATGAGATAGAGCTGCTTGCACAGAACAGAGACAAATGGCGAGATTTGATAAAATATCTTTAAAAGAAAACTGCTAGAACAAAAATTCAGATATGAGAAGGTTTATCTTGGTCTACGCCCTATGGGCCGGCAACGGCTCGAAATGTCAATAGATAGATAGATAGATAGATTGATCTCATAATATATTCGCTGTAAAGTGAAAACAAATCCGGTGACAGAACACAGCCTTGTCTGACTCCTTGTTTTATATATTGAAATTGTCCTGTTTGGTTGTTAATTCGTATAGCTGCTGTCTGTTGCCTGTACATGTTTTTATGATTCGCAGATCCTTGCCATCGATGTTTAATTTCTCCAGCATATTGATTATTTCCACATGCTTTACTTTGTCAAATGCTTTCGTGTAGTCTATAAAGCACATATATAGATCTTTCTTTACCTCTATAGATCTTTCTATCAATGTTCTTAAGATGTATATTGCATTATTGGTGCCCTTTCCTTCCACAAATCCACATTGTTCCTCACTTATTCCTGGTTTTATTTTGTTCCTTACACGTCTCATGATTATTCTTAGTAATATTTTAGTCATATGGCTCATGAGACTAATAGTGCGATGGTCTTCACAATCAGTGGCGCCTGACTTCTTCGGTATGGCTACAAAGATAGATTTTAGTAGATCTTCGGGTATGTGTCCAGTGCTTTATATGTCACTGAGTAATTTTGTTATGACTTGTACTCCCATCTCTCCTAATGCATTTATCTCTTCGATTGTTATATTGTCAGGATCTAACATATAACATATTATATATGCATTTTTAGATAATTGAACAAGGAATTAGATTTCATCAATATAAAGATGATACAAGGCATGTAAAAATAATATGGATTGATGACATTCACACTAATTCAATTGAGCATGGTGCACTATGCAGTGACACGTACGCGACCGAAATCGACATGGCGCACAGTGTGGCGAAAAGTAGTAAAGAGTTCAACCTATTTCTCTCATTTATTTCTCAATCACTCACGAAACATATTTCTCTCATTTATTTCTCAATCACTCACGAAGCATATTTCTCTCATTTATTTCTCAATCACTCACGAAACATATTTCTCTCATTTATTTCTCAATCATTCACGAAACATATTTCTCTCATTTATTTCTCAATCACTCACGAAACATATTTCCTCTACATATTTCCTACTACAACATAGAACATATTTCCTCTACTTATTTCCTAACACAACATATAACATGAAACATATTTCCTCCGTTTATTTCTGAATTACTGAATCATTAACAGCAATTTGTTGCCAGCCTATAATCATGTTTGTTTTGTACGGGTGCTCTAGTATGTTTTTGTGGATATTTGTGGGTGTTCTTTTTTTCTTCTTTTCCTTTTTTAATTTGCAGCCCCGATTCTCCCTTCTCTAGTTTGTGTCTACTCTAATGTCTTTTCTCATCTTGCCGTCAACAAAAAGAAACACTTTGATAAGAGGACGCATACCAGCATTGTCCTGAAGTCAAGAAACACTTTGATAAGAGGACGCATACCAGCATTGTCCTGAAGTCAAGAAACACTTTGATAAGATGACGCATACCAGCATTGTCCTGAAGTCAAGAAACACTTTTTAGTTCAATAAAAGATTATTTGCTAACAACATTTATCCAACAGTTGGTATGACAACACAACTACACACAATTCAAACAAGGCAAATAATATTTTTGGGACATGTTAAAAGACACAACAGCCTACTAAAAGTAATAATCTTGGAAGGAGAAATGCAAGGTAAAAGAGACAGAAGCAGTCCAAGACTAATATGGACGAGTAATATCAAAAGGTGTGTGTGTGTGTGTGTGTGTGTGTGTGTGTGTGCGTGCGTGCGTGTGTGTGTGTGTGTGTAAAGGTATGTGTTCTCACACGGTGACACAGCCGGTGGCGTTATAGTTGAGCTAACCTATACATTTTAGAACCATTCCATCTGTGTTTTGACCCTCCCATTAGCTGGTCAACTACACCGGGAATCCTGCGCTGACTAGCCCTCATTTATTTTCCTTCTGGCCACAGCACAATGTGCAGGGAAGACATGTTTCTTTTTTTACCATTAGTTAGCTATATAGGCCTTATTTTATTGACGGACATATCTGTGTGTGTGTGTGTGTGTGTGTGTCTGTGTGTGTGTGTGTGTCTGTGTGTGTGTGTGTGTGTGTCTGTGTGTGTGTCTGTGTGAGTGTGTCTGTGTGTGTGTCTGTGTCTGTGTGTGTGTGTCTGTGTGTGTGTGTCTGTATGTGTGTCTGTGTGTGTGTCTGTGTGTGTGTGTCTGTGTGTCTGTGTGTGTGTGTCTGTGTGTCTGTGTGTGTCTGTGTGTGTGTGTCTGTGTGTCTGTGTGTGTGTATCTGTCTGTGTGTGTTGTTTATTGTCCCTCCTGTAGGCCTTTTAAGCCCAAACGTCGTTGAGCACAACTATGCTTTCTTCCAACTTATTAACGTTGACGTCTATGAGGTGTACGCAGAACTATGATTTCTTCCAACTTATTAACGTTGACGTCTATGAGGTGTACGCAGAACTATGATTTCTTCCAACTTATTAACGTTGACGTCTATGAGGTGTACGCAGAACTATGATTTCTTCCAACTTATTAATGTTGACGTCTATGAGGTGTACGCAGAAATATGATTCCTTCCAACTTATTAATGTTGACGTCTATGAGGTGTACGCAGAACTATGATTTCTTCCAACTTATTAATGTTGACGTCTATGAGGTGTACGCAGAACTATGATTTCTTCCAACTTATTAATGTTGACGTCTATGAGGTGTACGCAGAACTATGATTTCTTCCAACTTATTAATGTTGACGTCTATGAGGTGTACGCAGAATTATGATTTCTTCCAACTTATTAATGTTGACGTCTATGAGGTGTACGCAGAACTATGATTTCTTCCAACTTATTAATGTTGACGTCTATGAGGTGTACGCAGAACTATGATTTCTTCCAACTTATTAATGTTGACGTCTATGAGGTGTACGCAGAACTATGATTTCTTCCAACTTATTAATGTTGACGTCTATGAGGTGTACGCAGAACTATGATTTCTTCCAACTTATTAATGTTGACGTCTATGAGGTGTACGCAGAACTATGCTTTCTTCCAACTTATTAATATTGACGTCTATGAGGTGTACGCAGAACTATGATTTCTTCCAACTTATTAATGTTGACGTCTATGAGGTGTACGCAGAACTATGCTTTCTTCCAACTTATTAATATTGACGTCTATGAGGTGTACGCAGAACTATGATTTCTTCCAACTGATTAATGTTGACGTCTATGAGGTGTACGCAGAACTATGCTTTCTTCCAACTTATTAATGTTGACGTCTATGAGGTGTAAGCAGAACTATGATTTCTTCCAACTTATTAATGTTGACGTCTATGAGGTGTACGCAGAACTATGATTTCTTCCAACTTATTAATGTTGACGTCTATGAGGTGTACGCAGAACTATGCTTTCTTCCAACTTATTAATGTTGACGTCTATGAGGTGTACGCAGAACTATGCTTTCTTCCAACTTATTAATGTTGACGTCTATGAGGTGTACGCAGAACTATGATTTCTTCCAACTTATTAATGTTGACGTCTATGAGGTGTACGCAGAACTATGCTTTCTTCCAACTTATTAATGTTGACGTCAATGAGGTGTACGCAGAACTATGCTTTCTTCCAACTTATTAATGTTGACGTCTATGAGGTGTACGCAGAACTATGCTTTCTTCCAACTTATTAATGTTGACGTCTATGAGGTGTACGCAGAACTATGATTTCTTCCAACTTATTAATGTTGCCGCCTATGAGGTGTACGCAGAACTATGATTTCTTCCAACTTATTAATGTTGACGTCTATGAGGTGTACGCAGAACTATGCTTTCTTCCAACTTATTAATATTGACGTCTATGAGGTGTACGCAGAACTATGATTTCTTCCAACTTATTAATGTTGACGTCTATGAGGTGTACGCAAAACTATGCTTTCTTCCAACTTATTAATGTTGACGTCTATGAGGTGTACGCAAAACTATGCTTTCTTCCAACTTATTAATTTTGACGTCTATGAGGTGTACGCAGAACTATGCTTTCTTCCAACTTATTAATGTTGACGTCTATGAGGTGTACGCAGAACTATGCTTTCTTCCAACTTATTAATGTTGACGTCTATGAGGTGTGCGCAGAACTATGCTTTCTTCCAACTTATTAATGTTGACGTCTATGAGGTGTACGCTGAACTATGATTTCTTCCAACTTATTAATGTTGACGTCTATGAGGTGTACGCAGAACTATGCTTTCTTCCAACTTATTAATATTGACGTCTATGAGGTGTACGCAGAACTATGATTTCTTCCAACTTTTTAATGTTGACGTCTATGAGGTGTACGCAGAACTATGATTTCTTCCAAATGATTAATGTTGACGTCTATGAGGTGTACGCAGAACTATGATTTCTTCCAACTTATTAATGTTGACGTCTGTGAGGTGTACGCAGAACTATGATTTCTTCCAACTTATTAATGTTGACGTCTGTGAGGTGTACGCAGAACTATGATTTCTTCCAACTTATTAATGTTGACGTCTGTGAGGTGTACGCAGAACTATGATTTCTTCCAACTTATTAATGTTGACGTCTGTGAGGTGTACGCAGAACTATGATTTCTTCCAACGTATTAATGTTGACGTCTGTGAGGTGTACGCAGAACTATGATTTCTTCCAACGTATTAATGTTGACGTCTGTGAGGTGTACGCAGAACTATGATTTCTTCCAACTTATTAATGTTGACGTCTGTGAGGTGTACGCAGAACTATGATTTCTTCCAACTTATTAATGTTGACGTCTACGAGGTGTACGCAGAACTATGCTTTCTTCCAACTTATTAATGTTGACGTCTACGAGGTGTACGCAGAACTATGATTTCTTCCAACTTATTAATGTTGACGTCTACGAGATGTACGCAGAACTATGATTTCTTCCAACTTATTAATGTTGACGTCTACGAGGTGTACGCAGAACTATGATTTCTTCCAACTTATTAACGTTGACGTCTACGAGGTGTACGCAGAACTATGATTTCTTCCAACTTATTAACGTTGACGTCTACGAGGTGTACGCAGAACTATGATTTCTTCCAACTTATTAACGTTGACGTCTATGAGGTGTACGCAGAACTATGATTTCTTCCAACTTATTAACGTTGACGTCTATGAGGTGTACGCAGAACTATGATTTCTTCCAACTTATTAACGTTGACGTCTATGAGGTGTACGCAGAACTATGATTCTTCCAACTTATTAATGTTGACGTCTATGAGGTGTACGCAGAACTATGATTTCTTCCAACTTATTAATGTTGACGTCTATGAGGTGTACGCAGAACTATGATTTCTTCCAACTTATTAATGTTGACGTCTATGAGGTGTACGCAGAACTATGATTTCTTCCAACTTATTAATGTTGACGTCTATGAGGTGTACGCAGAACTATGATTTCTTCCAACTTATTAATGTTGACGTCTATGAGGTGTACGCAGAATTATGATTTCTTCCAACTTATTAATGTTGACGTCTATGAGGTGTACGCAGAACTATGATTTCTTCCAACTTATTAATGTTGACGTCTATGAGGTGTACGCAAAACTATGATTTCTTCCAACTTATTAATGTTGACGTCTATGAGGTGTACGCAGAACTATGATTTCTTCCAACTTATTAATGTTGACGTCTATGAGGTGTACGCAGAACTATGATTTCTTCCAACTTATTAATGTTGACGTCTATGAGGTGTACGCAGAACTATGATTTCTTCCAACTTATTAATGTTGACGTCTATGAGGTGTACGCAGAACTATGCTTTCTTCCAACTTATTAATGTTGACGTCTATGAGGTGTACGCAGAACTATGATTTCTTCCAACTGATTAATGTTGACGTCTATGAGGTGTACGCAGAACTATGCTTTCTTCCAACTTATTAATGTTGACGTCTATGAGGTGTAAGCAGAACTATGATTTCTTCCAACTTATTAATGTTGACGTCTATGAGGTGTACGCAGAACTATGCTTTCTTCCAACTTATTAATGTTGACGTCTATGAGGTGTACGCAGAACTATGCTTTCTTCCAACTTATTAATGTCGACGTCTATGAGGTGTACGCAGAACTATGCTTTCTTCCAACTTATTAATGTTGACGTCTATGAGGTGTACGCAGAACTATGATTTCTTCCAACTTATTAATGTTGACGTCTACGAGGTGTACGCAGAACTATGCTTTCTTCCAACTTATTAATGTTGACGTCTACGAGGTGTACGCAGAACTATGCTTTCTTCCAACTTATTAATGTTGACGTCTACGAGATGTACGCAGAACTATGATTTCTTCCAACTTATTAATGTTGACGTCTACGAGGTGTACGCAGAACTATGATTTCTTCCAACTTATTAATGTTGACGTCTACGAGGTGTACGCAGAACTATGATTTCTTCCAACTTATTAATGTTGACGTCTACGAGGTGTACGCAGAACTATGATTTCTTCCAACTTATTAATGTTGACGTCCACGAGGTGTACGCAGAACTATGATTTCTTCCAACTTATTAATGTTGACGTCTATGAGGTGTACGCAGAACTATGATTTCTTCCAACTTATTAATGTTGACGTCTATGAGGTGTACGCAGAACTATGATTTCTTCCAACTTATTAATGTTGACGTCTATGAGGTGTACGCAGAACTATGCTTTCTTCCAACTTATTAATATTGACGTCTATGAGGTGTACGCAGAACTATGATTTCTTCCAACTTATTAATGTTGACGTCTATGAGGTGTACGCAAAACTATGCTTTCTTCCAACTTATTAATGTTGACGTCTATGAGGTGTACGCAAAACTATGCTTTCTTCCAACTTATTAATGTTGACGTCTATGAGGTGTACGCAGAACTATGATTTCTTCCAACTGATTAATGTTGACGTCTATGAGGTGTACGCAGAACTATGCTTTCTTCCAACTTATTAATGTTGACGTCTATGAGGTATAAGCAGAACTATGATTTCTTCCAACTTATTAATGTTGACGTCTATGAGGTGTACGCAGAACT
This sequence comes from Megaustenia siamemsis, assembly GCA_032433765.1. NCBI lineage: Eukaryota > Metazoa > Mollusca > Gastropoda > Stylommatophora > Ariophantidae > Megaustenia > Megaustenia siamemsis. Next base: position 4,794,260 of record JAVIAB010000059.1, on the reverse strand, counting down.
ATGCTTTCTTCCAACTTATTAATGTTGACGTCTATGAGGTGTACGCAGAACTATGCTTTCTTCCAACTTATTAATGTTGACGTCTATGAGGTGTACGCAGAACTATGATTTCTTCCAACTTATTAATGTTGACGTCTATGAGGTGTACGCAGAACTATGCTTTCTTCCAACTTATTAATGTTGACGTCTATGAGGTGTACGCAGAACTATGCTTTCTTCCAACTTATTAATGTTGACGTCTATGAGGTGTACGCAGAACTATGATTTCTTCCAACTTATTAATGTTGACGTCTATGAGGTGTACGCAGAACTATGATTTCTTCCAACTTATTAATGTTGACGTCTATGAGGTGTACGCAGAACTATGATTTCTTCCAACTTATTAATGTTGACGTCTATGAGGTGTACGCAGAACTATGATTTCTTCCAACTTATTAATGTTGACGTCTATGAGGTGTACGCAGAACTATGATTTCTTCCAACTTATTAATGTTGACGTCTATGAGGTGTACGCAGAACTATGATTTCTTCCAACTTATTAATGTTGACGTCTATGAGGTGTACGCAGAACTATGATTTCTTCCAACTTATTAATGTTGACGTCTATGAGGTGTACGCAGAACTATGCTTTCTTCCAACTTATTAATGTTGACGTCTATGATGTGTACGCAGAACTATGATTTCTTCCAACTTATTAATTTTGACGTCTATGAGGTGTACGCAGAACTATGCTTTCTTCCAACTTATTAATGTTGACGTCTATTAGGTGTACGCAGAACGAACTATGATTTCTTCCAACTTATTAATGTTGACGTCTATGAGGTGTACGCAGAACTATGATTTCTTCTAACTTATTAATGTTGACGTCTATGAGGTGTACGCAGAATTATGATTTCTTCCAACTTATTAATGTTGACGTGTATGAGGTGTACGCAGAACTATGATTTCTTCCAACTTATTAATGTTGACGTGTATGAGGTGTACGCAGAACTATGATTTCTTCCAACTTATTAATGTTGACGTCTATGAGGTGTACGCAGAACTATGATTTCTTCCAACTTATTAATGTTGACGTCTATGAGGTGTAAGCAGAACTATGATTTCTTCCAACTTATTAATGTTGACGTCTATGAGGTGTACGCAGAACTATGATTTCTTCCAACTTATTAATGTTGACGTCTATGAGGTGTACGCAGAACTATGATTTCTTCCAACTTATTAATGTTGACGTCTATGAGGTGTACGCAGAACTATGATTTCTTCCAACTTATTAATGTTGACGTCTATGAGGTGTACGCAGAACTATGATTTCTTCCAACTTATTAATGTTGACGTCTATGAGGTGTACGCAGAACTATGATTTCTTCCAACTTATTAATGTTGACGTCTATGAGGTGTACGCAGAACTATGCTTTCTTCCAACTTATTAATGTTGACGTCTATGAGGTGTACGCAGAACTATGCTTTCTTCCAACTTATTAATGTTGACGTCTATGAGGTGTACGCAGAACTATGCTTTCTTCCAACTTATTAATGTTGACGTCTATGAGGTGTACGCAGAACTATGCTTTCTTCCAACTTATTAATGTTGACGTCTATGAGGTGTACGCAGAACTATGCTTTCTTCCAACTTATTAATGTTGACGTCTATGAGGTGTACGCAGAACTATGATTTCTTCCAACTTATTAATGTTGACGTCTATGAGGTGTACGCAGAACTATGATTTCTTCCAACTTATTAATGTTGACGTCTATGAGGTGTACGCAGAACTATGATTTCTTCCAACTTATTAATGTTGACGTCTATGAGGTGTACGCAGAACTATGATTTCTTCCAACTTATTAATGTTGACGTCTATGAGGTGTACGCAGAACTATGATTTCTTCCAACTTATTAATGTTGACGTCTATGAGGTGTACGCAGAACTATGATTTCTTCCAACTTATTAATGTTGACGTCTATGAGGTGTACGCAGAACTATGATTTCTTCCAACTTATTAATGTTGACGTCTATGAGGTGTACGCAGAACTATGATTTCTTCCAACTTATTAATGTTGACGTCTATGAGGTGTACGCAGAACTATGATTTCTTCCAACTTATTAATGTTGACGTCTATGAGGTGTACGCAGAACTATGATTTCTTCCAACTTATTAATGTTGACGTCTATGAGGTGTACGCAGAACTATGATTTCTTCCAACTTATTAATGTTGACGTCTATGAGGTGTACGCAGAACTATGATTTCTTCCAACTTATTAATGTTGACGTCTATGAGGTGTACGCAGAACTATGCTTTCTTCCAACTTATTAATGTTGACGTCTATGAGGTGTACGCAGAACTATGCTTTCTTCCAACTTATTAATGTTGACGTCTATGAGGTGTACGCAGAACTATGCTTTCTTCCAACTTATTAATGTTGACGTCTATGAGGTGTACGCAGAACTATGCTTTCTTCCAACTTATTAATGTTGACGTCTATGAGGTGTACGCAGAACTATGATTTCTTCCAACTTATTAATGTTGACGTCTATGAGGTGTACGCAGAACTATGATTTCTTCCAACTTATTAATGTTGACGTCTATGAGGTGTACGCAGAACTATGATTTCTTCCAACTTATTAATGTTGACGTCTATGAGGTGTACGCAGAACTATGATTTCTTCCAACTTATTAATGTTGACGTCTATGAGGTGTACGCAGAACTATGATTTCTTCCAACTTATTAATGTTGACGTCTATGAGGTGTACGCAGAACTATGATTTCTTCCAACTTATTAATGTTGACGTCTATGAGGTGTACGCAGAACTATGATTTCTTCCAACTTATTAATGTTGACGTCTATGAGGTGTACGCAGAACTATGATTTCTTCCAACTTATTAATGTTGACGTCTACGAGGTGTACGCAGAACTATGATTTCTTCCAACTTATTAATGTTGACGTCTACGAGGTGTACGCAGAACTATGCTTTCTTCCAACTTATTAATGTTGACGTCTACGAGGTGTACGCAGAACTATGCTTTCTTCCAACTTATTAATGTTGACGTCTATGAGGTGTACGCAGAACTATGATTTCTTCCAACTTATTAATGTTGACGTCTATGAGGTGTACGCAGAACTATGCTTTCTTCCAACTTATTAATGTTGACGTCTATGAGGTGTACGCAGAACTATGATTTCTTCCAACTTATTAATGTTGACGTCTATGAGGTGTACGCAGAACTATGATTTCTTCCAACTTATTAATGTTGACGTCTATGAGGTGTACGCAGAACTATGCTTTCTTCCAACTTATTAATGTTGACGTCTATGAGGTGTACGCAGAACTATGATTTTTTCCAACTTATTAATGTTGACGTCTATGAGGTGTACGCAGAACTATGATTTCTTCCAACTTATTAATGTTGACGTCTACGAGGTGTACGCAGAACTATGATTTCTTCCAACTTATTAATGTTGACGTCTACGAGGTGTACGCAGAACTATGATTTCTTCCAACTTATTAATGTTGACGTCTGTGAGGTGTACGCAGAACTATGATTTCTTCCAACTTATTAATGTTGACGTCTATGAGGTGTATGCAGAAATATGATTTCTTCCAACTTATTAATGTTGACGTCTATGAGGTGTACGCAGAACTATGATTTCTTCCAAATTATTAATGTTGACGTCTATGAGGTGTACGCAGAACTATGCTTTCTTCCAACTTATTAATGTTGACGTCTATGAGGTGTACGCAGAACTATGATTTCTTCCAACTTATTAATGTTGACGTCTGTGAGGTGTACGCAGAACTATGATTTCTTCCAACTTATTAATGTTGACGTCTGTGAGGTGTACGCAGAACTATGATTTCTTCCAACTTATTAATGTTGACGTCTACGAGGTGTACGCAGAACTATGCTTTCTTCCAACTTATTAATGTTGACGTCTACGAGGTGTACGCAGAATTATGATTTCTTCCAACTTATTAATGTTGACGTCTACGAGATGTACGCAGAACTATGATTTCTTCCAACTTATTAATGTTGACGTCTACGAGGTGTACGCAGAACTATGATTTCTTCCAACTTATTAATGTTGACGTCTACGAGGTGTACGCAGAACTATGATTTCTTCCAACTTATTAATGTTGACGTCTACGAGGTGTACGCAGAACTATGATTTCTTCCAACTTATTAATGTTGACGTCTACGAGGTGTACGCAGAACTATGATTTCTTCCAACTTATTAATGTTGACGTCTACGAGGTGTACGCAGAACTATGATTTCTTCCAACTTATTAATGTTGACGTCTATTAGGTGTACGCAGAACTATGATTTCTTCCAACTTATTAATGTTGACGTCTATGAGGTGTACGCAGAATTATGATTTCTTCCAACTTATTAATGTTGACGTCTACGAGATGTACGCAGAACTATGATTTCTTCCAACTTATTAATTTTGACGTCTACGAGGTGTACGCAGAACTATGATTTCTTCCAACTTATTAATGTTGACGTCTACGAGGTGTACGCAGAACTATGATTTCTTCCAACTTATTAATGTTGACGTCTACGAGGTGTACGCAGAACTATGATTTCTTCCAACTTATTAATGTTGACGTCTACGAGGTGTACGCAGAACTATGATTTCTTCCAACTTATTAATGTTGACGTCTACGAGGTGTACGAAGAACTATGATTTCTTCCAACTTATTAATGTTGACGTCTATTAGGTGTACGCAGAACTATGATTTCTTCCAACTTATTAATGTTGACGTCTATGAGGTGTACGCAGAACTATGATTTCTTCCAACTTATTAATGTTGACGTCTATGAGGTGTAAGCAGAACTATGATTTCTTCCAACTTATTAATGTTGACGTCTATGAGGTGTACGTAGAACTATGATTTCTTCCAACTTATTAATGTTGACGTCTATGAGGTGTACGCAGAACTATGATTTCTTCCAACTTATTAATGTTGACGTCTATGAGGTGTCGCAGAACTATGCTTTCTTCCAACTTATTAATGTTGACGTCTACGAGGTGTACGCAGAATTATGATTTCTTCCAACTTATTAATGTTGACGTCTACGAGATGTACGCAGAACTATGATTTCTTCCAACTTATTAATGTTGACGTCTACGAGGTGTACGCAGAACTATGATTTCTTCCAACTTATTAATGTTGACGTCTACGAGGTGTACGCAGAACTATGCTTTCTTCCAACTTATTAATGTTGACGTCTACGAGGTGTACGCAGAACTATGCTTTCTTCCAACTTATTAATGTTGACGTCTATGAGGTGTACGCAGAACTATGCTTTCTTCCAACTTATTAATGTTGACGTCTATGAGGTGTACGCAGAACTATGATTTCTTCCAACTTATTAATGTTGACGTCTATGAGGTGTACGCAGAACTATGATTTCTTCCAACTTATTAATGTTGACGTCTATGAGGTGTACGCAGAACTATGATTTCTTCCAACTTATTAATGTTGACGTCTATGAGGTGTACGCAGAACTATGCTTTCTTCCAACTTATTAATGTTGACGTCTATGAGGTGTACGCAGAACTATGCTTTCTTCCAACTTATTAATGTTGACGTCTATGAGGTGTACGCAGAACTATGATTTCTTCCAACTTATTAATGTTGACGTCTATGAGGTGTACGCAGAACTATGCTTTCTTCCAACTTATTAATGTTGACGTCTATGAGGTGTACGCAGAACTATGATTTCTTCCAACTTATTAATGTTGACGTCTATGAGGTGTACGCAGAACTATGATTTCTTCCAACTTATTAATGTTGACGTCTATGAGGTGTACGCAGAACTATGATTTCTTCCAACTTATTAATGTTGACGTCTATGAGGTGTACGCAGAACTATGATTTCTTCCAACTTATTAATGTTGACGTCTGTGAGGTGTACGCAGAACTATGATTTCTTCCAACTTATTAATGTTGACGTCTGTGAGGTGTACGCAGAACTATGATTTCTTCCAACTTATTAATGTTGACGTCTGTGAGGTGTACGCAGAACTATGATTTCTTCCAACTTATTAATGTTGACGTCTGTGAGGTGTACGCAGAACTATGATTTCTTCCAACTTATTAATGTTGACGTCTACGAGGTGTACGCAGAACTATGCTTTCTTCCAACTTATTAATGTTGACGTCTACGAGGTGTACGCAGAATTATGATTTCTTCCAACTTATTAATGTTGACGTCTACGAGATGTACGCAGAACTATGATTTCTTCCAACTTATTAATGTTGACGTCTACGAGGTGTACGCAGAACTATGATTTCTTCCAACTTATTAATGTTGACGTCTACGAGGTGTACGCAGAACTATGATTTCTTCCAACTTATTAATGTTGACGTCTATGAGGTGTACGCAGAACTATGATTTCTTCCAACTTATTAATGTTGACGTCTACGAGGTGTACGCAGAACTATGATTTCTTCCAACTTATTAATGTTGACGTCTACGAGGTGTACGCAGAACTATGATTTCTTCCAACTTATTAATGTTGACGTCTATGAGGTGTACGCAGAACTATGATTTCTTCCAACTTATTAATGTTGACGTCTATGAGGTGTACGCAGAACTATGATTTCTTCCAACTTATTAATGTTGACGTCTACGAGATGTACGCAGAACTATGATTTCTTCCAACTTATTAATGTTGACGTCTACGAGGTGTACGCAGAACTATGATTTCTTCCAACTTATTAATGTTGACGTCTACGAGGTGTACGCAGAACTATGATTTCTTCCAACTTATTAATGTTGACGTCTACGAGGTGTACGCAGAATTATGATTTCTTCCAACTTATTAATGTTGACGTCTACGAGGTGTACGCAGAACTATGATTTCTTCCAACTTATTAATGTTGACGTCTACGAGGTGTACGCAGAACTATGATTTCTTCCAACTTATTAATGTTGACGTCTATTAGGTGTACGCAGAACTATGATTTCTTCCAACTTATTAATGTTGACGTCTATGAGGTGTACGCAGAACTATGATTTCTTCCAACTTATTAATGTTGACGTCTATGAGGTGTAAGCAGAACTATGATTTCTTCCAACTTATTAATGTTGACGTCTATGAGGTGTACGCAGAACTATGATTTCTTCCAACTTATTAATGTTGACGTCTATGAGGTGTACGCAGAACTATGATTTCTTCCAACTTATTAATGTTGACGTCTATGAGGTGTACGCAGAACTATGATTTCTTCCAACTTATTAATGTTGACGTCTATGAGGTGTACGCAGAACTATGATTTCTTCCAACTTATTAATGTTGACGTCTATGAGGTGTACGCAGAACTATGATTTCTTCCAACTTATTAATGTTGACGTCTATGAGGTGTACGCAGAACTATGATTTCTTCCAACTTATTAATGTTGACGTCTATGAGGTGTACGCAGAACTATGATTTCTTCCAACTTATTAATGTTGACGTCTATGAGGTGTACGCAGAACTATGATTTCTTCCAACTTATTAATGTTGACGTCTATGAGGTGTACGCAGAACTATGATTTCTTCCAACTTATTAATGTTGACGTCTATGAGGTGTACGCAGAACTATGATTTCTTCCAACTTATTAATGTTGACGTCTATGAGGTGTACGCAGAACTATGATTTCTTCCAACTTATTAATGTTGACGTCTATGAGGTGTACGCAGAACTATGATTTCTTCCAACTTATTAATGTTGACGTCTATGAGGTGTACGCAGAAATATGATTTCTTCCAACTTATTAATGTTGACGTCTATGAGGTGTACGCAGAACTATGATTTCTTCCAAATTATTAATGTTGACGTCTATGAGGTGTACGCAGAACTATGCTTTCTTCCAACTTATTAATGTTGACGTCTATGAGGTGTACGCAGAACTATGATTTCTTCCAACTTATTAATGTTGACGTCTATGAGGTGTACGCAGAACTATGATTTCTTCCAACTTATTAATGTTGACGTCTATGAGGTGTACGCAGAACTATGATTTCTTCCAACTTATTAATGTTGACGTCTATGAGGTGTACGCAGAACTATGCTTTCTTCCAACTTATTAATGTTGACGTCTACGAGGTGTACGCAGAACTATGATTTCTTCCAACTTATTAATGTTGACGTCTACGAGATGTACGCAGAACTATGATTTCTTCCAACTTATTAATGTTGACGTCTACGAGGTGTACGCAGAACTATGATTTCTTCCAACTTATTAATGTTGACGTCTACGAGGTGTACGCAGAACTATGATTTCTTCCAACTTATTAATGTTGACGTCTACGAGGTGTACGCAGAACTATGATTTCTTCCAACTTATTAATGTTGACGTCTACGAGGTGTACGCAGAACTATGATTTCTTCCAACTTATTAATGTTGACGTCTACGAGGTGTACGCAGAACTATGATTTCTTCCAACTTATTAATGTTGACGTCTATGAGGTGTACGCAGAACTATGATTTCTTCCAACTTATTAATGTTGACGTCTATGAGGTGTACGCAGAACTATGATTTCTTCCAACTTATTAATGTTGACGTCTACGAGGTGTACGCAGAACTATGATTTCTTCCAACTTATTAATGTTGACGTCTACGAGGTGTACGCAGAACTATGATTTCTTCCAACTTATTAATGTTGACGTCTACGAGGTGTACGCAGAACTATGATTTCTTCCAACTTATTAATGTTGACGTCTATGAGGTGTACGCAGAACTATGATTTCTTCCAACTTATTAATGTTGACGTCTATGAGGTGTACGCAGAACTATGATTTCTTCCAACTTATTAATGTTGACGTCTATGAGGTGTACGCAGAACTATGATTTCTTCCAACTTATTAATGTTGACGTCTATGAGGTGTACGCAGAACTATGATTTCTTCCAACTTATTAATGTTGACGTCTATGAGGTGTACGCAGAACTATGATTTCTTCCAACTTATTAATGTTGACGTCTATGAGGTGTACGCAGAACTATGATTTCTTCCAACTTATTAATGTTGACGTCTATGAGGTGTACGCAGAACTATGATTTCTTCCAACTTATTAATGTTGACGTCTATGAGGTGTACGCAGAACTATGATTTCTTCCAACTTATTAATGTTGACGTCTATGAGGTGTACGCAGAACTATGATTTCTTCCAACTTATTAATGTTGACGTCTATGAGGTGTACGCAGAACTATGATTTCTTCCAACTTATTAATGTTGACGTCTATGAGGTGTACGCAGAACTATGATTTCTTCCAACTTATTAATGTTGACGTCTATGAGGTGTACGCAGAACTATGATTTCTTCCAACTTATTAATGTTGACGTCTATGAGGTGTACGCAGAACTATGATTTCTTCCAACTTATTAATGTTGACGTCTATGAGGTGTACGCAGAACTATGATTTCTTCCAACTTATTAATGTTGACGTCTATGAGGTGTACGCAGAACTATGATTTCTTCCAACTTATTAATGTTGACGTCTATGAGGTGTACGCAGAACTATGATTTCTTCCAACTTATTAATGTTGACGTCTATGAGGTGTACGCAGAACTATGATTTCTTCCAACTTATTAATGTTGACGTCTATGAGGTGTACGCAGAACTATGATTTCTTCCAACTTATTAATGTTGACGTCTATGAGGTGTACGCAGAACTATGATTTCTTCCAACTTATTAATGTTGACGTCTATGAGGTGTACGCAGAACTATGATTTCTTCCAACTTATTAATGTTGACGTCTATGAGGTGTACGCAGAACTATGATTTCTTCCAACTTATTAATGTTGACGTCTATGAGGTGTACGCAGAACTATGATTTCTTCCAACTTATTAATGTTGACGTCTATGAGGTGTACGCAGAACTATGATTTCTTCCAACTTATTAATGTTGACGTCTATGAGGTGTACGCAGAACTATGATTTCTTCCAACTTATTAATGTTGACGTCTATGAGGTGTACGCAGAACTATGATTTCTTCCAACTTATTAATGTTGACGTCTATGAGGTGTACGCAGAACTATGATTTCTTCCAACTTATTAATGTTGACGTCTATGAGGTGTACGCAGAACTATGATTTCTTCCAACTTATTAATGTTGACGTCTATGAGGTGTACGCAGAACTATGATTTCTTCCAACTTATTAATGTTGACGTCTATGAGGTGTACGCAGAACTATGATTTCTTCCAACTTATTAATGTTGACGTCTATGAGGTGTACGCAGAACTATGATTTCTTCCAACTTATTAATGTTGACGTCTACGAGGTGTACGCAGAACTATGATTTCTTCCAACTTATTAATGTTGACGTCTACGAGGTGTACGCAGAACTATGATTTCTTCCAACTTATTAATGTTGACGTCTACGAGGTGTACGCAGAACTATGATTTCTTCCAACTTATTAATGTTGACGTCTACGAGGTGTACGCAGAACTATGATTTCTTCCAACTTATTAATGTTGACGTCTATGAGGTGTACGCAGAACTATGATTTCTTCCAACTTATTAATGTTGACGTCTATGAGGTGTACGCAGAACTATGATTTCTTCCAACTTATTAATGTTGACGTCTATGAGGTGTACGCAGAACTATGATTTCTTCCAACTTATTAATGTTGACGTCTATGAGGTGTACGCAGAACTATGATTTCTTCCAACTTATTAATGTTGACGTCTATGAGGTGTACGCAGAACTATGATTTCTTCCAACTTATTAATGTTGACGTCTATGAGGTGTACGCAGAACTATGATTTCTTCCAACTTATTAATGTTGACGTCTATGAGGTGTACGCAGAACTATGATTTCTTCCAACTTATTAATGTTGACGTCTATGAGGTGTACGCAGAACTATGATTTCTTCCAACTTATTAATGTTGACGTCTATGAGGTGTACGCAGAACTATGATTTCTTCCAACTTATTAATGTTGACGTCTATGAGGTGTACGCAGAACTATGATTTCTTCCAACTTATTAATGTTGACGTCTATGAGGTGTACGCAGAACTATGATTTCTTCCAACTTATTAATGTTGACGTCTATGAGGTGTACGCAGAACTATGATTTCTTCCAACTTATTAATGTTGACGTCTATGAGGTGTACGCAGAACTATGATTTCTTCCAACTTATTAATGTTGACGTCTATGAGGTGTACGCAGAACTATGATTTCTTCCAACTTATTAATGTTGACGTCTATGAGGTGTACGCAGAACTATGATTTCTTCCAACTTATTAATGTTGACGTCTATGAGGTGTACGCAGAACTATGATTTCTTCCAACTTATTAATGTTGACGTCTATGAGGTGTACGCAGAACTATGATTTCTTCCAACTTATTAATGTTGACGTCTATGAGGTGTACGCAGAACTATGATTTCTTCCAACTTATTAATGTTGACGTCTATGAGGTGTACGCAGAACTATGATTTCTTCCAACTTATTAATGTTGACGTCTATGAGGTGTACGCAGAACTATGATTTCTTCCAACTTATTAATGTTGACGTCTATGAGGTGTACGCAGAACTATGATTTCTTCCAACTTATTAATGTTGACGTCTATGAGGTGTACGCAGAACTATGATTTCTTCCAACTTATTAATGTTGACGTCTATGAGGTGTACGCAGAACTATGATTTCTTCCAACTTATTAATGTTGACGTCTATGAGGTGTACGCAGAACTATGATTTCTTCCAACTTATTAATGTTGACGTCTATGAGGTGTACGCAGAACTATGATTTCTTCCAACTTATTAATGTTGACGTCTATGAGGTGTACGCAGAACTATGATTTCTTCCAACTTATTAATGTTGACGTCTATGAGGTGTACGCAGAACTATGATTTCTTCCAACTTATTAATGTTGACGTCTATGAGGTGTACGCAGAACTATGATTTCTTCCAACTTATTAATGTTGACGTCTATGAGGTGTACGCAGAACTATGATTTCTTCCAACTTATTAATGTTGACGTCTATGAGGTGTACGCAGAACTATGATTTCTTCCAACTTATTAATGTTGACGTCTATGAGGTGTACGCAGAACTATGATTTCTTCCAACTTATTAATGTTGACGTCTATGAGGTGTACGCAGAACTATGATTTCTTCCAACTTATTAATGTTGACGTCTATGAGGTGTACGCAGAACTATGATTTCTTCCAACTTATTAATGTTGACGTCTATGAGGTGTACGCAGAACTATGATTTCTTCCAACTTATTAATGTTGACGTCTATGAGGTGTACGCAGAACTATGATTTCTTCCAACTTATTAATGTTGACGTCTATGAGGTGTACGCAGAACTATGATTTCTTCCAACTTATTAATGTTGACGTCTATGAGGTGTACGCAGAACTATGATTTCTTCCAACTTATTAATGTTGACGTCTATGAGGTGTACGCAGAACTATGATTTCTTCCAACTTATTAATGTTGACGTCTATGAGGTGTACGCAGAACTATGATTTCTTCCAACTTATTAATGTTGACGTCTATGAGGTGTACGCAGAACTATGATTTCTTCCAACTTATTAATGTTGACGTCTATGAGGTGTACGCAGAACTATGATTTCTTCCAACTTATTAATGTTGACGTCTATGAGGTGTACGCAGAACTATGATTTCTTCCAACTTATTAATGTTGACGTCTATGAGGTGTACGCAGAACTATGATTTCTTCCAACTTATTAATGTTGACGTCTATGAGGTGTACGCAGAACTATGATTTCTTCCAACTTATTAATGTTGACGTCTATGAGGTGTACGCAGAACTATGATTTCTTCCAACTTATTAATGTTGACGTCTATGAGGTGTACGCAGAACTATGATTTCTTCCAACTTATTAATGTTGACGTCTATGAGGTGTACGCAGAACTATGATTTCTTCCAACTTATTAATGTTGACGTCTATGAGGTGTACGCAGAACTATGATTTCTTCCAACTTATTAATGTTGACGTCTATGAGGTGTACGCAGAACTATGATTTCTTCCAACTTATTAATGTTGACGTCTATGAGGTGTACGCAGAACTATGATTTCTTCCAACTTATTAATGTTGACGTCTATGAGGTGTACGCAGAACTATGATTTCTTCCAACTTATTAATGTTGACGTCTATGAGGTGTACGCAGAACTATGATTTCTTCCAACTTATTAATGTTGACGTCTATGAGGTGTACGCAGAACTATGATTTCTTCCAACTTATTAATGTTGACGTCTATGAGGTGTACGCAGAACTATGATTTCTTCCAACTTATTAATGTTGACGTCTATGAGGTGTACGCAGAACTATGATTTCTTCCAACTTATTAATGTTGACGTCTATGAGGTGTACGCAGAACTATGATTTCTTCCAACTTATTAATGTTGACGTCTATGAGGTGTACGCAGAACTATGATTTCTTCCAACTTATTAATGTTGACGTCTATGAGGTGTACGCAGAACTATGATTTCTTCCAACTTATTAATGTTGACGTCTATGAGGTGTACGCAGAACTATGATTTCTTCCAACTTATTAATGTTGACGTCTATGAGGTGTACGCAGAACTATGATTTCTTCCAACTTATTAATGTTGACGTCTATGAGGTGTACGCAGAACTATGATTTCTTCCAACTTATTAATGTTGACGTCTATGAGGTGTACGCAGAACTATGATTTCTTCCAACTTATTAATGTTGACGTCTATGAGGTGTACGCAGAACTATGATTTCTTCCAACTTATTAATGTTGACGTCTATGAGGTGTACGCAGAACTATGATTTCTTCCAACTTATTAATGTTGACGTCTATGAGGTGTACGCAGAACTATGATTTCTTCCAACTTATTAATGTTGACGTCTATGAGGTGTACGCAGAACTATGATTTCTTCCAACTTATTAATGTTGACGTCTATGAGGTGTACGCAGAACTATGATTTCTTCCAACTTATTAATGTTGACGTCTATGAGGTGTACGCAGAACTATGATTTCTTCCAACTTATTAATGTTGACGTCTATGAGGTGTACGCAGAACTATGATTTCTTCCAACTTATTAATGTTGACGTCTATGAGGTGTACGCAGAACTATGATTTCTTCCAACTTATTAATGTTGACGTCTATGAGGTGTACGCAGAACTATGATTTCTTCCAACTTATTAATGTTGACGTCTATGAGGTGTACGCAGAACTATGATTTCTTCCAACTTATTAATGTTGACGTCTATGAGGTGTACGCAGAACTATGATTTCTTCCAACTTATTAATGTTGACGTCTATGAGGTGTACGCAGAACTATGATTTCTTCCAACTTATTAATGTTGACGTCTATGAGGTGTACGCAGAACTATGATTTCTTCCAACTTATTAATGTTGACGTCTATGAGGTGTACGCAGAACTATGATTTCTTCCAACTTATTAATGTTGACGTCTATGAGGTGTACGCAGAACTATGATTTCTTCCAACTTATTAATGTTGACGTCTATGAGGTGTACGCAGAACTATGATTTCTTCCAACTTATTAATGTTGACGTCTATGAGGTGTACGCAGAACTATGATTTCTTCCAACTTATTAATGTTGACGTCTATGAGGTGTACGCAGAACTATGATTTCTTCCAACTTATTAATGTTGACGTCTATGAGGTGTACGCAGAACTATGATTTCTTCCAACTTATTAATGTTGACGTCTATGAGGTGTACGCAGAACTATGATTTCTTCCAACTTATTAATGTTGACGTCTATGAGGTGTACGCAGAACTATGATTTCTTCCAACTTATTAATGTTGACGTCTATGAGGTGTACGCAGAACTATGATTTCTTCCAACTTATTAATGTTGACGTCTATGAGGTGTACGCAGAACTATGATTTCTTCCAACTTATTAATGTTGACGTCTATGAGGTGTACGCAGAACTATGATTTCTTCCAACTTATTAATGTTGACGTCTATGAGGTGTACGCAGAACTATGATTTCTTCCAACTTATTAATGTTGACGTCTATGAGGTGTACGCAGAACTATGATTTCTTCCAACTTATTAATGTTGACGTCTATGAGGTGTACGCAGAACTATGATTTCTTCCAACTTATTAATGTTGACGTCTATGAGGTGTACGCAGAACTATGATTTCTTCCAACTTATTAATGTTGACGTCTATGAGGTGTACGCAGAACTATGATTTCTTCCAACTTATTAATGTTGACGTCTATGAGGTGTACGCAGAACTATGATTTCTTCCAACTTATTAATGTTGACGTCTATGAGGTGTACGCAGAACTATGATTTCTTCCAACTTATTAATGTTGACGTCTATGAGGTGTACGCAGAACTATGATTTCTTCCAACTTATTAATGTTGACGTCTATGAGGTGTACGCAGAACTATGATTTCTTCCAACTTATTAATGTTGACGTCTATGAGGTGTACGCAGAACTATGATTTCTTCCAACTTATTAATGTTGACGTCTATGAGGTGTACGCAGAACTATGATTTCTTCCAACTTATTAATGTTGACGTCTATGAGGTGTACGCAGAACTATGATTTCTTCCAACTTATTAATGTTGACGTCTATGAGGTGTACGCAGAACTATGATTTCTTCCAACTTATTAATGTTGACGTCTATGAGGTGTACGCAGAACTATGATTTCTTCCAACTTATTAATGTTGACGTCTATGAGGTGTACGCAGAACTATGATTTCTTCCAACTTATTAATGTTGACGTCTATGAGGTGTACGCAGAACTATGATTTCTTCCAACTTATTAATGTTGACGTCTATGAGGTGTACGCAGAACTATGATTTCTTCCAACTTATTAATGTTGACGTCTATGAGGTGTACGCAGAACTATGATTTCTTCCAACTTATTAATGTTGACGTCTATGAGGTGTACGCAGAACTATGATTTCTTCCAACTTATTAATGTTGACGTCTATGAGGTGTACGCAGAACTATGATTTCTTCCAACTTATTAATGTTGACGTCTATGAGGTGTACGCAGAACTATGATTTCTTCCAACTTATTAATGTTGACGTCTATGAGGTGTACGCAGAACTATGATTTCTTCCAACTTATTAATGTTGACGTCTATGAGGTGTACGCAGAACTATGATTTCTTCCAACTTATTAATGTTGACGTCTATGAGGTGTACGCAGAACTATGATTTCTTCCAACTTATTAATGTTGACGTCTATGAGGTGTACGCAGAACTATGATTTCTTCCAACTTATTAATGTTGACGTCTATGAGGTGTACGCAGAACTATGATTTCTTCCAACTTATTAATGTTGACGTCTATGAGGTGTACGCAGAACTATGATTTCTTCCAACTTATTAATGTTGACGTCTATGAGGTGTACGCAGAACTATGATTTCTTCCAACTTATTAATGTTGACGTCTATGAGGTGTACGCAGAACTATGATTTCTTCCAACTTATTAATGTTGACGTCTATGAGGTGTACGCAGAACTATGATTTCTTCCAACTTATTAATGTTGACGTCTATGAGGTGTACGCAGAACTATGATTTCTTCCAACTTATTAATGTTGACGTCTATGAGGTGTACGCAGAACTATGATTTCTTCCAACTTATTAATGTTGACGTCTATGAGGTGTACGCAGAACTATGATTTCTTCCAACTTATTAATGTTGACGTCTATGAGGTGTACGCAGAACTATGATTTCTTCCAACTTATTAATGTTGACGTCTATGAGGTGTACGCAGAACTATGATTTCTTCCAACTTATTAATGTTGACGTCTATGAGGTGTACGCAGAACTATGATTTCTTCCAACTTATTAATGTTGACGTCTATGAGGTGTACGCAGAACTATGATTTCTTCCAACTTATTAATGTTGACGTCTATGAGGTGTACGCAGAACTATGATTTCTTCCAACTTATTAATGTTGACGTCTATGAGGTGTACGCAGAACTATGATTTCTTCCAACTTATTAATGTTGACGTCTATGAGGTGTACGCAGAACTATGATTTCTTCCAACTTATTAATGTTGACGTCTATGAGGTGTACGCAGAACTATGATTTCTTCCAACTTATTAATGTTGACGTCTATGAGGTGTACGCAGAACTATGATTTCTTCCAACTTATTAATGTTGACGTCTATGAGGTGTACGCAGAACTATGATTTCTTCCAACTTATTAATGTTGACGTCTATGAGGTGTACGCAGAACTATGATTTCTTCCAACTTATTAATGTTGACGTCTATGAGGTGTACGCAGAACTATGATTTCTTCCAACTTATTAATGTTGACGTCTATGAGGTGTACGCAGAACTATGATTTCTTCCAACTTATTAATGTTGACGTCTATGAGGTGTACGCAGAACTATGATTTCTTCCAACTTATTAATGTTGACGTCTATGAGGTGTACGCAGAACTATGATTTCTTCCAACTTATTAATGTTGACGTCTATGAGGTGTACGCAGAACTATGATTTCTTCCAACTTATTAATGTTGACGTCTATGAGGTGTACGCAGAACTATGATTTCTTCCAACTTATTAATGTTGACGTCTATGAGGTGTACGCAGAACTATGATTTCTTCCAACTTATTAATGTTGACGTCTATGAGGTGTACGCAGAACTATGATTTCTTCCAACTTATTAATGTTGACGTCTATGAGGTGTACGCAGAACTATGATTTCTTCCAACTTATTAATGTTGACGTCTATGAGGTGTACGCAGAACTATGATTTCTTCCAACTTATTAATGTTGACGTCTATGAGGTGTACGCAGAACTATGATTTCTTCCAACTTATTAATGTTGACGTCTATGAGGTGTACGCAGAACTATGATTTCTTCCAACTTATTAATGTTGACGTCTATGAGGTGTACGCAGAACTATGATTTCTTCCAACTTATTAATGTTGACGTCTATGAGGTGTACGCAGAACTATGATTTCTTCCAACTTATTAATGTTGACGTCTATGAGGTGTACGCAGAACTATGATTTCTTCCAACTTATTAATGTTGACGTCTATGAGGTGTACGCAGAACTATGATTTCTTCCAACTTATTAATGTTGACGTCTATGAGGTGTACGCAGAACTATGATTTCTTCCAACTTATTAATGTTGACGTCTATGAGGTGTACGCAGAACTATGATTTCTTCCAACTTATTAATGTTGACGTCTATGAGGTGTACGCAGAACTATGATTTCTTCCAACTTATTAATGTTGACGTCTATGAGGTGTACGCAGAACTATGATTTCTTCCAACTTATTAATGTTGACGTCTATGAGGTGTACGCAGAACTATGATTTCTTCCAACTTATTAATGTTGACGTCTATGAGGTGTACGCAGAACTATGATTTCTTCCAACTTATTAATGTTGACGTCTATGAGGTGTACGCAGAACTATGATTTCTTCCAACTTATTAATGTTGACGTCTATGAGGTGTACGCAGAACTATGATTTCTTCCAACTTATTAATGTTGACGTCTATGAGGTGTACGCAGAACTATGATTTCTTCCAACTTATTAATGTTGACGTCTATGAGGTGTACGCAGAACTATGATTTCTTCCAACTTATTAATGTTGACGTCTATGAGGTGTACGCAGAACTATGATTTCTTCCAACTTATTAATGTTGACGTCTATGAGGTGTACGCAGAACTATGATTTCTTCCAACTTATTAATGTTGACGTCTATGAGGTGTACGCAGAACTATGATTTCTTCCAACTTATTAATGTTGACGTCTATGAGGTGTACGCAGAACTATGATTTCTTCCAACTTATTAATGTTGACGTCTATGAGGTGTACGCAGAACTATGATTTCTTCCAACTTATTAATGTTGACGTCTATGAGGTGTACGCAGAACTATGATTTCTTCCAACTTATTAATGTTGACGTCTATGAGGTGTACGCAGAACTATGATTTCTTCCAACTTATTAATGTTGACGTCTATGAGGTGTACGCAGAACTATGATTTCTTCCAACTTATTAATGTTGACGTCTATGAGGTGTACGCAGAACTATGATTTCTTCCAACTTATTAATGTTGACGTCTATGAGGTGTACGCAGAACTATGATTTCTTCCAACTTATTAATGTTGACGTCTATGAGGTGTACGCAGAACTATGATTTCTTCCAACTTATTAATGTTGACGTCTATGAGGTGTACGCAGAACTATGATTTCTTCCAACTTATTAATGTTGACGTCTATGAGGTGTACGCAGAACTATGATTTCTTCCAACTTATTAATGTTGACGTCTATGAGGTGTACGCAGAACTATGATTTCTTCCAACTTATTAATGTTGACGTCTATGAGGTGTACGCAGAACTATGATTTCTTCCAACTTATTAATGTTGACGTCTATGAGGTGTACGCAGAACTATGATTTCTTCCAACTTATTAATGTTGACGTCTATGAGGTGTACGCAGAACTATGATTTCTTCCAACTTATTAATGTTGACGTCTATGAGGTGTACGCAGAACTATGATTTCTTCCAACTTATTAATGTTGACGTCTATGAGGTGTACGCAGAACTATGATTTCTTCCAACTTATTAATGTTGACGTCTATGAGGTGTACGCAGAACTATGATTTCTTCCAACTTATTAATGTTGACGTCTATGAGGTGTACGCAGAACTATGATTTCTTCCAACTTATTAATGTTGACGTCTATGAGGTGTACGCAGAACTATGATTTCTTCCAACTTATTAATGTTGACGTCTATGAGGTGTACGCAGAACTATGATTTCTTCCAACTTATTAATGTTGACGTCTATGAGGTGTACGCAGAACTATGATTTCTTCCAACTTATTAATGTTGACGTCTATGAGGTGTACGCAGAACTATGATTTCTTCCAACTTATTAATGTTGACGTCTATGAGGTGTACGCAGAACTATGATTTCTTCCAACTTATTAATGTTGACGTCTATGAGGTGTACGCAGAACTATGATTTCTTCCAACTTATTAATGTTGACGTCTATGAGGTGTACGCAGAACTATGATTTCTTCCAACTTATTAATGTTGACGTCTATGAGGTGTACGCAGAACTATGATTTCTTCCAACTTATTAATGTTGACGTCTATGAGGTGTACGCAGAACTATGATTTCTTCCAACTTATTAATGTTGACGTCTATGAGGTGTACGCAGAACTATGATTTCTTCCAACTTATTAATGTTGACGTCTATGAGGTGTACGCAGAACTATGATTTCTTCCAACTTATTAATGTTGACGTCTATGAGGTGTACGCAGAACTATGATTTCTTCCAACTTATTAATGTTGACGTCTATGAGGTGTACGCAGAACTATGATTTCTTCCAACTTATTAATGTTGACGTCTATGAGGTGTACGCAGAACTATGATTTCTTCCAACTTATTAATGTTGACGTCTATGAGGTGTACGCAGAACTATGATTTCTTCCAACTTATTAATGTTGACGTCTATGAGGTGTACGCAGAACTATGATTTCTTCCAACTTATTAATGTTGACGTCTATGAGGTGTACGCAGAACTATGATTTCTTCCAACTTATTAATGTTGACGTCTATGAGGTGTACGCAGAACTATGATTTCTTCCAACTTATTAATGTTGACGTCTATGAGGTGTACGCAGAACTATGATTTCTTCCAACTTATTAATGTTGACGTCTATGAGGTGTACGCAGAACTATGATTTCTTCCAACTTATTAATGTTGACGTCTATGAGGTGTACGCAGAACTATGATTTCTTCCAACTTATTAATGTTGACGTCTATGAGGTGTACGCAGAACTATGATTTCTTCCAACTTATTAATGTTGACGTCTATGAGGTGTACGCAGAACTATGATTTCTTCCAACTTATTAATGTTGACGTCTATGAGGTGTACGCAGAACTATGATTTCTTCCAACTTATTAATGTTGACGTCTATGAGGTGTACGCAGAACTATGATTTCTTCCAACTTATTAATGTTGACGTCTATGAGGTGTACGCAGAACTATGATTTCTTCCAACTTATTAATGTTGACGTCTATGAGGTGTACGCAGAACTATGATTTCTTCCAACTTATTAATGTTGACGTCTATGAGGTGTACGCAGAACTATGATTTCTTCCAACTTATTAATGTTGACGTCTATGAGGTGTACGCAGAACTATGATTTCTTCCAACTTATTAATGTTGACGTCTATGAGGTGTACGCAGAACTATGATTTCTTCCAACTTATTAATGTTGACGTCTATGAGGTGTACGCAGAACTATGATTTCTTCCAACTTATTAATGTTGACGTCTATGAGGTGTACGCAGAACTATGATTTCTTCCAACTTATTAATGTTGACGTCTATGAGGTGTACGCAGAACTATGATTTCTTCCAACTTATTAATGTTGACGTCTATGAGGTGTACGCAGAACTATGATTTCTTCCAACTTATTAATGTTGACGTCTATGAGGTGTACGCAGAACTATGATTTCTTCCAACTTATTAATGTTGACGTCTATGAGGTGTACGCAGAACTATGATTTCTTCCAACTTATTAATGTTGACGTCTATGAGGTGTACGCAGAACTATGATTTCTTCCAACTTATTAATGTTGACGTCTATGAGGTGTACGCAGAACTATGATTTCTTCCAACTTATTAATGTTGACGTCTATGAGGTGTACGCAGAACTATGATTTCTTCCAACTTATTAATGTTGACGTCTATGAGGTGTACGCAGAACTATGATTTCTTCCAACTTATTAATGTTGACGTCTATGAGGTGTACGCAGAACTATGATTTCTTCCAACTTATTAATGTTGACGTCTATGAGGTGTACGCAGAACTATGATTTCTTCCAACTTATTAATGTTGACGTCTATGAGGTGTACGCAGAACTATGATTTCTTCCAACTTATTAATGTTGACGTCTATGAGGTGTACGCAGAACTATGATTTCTTCCAACTTATTAATGTTGACGTCTATGAGGTGTACGCAGAACTATGATTTCTTCCAACTTATTAATGTTGACGTCTATGAGGTGTACGCAGAACTATGATTTCTTCCAACTTATTAATGTTGACGTCTATGAGGTGTACGCAGAACTATGATTTCTTCCAACTTATTAATGTTGACGTCTATGAGGTGTACGCAGAACTATGATTTCTTCCAACTTATTAATGTTGACGTCTATGAGGTGTACGCAGAACTATGATTTCTTCCAACTTATTAATGTTGACGTCTATGAGGTGTACGCAGAACTATGATTTCTTCCAACTTATTAATGTTGACGTCTATGAGGTGTACGCAGAACTATGATTTCTTCCAACTTATTAATGTTGACGTCTATGAGGTGTACGCAGAACTATGATTTCTTCCAACTTATTAATGTTGACGTCTATGAGGTGTACGCAGAACTATGATTTCTTCCAACTTATTAATGTTGACGTCTATGAGGTGTACGCAGAACTATGATTTCTTCCAACTTATTAATGTTGACGTCTATGAGGTGTACGCAGAACTATGATTTCTTCCAACTTATTAATGTTGACGTCTATGAGGTGTACGCAGAACTATGATTTCTTCCAACTTATTAATGTTGACGTCTATGAGGTGTACGCAGAACTATGATTTCTTCCAACTTATTAATGTTGACGTCTATGAGGTGTACGCAGAACTATGATTTCTTCCAACTTATTAATGTTGACGTCTATGAGGTGTACGCAGAACTATGATTTCTTCCAACTTATTAATGTTGACGTCTATGAGGTGTACGCAGAACTATGATTTCTTCCAACTTATTAATGTTGACGTCTATGAGGTGTACGCAGAACTATGATTTCTTCCAACTTATTAATGTTGACGTCTATGAGGTGTACGCAGAACTATGATTTCTTCCAACTTATTAATGTTGACGTCTATGAGGTGTACGCAGAACTATGATTTCTTCCAACTTATTAATGTTGACGTCTATGAGGTGTACGCAGAACTATGATTTCTTCCAACTTATTAATGTTGACGTCTATGAGGTGTACGCAGAACTATGATTTCTTCCAACTTATTAATGTTGACGTCTATGAGGTGTACGCAGAACTATGATTTCTTCCAACTTATTAATGTTGACGTCTATGAGGTGTACGCAGAACTATGATTTCTTCCAACTTATTAATGTTGACGTCTATGAGGTGTACGCAGAACTATGATTTCTTCCAACTTATTAATGTTGACGTCTATGAGGTGTACGCAGAACTATGATTTCTTCCAACTTATTAATGTTGACGTCTATGAGGTGTACGCAGAACTATGATTTCTTCCAACTTATTAATGTTGACGTCTATGAGGTGTACGCAGAACTATGATTTCTTCCAACTTATTAATGTTGACGTCTATGAGGTGTACGCAGAACTATGATTTCTTCCAACTTATTAATGTTGACGTCTATGAGGTGTACGCAGAACTATGATTTCTTCCAACTTATTAATGTTGACGTCTATGAGGTGTACGCAGAACTATGATTTCTTCCAACTTATTAATGTTGACGTCTATGAGGTGTACGCAGAACTATGATTTCTTCCAACTTATTAATGTTGACGTCTATGAGGTGTACGCAGAACTATGATTTCTTCCAACTTATTAATGTTGACGTCTATGAGGTGTACGCAGAACTATGATTTCTTCCAACTTATTAATGTTGACGTCTATGAGGTGTACGCAGAACTATGATTTCTTCCAACTTATTAATGTTGACGTCTATGAGGTGTACGCAGAACTATGATTTCTTCCAACTTATTAATGTTGACGTCTATGAGGTGTACGCAGAACTATGATTTCTTCCAACTTATTAATGTTGACGTCTATGAGGTGTACGCAGAACTATGATTTCTTCCAACTTATTAATGTTGACGTCTATGAGGTGTACGCAGAACTATGATTTCTTCCAACTTATTAATGTTGACGTCTATGAGGTGTACGCAGAACTATGATTTCTTCCAACTTATTAATGTTGACGTCTATGAGGTGTACGCAGAACTATGATTTCTTCCAACTTATTAATGTTGACGTCTATGAGGTGTACGCAGAACTATGATTTCTTCCAACTTATTAATGTTGACGTCTATGAGGTGTACGCAGAACTATGATTTCTTCCAACTTATTAATGTTGACGTCTATGAGGTGTACGCAGAACTATGATTTCTTCCAACTTATTAATGTTGACGTCTATGAGGTGTACGCAGAACTATGATTTCTTCCAACTTATTAATGTTGACGTCTATGAGGTGTACGCAGAACTATGATTTCTTCCAACTTATTAATGTTGACGTCTATGAGGTGTACGCAGAACTATGATTTCTTCCAACTTATTAATGTTGACGTCTATGAGGTGTACGCAGAACTATGATTTCTTCCAACTTATTAATGTTGACGTCTATGAGGTGTACGCAGAACTATGATTTCTTCCAACTTATTAATGTTGACGTCTATGAGGTGTACGCAGAACTATGATTTCTTCCAACTTATTAATGTTGACGTCTATGAGGTGTACGCAGAACTATGATTTCTTCCAACTTATTAATGTTGACGTCTATGAGGTGTACGCAGAACTATGATTTCTTCCAACTTATTAATGTTGACGTCTATGAGGTGTACGCAGAACTATGATTTCTTCCAACTTATTAATGTTGACGTCTATGAGGTGTACGCAGAACTATGATTTCTTCCAACTTATTAATGTTGACGTCTATGAGGTGTACGCAGAACTATGATTTCTTCCAACTTATTAATGTTGACGTCTATGAGGTGTACGCAGAACTATGATTTCTTCCAACTTATTAATGTTGACGTCTATGAGGTGTACGCAGAACTATGATTTCTTCCAACTTATTAATGTTGACGTCTATGAGGTGTACGCAGAACTATGATTTCTTCCAACTTATTAATGTTGACGTCTATGAGGTGTACGCAGAACTATGATTTCTTCCAACTTATTAATGTTGACGTCTATGAGGTGTACGCAGAACTATGATTTCTTCCAACTTATTAATGTTGACGTCTATGAGGTGTACGCAGAACTATGATTTCTTCCAACTTATTAATGTTGACGTCTATGAGGTGTACGCAGAACTATGATTTCTTCCAACTTATTAATGTTGACGTCTATGAGGTGTACGCAGAACTATGATTTCTTCCAACTTATTAATGTTGACGTCTATGAGGTGTACGCAGAACTATGATTTCTTCCAACTTATTAATGTTGACGTCTATGAGGTGTACGCAGAACTATGATTTCTTCCAACTTATTAATGTTGACGTCTATGAGGTGTACGCAGAACTATGATTTCTTCCAACTTATTAATGTTGACGTCTATGAGGTGTACGCAGAACTATGATTTCTTCCAACTTATTAATGTTGACGTCTATGAGGTGTACGCAGAACTATGATTTCTTCCAACTTATTAATGTTGACGTCTATGAGGTGTACGCAGAACTATGATTTCTTCCAACTTATTAATGTTGACGTCTATGAGGTGTACGCAGAACTATGATTTCTTCCAACTTATTAATGTTGACGTCTATGAGGTGTACGCAGAACTATGATTTCTTCCAACTTATTAATGTTGACGTCTATGAGGTGTACGCAGAACTATGATTTCTTCCAACTTATTAATGTTGACGTCTATGAGGTGTACGCAGAACTATGATTTCTTCCAACTTATTAATGTTGACGTCTATGAGGTGTACGCAGAACTATGATTTCTTCCAACTTATTAATGTTGACGTCTATGAGGTGTACGCAGAACTATGATTTCTTCCAACTTATTAATGTTGACGTCTATGAGGTGTACGCAGAACTATGATTTCTTCCAACTTATTAATGTTGACGTCTATGAGGTGTACGCAGAACTATGATTTCTTCCAACTTATTAATGTTGACGTCTATGAGGTGTACGCAGAACTATGATTTCTTCCAACTTATTAATGTTGACGTCTATGAGGTGTACGCAGAACTATGATTTCTTCCAACTTATTAATGTTGACGTCTATGAGGTGTACGCAGAACTATGATTTCTTCCAACTTATTAATGTTGACGTCTATGAGGTGTACGCAGAACTATGATTTCTTCCAACTTATTAATGTTGACGTCTATGAGGTGTACGCAGAACTATGATTTCTTCCAACTTATTAATGTTGACGTCTATGAGGTGTACGCAGAACTATGATTTCTTCCAACTTATTAATGTTGACGTCTATGAGGTGTACGCAGAACTATGATTTCTTCCAACTTATTAATGTTGACGTCTATGAGGTGTACGCAGAACTATGATTTCTTCCAACTTATTAATGTTGACGTCTATGAGGTGTACGCAGAACTATGATTTCTTCCAACTTATTAATGTTGACGTCTATGAGGTGTACGCAGAACTATGATTTCTTCCAACTTATTAATGTTGACGTCTATGAGGTGTACGCAGAACTATGATTTCTTCCAACTTATTAATGTTGACGTCTATGAGGTGTACGCAGAACTATGATTTCTTCCAACTTATTAATGTTGACGTCTATGAGGTGTACGCAGAACTATGATTTCTTCCAACTTATTAATGTTGACGTCTATGAGGTGTACGCAGAACTATGATTTCTTCCAACTTATTAATGTTGACGTCTATGAGGTGTACGCAGAACTATGATTTCTTCCAACTTATTAATGTTGACGTCTATGAGGTGTACGCAGAACTATGATTTCTTCCAACTTATTAATGTTGACGTCTATGAGGTGTACGCAGAACTATGATTTCTTCCAACTTATTAATGTTGACGTCTATGAGGTGTACGCAGAACTATGATTTCTTCCAACTTATTAATGTTGACGTCTATGAGGTGTACGCAGAACTATGATTTCTTCCAACTTATTAATGTTGACGTCTATGAGGTGTACGCAGAACTATGATTTCTTCCAACTTATTAATGTTGACGTCTATGAGGTGTACGCAGAACTATGATTTCTTCCAACTTATTAATGTTGACGTCTATGAGGTGTACGCAGAACTATGATTTCTTCCAACTTATTAATGTTGACGTCTATGAGGTGTACGCAGAACTATGATTTCTTCCAACTTATTAATGTTGACGTCTATGAGGTGTACGCAGAACTATGATTTCTTCCAACTTATTAATGTTGACGTCTATGAGGTGTACGCAGAACTATGATTTCTTCCAACTTATTAATGTTGACGTCTATGAGGTGTACGCAGAACTATGATTTCTTCCAACTTATTAATGTTGACGTCTATGAGGTGTACGCAGAACTATGATTTCTTCCAACTTATTAATGTTGACGTCTATGAGGTGTACGCAGAACTATGATTTCTTCCAACTTATTAATGTTGACGTCTATGAGGTGTACGCAGAACTATGATTTCTTCCAACTTATTAATGTTGACGTCTATGAGGTGTACGCAGAACTATGATTTCTTCCAACTTATTAATGTTGACGTCTATGAGGTGTACGCAGAACTATGATTTCTTCCAACTTATTAATGTTGACGTCTATGAGGTGTACGCAGAACTATGATTTCTTCCAACTTATTAATGTTGACGTCTATGAGGTGTACGCAGAACTATGATTTCTTCCAACTTATTAATGTTGACGTCTATGAGGTGTACGCAGAACTATGATTTCTTCCAACTTATTAATGTTGACGTCTATGAGGTGTACGCAGAACTATGATTTCTTCCAACTTATTAATGTTGACGTCTATGAGGTGTACGCAGAACTATGATTTCTTCCAACTTATTAATGTTGACGTCTATGAGGTGTACGCAGAACTATGATTTCTTCCAACTTATTAATGTTGACGTCTATGAGGTGTACGCAGAACTATGATTTCTTCCAACTTATTAATGTTGACGTCTATGAGGTGTACGCAGAACTATGATTTCTTCCAACTTATTAATGTTGACGTCTATGAGGTGTACGCAGAACTATGATTTCTTCCAACTTATTAATGTTGACGTCTATGAGGTGTACGCAGAACTATGATTTCTTCCAACTTATTAATGTTGACGTCTATGAGGTGTACGCAGAACTATGATTTCTTCCAACTTATTAATGTTGACGTCTATGAGGTGTACGCAGAACTATGATTTCTTCCAACTTATTAATGTTGACGTCTATGAGGTGTACGCAGAACTATGATTTCTTCCAACTTATTAATGTTGACGTCTATGAGGTGTACGCAGAACTATGATTTCTTCCAACTTATTAATGTTGACGTCTATGAGGTGTACGCAGAACTATGATTTCTTCCAACTTATTAATGTTGACGTCTATGAGGTGTACGCAGAACTATGATTTCTTCCAACTTATTAATGTTGACGTCTATGAGGTGTACGCAGAACTATGATTTCTTCCAACTTATTAATGTTGACGTCTATGAGGTGTACGCAGAACTATGATTTCTTCCAACTTATTAATGTTGACGTCTATGAGGTGTACGCAGAACTATGATTTCTTCCAACTTATTAATGTTGACGTCTATGAGGTGTACGCAGAACTATGATTTCTTCCAACTTATTAATGTTGACGTCTATGAGGTGTACGCAGAACTATGATTTCTTCCAACTTATTAATGTTGACGTCTATGAGGTGTACGCAGAACTATGATTTCTTCCAACTTATTAATGTTGACGTCTATGAGGTGTACGCAGAACTATGATTTCTTCCAACTTATTAATGTTGACGTCTATGAGGTGTACGCAGAACTATGATTTCTTCCAACTTATTAATGTTGACGTCTATGAGGTGTACGCAGAACTATGATTTCTTCCAACTTATTAATGTTGACGTCTATGAGGTGTACGCAGAACTATGATTTCTTCCAACTTATTAATGTTGACGTCTATGAGGTGTACGCAGAACTATGATTTCTTCCAACTTATTAATGTTGACGTCTATGAGGTGTACGCAGAACTATGATTTCTTCCAACTTATTAATGTTGACGTCTATGAGGTGTACGCAGAACTATGATTTCTTCCAACTTATTAATGTTGACGTCTATGAGGTGTACGCAGAACTATGATTTCTTCCAACTTATTAATGTTGACGTCTATGAGGTGTACGCAGAACTATGATTTCTTCCAACTTATTAATGTTGACGTCTATGAGGTGTACGCAGAACTATGATTTCTTCCAACTTATTAATGTTGACGTCTATGAGGTGTACGCAGAACTATGATTTCTTCCAACTTATTAATGTTGACGTCTATGAGGTGTACGCAGAACTATGATTTCTTCCAACTTATTAATGTTGACGTCTATGAGGTGTACGCAGAACTATGATTTCTTCCAACTTATTAATGTTGACGTCTATGAGGTGTACGCAGAACTATGATTTCTTCCAACTTATTAATGTTGACGTCTATGAGGTGTACGCAGAACTATGATTTCTTCCAACTTATTAATGTTGACGTCTATGAGGTGTACGCAGAACTATGATTTCTTCCAACTTATTAATGTTGACGTCTATGAGGTGTACGCAGAACTATGATTTCTTCCAACTTATTAATGTTGACGTCTATGAGGTGTACGCAGAACTATGATTTCTTCCAACTTATTAATGTTGACGTCTATGAGGTGTACGCAGAACTATGATTTCTTCCAACTTATTAATGTTGACGTCTATGAGGTGTACGCAGAACTATGATTTCTTCCAACTTATTAATGTTGACGTCTATGAGGTGTACGCAGAACTATGATTTCTTCCAACTTATTAATGTTGACGTCTATGAGGTGTACGCAGAACTATGATTTCTTCCAACTTATTAATGTTGACGTCTATGAGGTGTACGCAGAACTATGATTTCTTCCAACTTATTAATGTTGACGTCTATGAGGTGTACGCAGAACTATGATTTCTTCCAACTTATTAATGTTGACGTCTATGAGGTGTACGCAGAACTATGATTTCTTCCAACTTATTAATGTTGACGTCTATGAGGTGTACGCAGAACTATGATTTCTTCCAACTTATTAATGTTGACGTCTATGAGGTGTACGCAGAACTATGATTTCTTCCAACTTATTAATGTTGACGTCTATGAGGTGTACGCAGAACTATGATTTCTTCCAACTTATTAATGTTGACGTCTATGAGGTGTACGCAGAACTATGATTTCTTCCAACTTATTAATGTTGACGTCTATGAGGTGTACGCAGAACTATGATTTCTTCCAACTTATTAATGTTGACGTCTATGAGGTGTACGCAGAACTATGATTTCTTCCAACTTATTAATGTTGACGTCTATGAGGTGTACGCAGAACTATGATTTCTTCCAACTTATTAATGTTGACGTCTATGAGGTGTACGCAGAACTATGATTTCTTCCAACTTATTAATGTTGACGTCTATGAGGTGTACGCAGAACTATGATTTCTTCCAACTTATTAATGTTGACGTCTATGAGGTGTACGCAGAACTATGATTTCTTCCAACTTATTAATGTTGACGTCTATGAGGTGTACGCAGAACTATGATTTCTTCCAACTTATTAATGTTGACGTCTATGAGGTGTACGCAGAACTATGATTTCTTCCAACTTATTAATGTTGACGTCTATGAGGTGTACGCAGAACTATGATTTCTTCCAACTTATTAATGTTGACGTCTATGAGGTGTACGCAGAACTATGATTTCTTCCAACTTATTAATGTTGACGTCTATGAGGTGTACGCAGAACTATGATTTCTTCCAACTTATTAATGTTGACGTCTATGAGGTGTACGCAGAACTATGATTTCTTCCAACTTATTAATGTTGACGTCTATGAGGTGTACGCAGAACTATGATTTCTTCCAACTTATTAATGTTGACGTCTATGAGGTGTACGCAGAACTATGATTTCTTCCAACTTATTAATGTTGACGTCTATGAGGTGTACGCAGAACTATGATTTCTTCCAACTTATTAATGTTGACGTCTATGAGGTGTACGCAGAACTATGATTTCTTCCAACTTATTAATGTTGACGTCTATGAGGTGTACGCAGAACTATGATTTCTTCCAACTTATTAATGTTGACGTCTATGAGGTGTACGCAGAACTATGATTTCTTCCAACTTATTAATGTTGACGTCTATGAGGTGTACGCAGAACTATGATTTCTTCCAACTTATTAATGTTGACGTCTATGAGGTGTACGCAGAACTATGATTTCTTCCAACTTATTAATGTTGACGTCTATGAGGTGTACGCAGAACTATGATTTCTTCCAACTTATTAATGTTGACGTCTATGAGGTGTACGCAGAACTATGATTTCTTCCAACTTATTAATGTTGACGTCTATGAGGTGTACGCAGAACTATGATTTCTTCCAACTTATTAATGTTGACGTCTATGAGGTGTACGCAGAACTATGATTTCTTCCAACTTATTAATGTTGACGTCTATGAGGTGTACGCAGAACTATGATTTCTTCCAACTTATTAATGTTGACGTCTATGAGGTGTACGCAGAACTATGATTTCTTCCAACTTATTAATGTTGACGTCTATGAGGTGTACGCAGAACTATGATTTCTTCCAACTTATTAATGTTGACGTCTATGAGGTGTACGCAGAACTATGATTTCTTCCAACTTATTAATGTTGACGTCTATGAGGTGTACGCAGAACTATGATTTCTTCCAACTTATTAATGTTGACGTCTATGAGGTGTACGCAGAACTATGATTTCTTCCAACTTATTAATGTTGACGTCTATGAGGTGTACGCAGAACTATGATTTCTTCCAACTTATTAATGTTGACGTCTATGAGGTGTACGCAGAACTATGATTTCTTCCAACTTATTAATGTTGACGTCTATGAGGTGTACGCAGAACTATGATTTCTTCCAACTTATTAATGTTGACGTCTATGAGGTGTACGCAGAACTATGATTTCTTCCAACTTATTAATGTTGACGTCTATGAGGTGTACGCAGAACTATGATTTCTTCCAACTTATTAATGTTGACGTCTATGAGGTGTACGCAGAACTATGATTTCTTCCAACTTATTAATGTTGACGTCTATGAGGTGTACGCAGAACTATGATTTCTTCCAACTTATTAATGTTGACGTCTATGAGGTGTACGCAGAACTATGATTTCTTCCAACTTATTAATGTTGACGTCTATGAGGTGTACGCAGAACTATGATTTCTTCCAACTTATTAATGTTGACGTCTATGAGGTGTACGCAGAACTATGATTTCTTCCAACTTATTAATGTTGACGTCTATGAGGTGTACGCAGAACTATGCTTTCTTCCAACTTATTAATGTTGACGTCTATGAGGTGTACGCAGAACTATGATTTCTTCCAACTTATTAATGTTGACGTCTATGAGGTGTACGCAGAACTATGATTTCTTCCAACTTATTAATGTTGACGTCTATGAGGTGTACGCAGAACTATGATTTCTTCCAACTTATTAATGTTGACGTCTATGAGGTGTACGCAGAACTATGATTTCTTCCAACTTATTAATGTTGACGTCTATGAGGTGTACGCAGAACTATGATTTCTTCCAACTTATTAATGTTGACGTCTATGAGGTGTACGCAGAACTATGATTTCTTCCAACTTATTAATGTTGACGTCTATGAGGTGTACGCAGAACTATGATTTCTTCCAACTTATTAATGTTGACGTCTATGAGGTGTACGCAGAACTATGATTTCTTCCAACTTATTAATGTTGACGTCTATGAGGTGTACGCAGAACTATGATTTCTTCCAACTTATTAATGTTGACGTCTATGAGGTGTACGCAGAACTATGATTTCTTCCAACTTATTAATGTTGACGTCTATGAGGTGTACGCAGAACTATGATTTCTTCCAACTTATTAATGTTGACGTCTATGAGGTGTACGCAGAACTATGATTTCTTCCAACTTATTAATGTTGACGTCTATGAGGTGTACGCAGAACTATGATTTCTTCCAACTTATTAATGTTGACGTCTATGAGGTGTACGCAGAACTATGATTTCTTCCAACTTATTAATGTTGACGTCTATGAGGTGTACGCAGAACTATGATTTCTTCCAATTATTAATGTTGACGTCTATGAGGTGTACGCAGAACTATGATTTCTTCCAACTTATTAATGTTGACGTCTATGAGGTGTACGCAGAACTATGATTTCTTCCAACTTATTAATGTTGACGTCTATGAGGTGTACGCAGAACTATGATTTCTTCCAACTTATTAATGTTGACGTCTATGAGGTGTACGCAGAACTATGATTTCTTCCAACTTATTAATGTTGACGTCTATGAGGTGTACGCAGAACTATGCTTTCTTCCAACTTATTAATGTTGACGTCTATGAGGTGTACGCAGAACTATGATTTCTTCCAACTTATTAATGTTGACGTCTATGAGGTGTACGCAGAACTATGCTTTCTTCCAACTTATTAATGTTGACGTCTATGAGGTGTACGCAGAACTATGATTTCTTCCAACTTATTAATGTTGACGTCTATGAGGTGTACGCAGAACTATGATTTCTTCCAACTTATTAATGTTGACGTCTATGAGGTGTACGCAGAACTATGATTTCTTTCAACTTATTAATGTTGACGTCTATCAGGTGTACGCAGAACTATGATTTCTCCAACTTATTAATGTTGACGTCTATCAGGTGTACGCAGAACTATGATTTCTTCCAACTTATTAATGTTGACGTCTATGAGGTGTACGCAGAACTATGATTTCTTCCAACTTATTAATGTTGACGTCTATGAGGTGTACGCAGAACTATGATTTCTTCCAACTTATTAATGTTGACGTCTATGAGGTGTACGCAGAACTATGATTTCTTCCAACTTATTAATGTTGACGTCTATGAGGTGTACGCAGAACTATGATTTCTTCCAACTTATTAATGTTGACGTCTATGAGGTGTACGCAGAACTATGATTTCTTCCAACTTATTAATGTTGACGTCTATGAGGTGTACGCAGAACTATGATTTCTTCCAACTTATTAATGTTGACGTCTATGAGGTGTACGCAGAACTATGATTTCTTCCAACTTATTAATGTTGACGTCTATGAGGTGTACGCAGAACTATGATTTCTTCCAACTTATTAATGTTGACGTCTATGAGGTGTACGCAGAACTATGATTTCTTCCAACTTATTAATGTTGACGTCTATGAGGTGTACGCAGAACTATGATTTCTTCCAAATTATTAATGTTGACGTCTATGAGGTGTACGCAGAACTATGATTTCTTCCAACTTATTAATGTTGACGTCTATGAGGTGTACGCAGAACTATGATTTCTTCCAACTTATTAATGTTGACGTCTATGAGGTGTACGCAGAACTATGATTTCTTCCAACTTATTAATGTTGACGTCTATGAGGTGTACGCAGAACTATGATTTCTTCCAACTTATTAATGTTGACGTCTATGAGGTGTACGCAGAACTATGCTTTCTTCCAACTTATTAATGTTAACGTCTATGAGGTGTACGCAGAACTATGCTTTCTTCCAACTTATTAATGTTGACGTCTATGAGGTGTACGCAGAACTATGATTTCTTCCAACTTATTAATGTTGACGTCTATGAGGTGTACGCAGAACTATGCTTTCTTCCAACTTATTAATGTTGACGTCTATGAGGTGTACGCAGAACTATGATTTCTTCCAACTTATTAATGTTGACGTCTATGAGGTGTACGCAGAACTATGATTTCTTCCAACTTATTAATGTTGACGTCTATGAGGTGTACGCAGAATTATGATTTCTTCCAACTTATTAATGTTGACGTCTATGAGGTGTACGCAGAACTATGATTTCTTCCAACTTATTAATGTTGACGTCTATGAGGTGTACGCAGAACTATGATTTCTTCCAACTTATTAATGTTGACGTCTATGAGGTGTACGCAGAACTATGATTTCTTCCAACTTATTAATGTTGACGTCTATGAGGTGTACGCAGAACTATGATTTCTTCCAACTTATTAATGTTGACGTCTATGAGGTGTACGCAGAACTATGATTTCTTCCAACTTATTAATGTTGACGTCTATGAGGTGTACGCAGAACTATGCTTTCTTCCAACTTATTAATGTTGACGTCTATGAGGTGTACGCAGAACTATGATTTCTTCCAACTTATTAATGTTGACGTCTATGAGGTGTACGCAGAACTATGATTTCTTCCAACTTATTAATGTTGACGTCTATGAGGTGTACGCAGAACTATGATTTCTTCCAACTTATTAATGTTGACGTCTATGAGGTGTACGCAGAACTATGATTTCTTCCAACTTATTAATGTTGACGTCTATGAGGTGTACGCAGAACTATGATTTCTTCCAACTTATTAATGTTGACGTCTATGAGGTGTACGCAGAACTATGATTTCTTCCAACTTTTTAATGTTGACGTCTATGAGGTGTACGCAGAACTATGATTTCTTCCAACTTATTAATGTTGACGTCTGTGAGGTGTACGCAG
Source organism: Megaustenia siamemsis (assembly GCA_032433765.1). NCBI lineage: Eukaryota > Metazoa > Mollusca > Gastropoda > Stylommatophora > Ariophantidae > Megaustenia > Megaustenia siamemsis. The sequence goes on along the minus strand of JAVIAB010000059.1, from coordinate 4,758,747 downwards.
AACTATGATTTCTTCCAACTTATTAATGTTGACGTCTGTGAGGTGTACGCAGAACTATGATTTCTTCCAACTTATTAATGTTGACGTCTGTGAGGTGTACGCAGAACTATGATTTCTTCCAACTTATTAATGTTGACGTCTATGAGGTGTACGCAGAACTATGATTTCTTCCAACTTATTAATGTTGACGTCTATGAGGTGTACGCAGAACTATGATTTCTTCCAACTTATTAATGTTGACGTCTATGAGGTGTACGCAGAACTATGATTTCTTCCAACTTATTAATGTTAACGTCTATGAGGTGTACGCAGAACTATGCTTTCTTCCAACTTATTAATGTTGACGTCTATGAGGTGTACGCAGAACTATGATTTCTTCCAACTTATTAATGTTGACGTCTATGAGGTGTACGCAGAACTATGATTTCTTCCAACTTATTAATGTTGACGTCTATGAGGTGTACGCAGAACTATGATTTCTTCCAACTTATTAATGTTGACGTCTATGAGGTGTACGCAGAACTATGATTTCTTCCAACTTATTAATGTTGACGTCTATGAGGTGTACGCAGAACTATGCTTTCTTCCAACTTATTAATGTTGACGTCTATGAGGTGTACGCAGAAATATGATTTCTTCCAACTTATTAATGTTGACGTCTATGAGGTGTACGCAGAACTATGATTTCTTCCAACTTATTAATGTTGACGTCTATGAGGTGTACGCAGAACTATGATTTCTTCCAACTTATTAATGTTGACGTCTATGAGGTGTACGCAGAACTATGATTTCTTCCAACTTATTAATGTTGACGTCTATGAGGTGTACGCAGAACTATGATTTCTTCCAACTTATTAATGTTGACGTCTGTGAGGTGTACGCAGAACTATGATTTCTTCCAACTTATTAATGTTGACGTCTGTGAGGTGTACGCAGAACTATGATTTCTTCCAACTTATTAATGTTGACGTCTGTGAAGTGTACGCAGAACTATGATTTCTTCCAACTTATTAATGTTGACGTCTGTGAGGTGTACGCAGAACTATGATTTCTTCCAACTTATTAATGTTGACGTCTGTGAGGTGTACGCAGAACTATGATTTCTTCCAACTTATTAATGTTGACGTCTGTGAGGTGTACGCAGAACTATGATTTCTTCCAACTTATTAATGTTGACGTCTGTGAGGTGTACGCAGAACTATGATTTCTTCCAACTTATTAATGTTGACGTCTACGAGGTGTACGCAGAACTATGCTTTCTTCCAACTTATTAATGTTGACGTCTACGAGGTGTACGCAGAATTATGATTTCTTCCAACTTATTAATGTTGACGTCTACGAGATGTACGCAGAACTATGATTTCTTCCAACTTATTAATGTTGACGTCTACGAGGTGTACGCAGAACTATGATTTCTTCCAACTTATTAATGTTGACGTCTACGAGGTGTACGCAGAACTATGATTTCTTCCAACTTATTAATGTTGACGTCTACGAGGTGTACGCAGAACTATGATTTCTTCCAACTTATTAATGTTGACGTCTACGAGGTGTACGCAGAACTATGATTTCTTCCAACTTATTAATGTTGACGTCTACGAGGTGTACGCAGAACTATGATTTCTTCCAACTTATTAATGTTGACGTCTACGAGGTGTACGCAGAAATATGCTTTCTTCCAACTTATTAATGTTGACGTCTACGAGGTGTACGCAGAACTATGATTTCTTCCAACTTATTAATGTTGACGTCTACGAGGTGTACGCAGAACTATGATTTCTTCCAACTTATAATGTTGACGTTACGAGGTGTACGCAGAACTATGATTTCTTCCAACTTATTAATGTTGACGTCTATGAGGTGTACGCAGAACTATGATTTCTTCCAACTTATTAATGTTGACGTCTATGAGTACGCAGAACTATGATTTCTTCCAACTTATTAATGTTGACGTCTATGAGGTGTACGCAGAAATATGATTTCTTCCAACTTATTAATATTGACGTCTATGAGGTGTACGCAGAACTATGATTTCTTCCAACTTATTAATATTGACGTCTATGAGGTGTACGCAGAACTATGATTTCTTCCAACTTATTAATGTTGACGTCTATGAGGTGTACGCAGAACTATGATTTCTTCCAACATATTAATGTTGACGTCTATGAGGTGTACGCAGAACTATGCTTTCTTCCAACTTATTAATGTTGACGTCTATGAGGTGTACGCAGAACTATGATTTCTTCCAACTTATTAATGTTGACGTCTATGAGGTGTACGCAGAACTATGATTTCTTCCAACTTATTAATGTTGACGTCTATGAGGTGTACGCAGAACTATGATTTCTTCCAACTTATTAATGTTGACGTCTATGAGGTGTACGCAGAACTATGATTTCTTCCAACTTATTAATGTTGACGTCTATGAGGTGTACGCAGAACTATGATTTCTTCCAACTTATTAATGTTGACGTCTATGAGGTGTACGCAGAACTATGATTTCTTCCAACTTATTAATGTTGACGTCTATGAGGTGTACGCAGAACTATGATTTCTTCCAACTTATTAATGTTGACGTCTATGAGGTGTACGCAGAACTATGATTTCTTCCAACTTATTAATGTTGACGTCTATGAGGTGTACGCAGAACTATGATTTCTTCCAACTTATTAATGTTGACGTCTATGAGGTGTACGCAGAACTATGATTTCTTCCAACTTATTAATGTTGACGTCTATGAGGTGTACGCAGAACTATGATTTCTTCCAACTTATTAATGTTGACGTCTATGAGGTGTACGCAGAACTATGATTTCTTCCAACTTATTAATGTTGACGTCTATGAGGTGTACGCAGAACTATGATTTCTTCCAACTTATTAATGTTGACGTCTATGAGGTGTACGCAGAACTATGATTTCTTCCAACTTATTAATGTTGACGTCTATGAGGTGTACGCAGAACTATGATTTCTTCCAACTTATTAATGTTGACGTCTATGAGGTGTACGCAGAACTATGATTTCTTCCAACTTATTAATGTTGACGTCTATGAGGTGTACGCAGAACTATGATTTCTTCCAACTTATTAATGTTGACGTCTATGAGGTGTACGCAGAACTATGATTTCTTCCAACTTATTAATGTTGACGTCTATGAGGTGTACGCAGAACTATGATTTCTTCCAACTTATTAATGTTGACGTCTATGAGGTGTACGCAGAACTATGCTTTCTTCCAACTTATTAATGTTGACGTCTATGAGGTGTACGCAGAACTATGATTTCTTCCAACTTATTAATGTTGACGTCTATGAGGTGTACGCAGAACTATGATTTCTTCCAACTTATTAATGTTGACGTCTATGAGGTGTACGCAGAACTATGATTTCTTCCAACTTATTAATGTTGACGTCTATGAGGTGTACGCAGAACTATGCTTTCTTCCAACTAATTAATGTTGACGTCTATGAGGTGTACGCAGAAATATGATTTCTTCCAACTTATTAATGTTGACGTCTATGAGGTGTACGCAGAACTATGATTTCTTCCAACTTATTAATGTTGACGTCTATGAGGTGTACGCAGAACTATGCTTTCTTCCAACTTATTAATGTTGACGTCTATGAGGTGTACGCAGAACTATGATTTCTTCCAACTTATTAATGTTGACGTCTATGAGGTGTACGCAGAACTATGATTTCTTCCAACTTATTAATGTTGACGTCTATGATGTGTACGCAGAACTATGATTTCTTCTAACTTATTAATGTTGACGTTTATGAGGTGTACGCAGAACTATGATTTCTTCCAACTTATTAATGTTGACGTCTATGAGGTGTACGCAGAACTATGATTTCTTCCAACTTATTAATATTGACGTCTATGAGGTGTACGCAGAACTATTATAGGTTCATCATCACCCTCATTGCGTGCCGTCGCCGCATCGACGGCTGGCTACCATGGAGCGCCATTCCACAGTCTCATGCTTTGATGGTGCAGATTGTAGTAGGCCGACTTTTTTCGGCTGACTTTTCCATCTTCATTTAATAACTTGCCCATCTATTGATGTTACTCGTCTATGTTCGTCTTGACCTGCCTTTGCCTCTTTTACCTTATATGTTCCCTTCCAAGATTACTTTTAGTAGGCTGCTGTGTTTTTTAACATTCCCTAAAAATCTCATTTGTCATATTTGAAGTGTATTTAGTACTTCTCTTTCCATTTTTAGTTGTTTTAAGACTTCACAGTTTGTTTTCTTTGCTTCCATACAATTCATTCCACTCTTCTATAAATTCACCTTTCAAATGTTTCGATTTTCTGTTCTGTTTTCTTGTCTAATCTCCATGTTTCCGCACAGGAATGTTGAGATGATGTAATATTATAAGATATAAGTGATTTACCTCCCCTCAACGTTGAAATGTAAATGAGGTAGGAAAGAAGAAGAAGAAGATGACGACGAAGAAGAATTATGGATGGAAGACTATATTGATATAGATTGGAGGTCAATGAAGATTGTTTATATTTAGATCTCCCGGACGACATTTTTGATTTTGCGTCCCTCTTCAATGGCAACTATGTGGACTTGGTACAAACAAAGAACGATACAGAGAAACACGACTTGATCAAAATTCGACTGATACCGCTCAACATGTCGCATATATTTCAGGTACATTTCTGTTGTTTTCATTTACGTCTGTTTGTTCACATTACAAGTCTGTATAAGTACTAATTTGTTAATGGAATAACTTACCTAGCCACTCATTAGCGTCTGGTTGTTCACATTACAAGTCTGTATCAGTACTAATTTGTTAATGGAATAACTTACCTAGCCACTCATTAGCGTCTGGTTGTTCACATTACAAGTCTGTATAAGTACTAATTTGTTAATGGAATAATTTACCTAGCCACTCATTAGCGTCTGTTTGTTCACGTCTCTAATCTCATTATATTAATACTACATATGACGTGCCTGTCCAGTAACTCATTCGCACGTGTTTAACAGTCGCAGATTTGAGCTCACAACGAAATACCAACCCATTTGTTTAACAGTCGCAGATTTGAGCTCACAACGAAATACCAACCCATTTGTTTAACAGTCGCAGATTTGAGCTCACAACGAAATACCAACCCATTTGTTTAACAGTCGCAGATTTGAGCTCACAACGAAATACCAACCCATTTGTTTAACAGTCGCAGATTTGAGCTCAAATACCAACCCATTTGTTTAACAGTCGCAGATTTGAGCTCACAACGAAATACCAACCCATTTGTTTAACAGTCGCAGATTTGAGCTCACAACGAAATACCAACCCATTTGTTTAACAGTCGCAGATTTGAGCTCACAACGAAATACCAACCCATTTGTTTAACAGTCGCAGATTTGAGCTCACAACGAAATACCAACCCATTTGTTTAACAGTCGCAGATTTGAGCTCACAACGAAATACCAACCCATTTGTTTAACAGTCGCAGATTTGAGCTCACAACGAAATACCAACCCATTTGTTTAACAGTCGCAGATTTGAGCTCACAACGAAATACCAACCCATTTGTTTAACAGTCGCAGATTTGAGCTCACAACGAAATACCAACCCATTTGTTTAACAGTCGCAGATTTGAGCTCACAACGAAATACCAACCCATTTGTTTAAGAGTCGCAGATTTGAGCTCACAACGAAATACCAACCCATTTGTTTAACAGTCGCAGATTTGAGCTCACAACGAAATACCAATCCATTTGTTTAACAGTCGCAGATTTGAGCTCACAACGAAATACCAACCCATTTGTTTAACAGTCGCAGATTTGAGCTCACAACGAAATACCAACCCATTTGTTTAACAGTCGCAGATTTGAGCTCACAACGAAATACCAACCCATTTGTTTAACAGTCGCAGATTTGAGCTCACAACGAAATACCAACCCATTTGTTTAACAGTCGCAGATTTGAGCTCACAACGAAATACCAACCCATTTGTTTAACAGTCGCAGATTTGAGCTCACAACGAAATACCAACCCATTTGTTTAACAACAAAACATACAAGTGCAAACGCAACCACTCATCTACCCACCAAGTGTACACACGCGACCACTCATCTACCCACAAAGTGTACACACGCGACCACTCATCTACCCACCAAGTGTACACACGCAATCACTCATCTACCCACCAAGTGTACACACGCGACCCCTCATCTACCCACCAAGTGTACACACGCGACCACTCATCTACCCACCAAGTGTACACACGCGACCACTCATCTACCTACCAAGTGTACACACGCAATCACTCATCTACCCACCAAGTGTACACACGCAATCACTCATCTACCCACCAAGTGTACACACGCAATCAATCATCTACCTACCAAGTGTACACACGCAATGACTCGTCTACCTGCTAAGTGTACACACGCAATCACCCATCTACCCACCAAGTGTACACATGCAATCACTCATCTACCTAACAAGTGTACACACGCAACTACTCATCTACCTAACAAGTGTACACACGCAATCACTCATCTACCCACCAAGTGTGCACACACAGCCACTCATCTACCCACTAAGTGTACACACACAGCCACTCATCTACCCACTAAGTGTACACACACAGCCACTCATCTACCCACTAAGTGTACACACGCAGTCACTCATCTACCCACCAAGCGTACACACGCAGCCACTCATCTACCCAATAAGTGTACACACACAGCCACTCATCTACCCACCAAGTGTACACACACAGCCACTCATCTACCCACTAAGTGTACACACACAGCCACTCATCTACCCACGAAGTGTACACACACAGCCACTCATCTACCCACTAAGTGTACACACACAGCCACTCATCTACCCACTAAGTGTACACACACAGCCACTCATCTACCCACCAAGTGTACACAAACAGCCACTCATCTAACCACTAAGTGTACACACGCAACCACTCATCTACCCACTAAGTGTACACACACAGCCACTCATCTACCCACCAAGTGTATACACACAGCCACTCATCTACCAAACCAAGTATACACACAGCCACTCATCTACCCACCAAGTGTACACACACAGCCACTCATCTACCCACCAAGTGTACACACACAGCCACTCATCTACCCACCAAGTGTACACACACAGCCACTCATCTACCCACCAAGTGTACACACACAGCCACTCATCTACCCACCAAGTGTACACACACAGCCACTCATCTACCCACCAAGTGTACACACACAGCCACTCATCTACCCACCAAGTGTACACACACAGCCACTCATCTACCCACTAAGTGTACACACACAGCCACTCATCTACCTAACAAGTGTACACACACAATCACTCATCTACCCACTAAGTGTACACACACAGCCACTCATCTACGCACTAAGTGTACACACACACAACCACTCATCTACCTAACAAGTGTACACACACAGCCACTTATCTACCCACCAAGTGTACACACACAGCCACTCATCTACCCACCAAGTGTACACACACAGCCACTCATCTACCCACCAAGTGTACACACACAGCCACTCATCTACCCACCAAGTGTACACACACAGCCACTCATCTACCCACCAAGGCCACTTATCTCAACTCCTTAATTGCTTCATCTACAGTAACCACGTAGTGTCAGTCATTTAAATAGAAGCTTTATACATCATCATCGACATCGTCATCATCATCGTTATCATCGTCATCATCATCATCAACAACATCATGTGCCATACCGGTTGGCTTAGGCGATCATGTTCTTCTACAGTCATCTATCCACAGTGCATCGTATCATTTCGTCTGTTAATTGTTTTCCATGCCATGACACCAAACTATTTAGCATCTTCTCTGTTTCTCGACCGTGATCTCTCATTCCCTGTATTTTACCAGTTGTAACCAAATATTCCAACTTTCCTCTTCTCACGATGTGCCCGAAAAGTGTTGATTGTTTCTTTCTGTTTTTTTTAATGAGCTCCCTTTTTGTGCTGGTCTCTTTGAGAATGTCATTATTGGTCTTTCTAGCTGCCCAGGGAACCGTCAACATTATTGGTCTTTCTAGCTGCCCAGGGAACCGTCAACATTAGTCAGAAATTCCATCTGTGTGATCTCCATCGTCTTGTCATTTGTCCACAGTACAACGGCAAAATACAAGTTTGATTGCATTGTCGGCGAATGTCCCACAACCGCTTTCATTCATTCACAACTCTCTCAACACTTATATCTTTATTGCACTATTTATGTGCACCATTTGCGGTGTGGCGGTGTCAAATGTAAAATAAATAAACAAAAGAATAGGTATTGCAAAAAGTAATTTTAATGCCATGAAAAATATACTAACAACAAAACAAATAATAGCAGGGCTGAAACTAAGAATGGCAAAATGTTACATCTTCTCAATGTTCCTGTATGGTGCAGAAACATGGACATTACACAAGAAAACAGAACAGAAAATTGAAGCCTTTGAAATGTGGTTTTATAGAAGAATAGGTAGAATTGGATGGAAACAAAAGATAACAAACGATGAAGTTTTAAAACAACTAAAAATAAAAAGCGAACTACTAAACACAATTAGAAAAAGACAAATGAAATTCTTGGGGCACGTTAAAAGACACAACAGCCTACTAAAAGTAATATTGGAAGGAAAAATGCAAGGTAAAAGAGGCACAGGCAGACCAAGATTAACATGGACGAGTAACATCAAAAGATGGACAAGTCAATCTATGACAATCTGCACCATCAAAGCAAGAAACAGAGTGAAATGGCGATCCATGGTAGCCAACCTTCGTTGCAGAGACGGCACTCGATGATGATGATGATGATGATGGGTGTCAAAAAGTTGTATTCAGTTTTATTTCCGGTATATTCAGAACCTTCACATTCATACAATTATCATTTATGAATCTTACTATCAATTATTCTCTCGATGTTTTTTCTTTTGATGAATTTTCCGCAATGTTCTTTTCTTATTTTTTTTTCCGCAGTGTTTCTACTGCTGTTTTTTTCCTGTGGTGTTTTTTTTCTGCAATGTTTTTTTTGCTGCTTTTTGTTTCTGCTGTGTTTTTTTCTGCAATGTTTTTTTTTCTGGGATGTTTTTTTCTGCAATGTTTTTTCCTGTGGTGTTTTTTTTTTCTGCAATGTTTTTTTTGCTGTTTTTTGTTTCTGCAATGTTTTTTTCCTGTGGTGTTTTTTTTCCGCAATGTTTTTTTTTGCTGTTTTTTGTTTCTGCGGTGTTTTTTTCTGCAATGTTTTTTTTTCTGGGATGTTTTTTTCTGCATTGTTTTTTTTTCTGTGGTGTTTTTTCTGTGGTATTTTTTTTCTGTGGTGTTTTTTTCTGTGGTATTTTTTTCTGTGGTGTTTTTTTCTGTGGTATTTTTTTCTGTAGTGTTTCTTTTTCTGCGATGTTTTTTCTGCTATTTTTTTTACTGCGATGGTTTTTGAGGCTCTGCACAGCTTGAAAGGCCAGATCCCAGGGCCGACCCTGAAGTTAGATTGATAGAACATTAGAAACTTGTATCTCCTCAACGCTAAACAGGACAAATGAGGAAGGAAAGAACAAGAAGAAAAAAAAAAGAAAAAAGATATTTGGAACAAACATGACACTACCGCCTCAGTGACAAACACTGGGGTACTTTTGCACAAATCAATTTGGGTGGTTGCATTGATAAATTCTCACTACTTAAACTATAGGCAATATATCATATTTATCTACCAAGACATTTACAAAGTCATTTAGTCAAACCGACTGACTCAGCAGGTCGGTAAGGGATAAATGTTTTATGCTCAGAGAAATCACAGAAGATGGAGATAGATAAATATTAAGTAGCAACCATCAATATATGCGGGGAAAAAGAAGCAGAACTTATGGAAAAAATCTTCATCCCAACGTTGTGCTACCAATGCAAGTCCTGGACCCTAGATGCAAGAACAATAAGAAAAATAGCCTCTACTGAGATGAAATGTGTTATAAGAATGGCAGGAAACAGTCTGAGAGATAAGATCAGAAATGAAGAACTGAGAAAAAAGCTGGGAATAGCCCCCTGCCATAGAATATATAAAGAAACAAAGATAAAATAGTTTGGCAACGTGACAAGGCAGAGCAATTAAAACACAACATAACTAGCCCAAAACAAACGCTGCGAGAATACCGGACCCAAGGGTCGACCATAAAAAAGATGGATCGATGGAATATTAGAAGCACTAGGAAAAATAACAGCAGCAGAGACGAACAGAAGAGCAAGATCCGCAAATTATATCTCCCCTCGACGCTAAAAGGCAAATGAGGAAGGAAAGAAGAAGAAGAAGAAGCAGATTAAGTGGTACCTCCACCAACACAATTTCCTATCAAATAACAAATACCTTCTAGATACACACTGACCTGTTGTATGGGAGCCAATTAACATCTCTTTGCCAGTACATCTCTCGGCACCGATCATCCAGCTATTTATAGAGCTGACTGTGTAAACATACCTACATTCTTCTGGTCGCATATCTGATCTGAATCGTGATGTTCTGATTGTCTTACATCATTCCTCTATCCTGCTGGTTTTATCTGCCGGCAGCACTTATACTTGATTGTTTCATCTTTGATCAGCGGGATTTGCACGATTTGATTGCAGGGATGTCCAGCTTGTTACGTGGACGAGAGCATAAATGGAGTGTACTACCGGCAGTATGTGGAGGTGTTCTCAGGCTATAGAAATGGTCTCTTTTACACGACTCCACACAACTTTACTGATTCCAACATGCCAGAGTTGGTATTTGTCTTTGTGTGGGGGGATCTTTGTTGTAGCTGTTTAATATAGGATTTGTGGTGTTTGTTTGAGGGAATCTTTGTTGTAACTGTTTAATATAGGATTTGTGGTGTTTGTTTGAGGGAATCTTTGTTGTAACTGTTTAATATAGGATTTGTGGTGTTTGTTTGAGGGAATCTTTGTTGTAACTGTTTAATATAGGATTTGTGGTGTTTGTTTGAGGGAATCTTTGTTGTAACTGTTTAATATAGGATTTGTGGTGTTTGTTTGAGGGAATCTTTGTTGTAACTGTTTAATATAGGATTTGTGATGTTTGTTGGGGGAATCTTTGTTGTAACTGTTTAATATAGGATTTGTGGTGTTTGTTTGGGGGAATCTTTGTTGTAACTGTTTAATATAGGATTTGTGATGTTTGTTTGAGGGAATCTTTGTTGTAACTGTTTAATATAGGATTTGTGGTGTTTGTTTATCTTTGTTGTAACTGTTTAATATAGGATTTGTGGTGTTTGTTTGGGGGAATCTTTGTTGTAACTGTTTAATATAGGATTTGTGATGTTTGTGTGGGGGATCTTTGTTGTAACTGTTTAATATAGGATTTGTGATGTTTGTGTGGGGGAGTCTTTGTTGTATCTGTTAATATAGGATTTGTGATGTTTGTGTATCTTTGTTGTAACTGTTTAATATTGGATTTGTGATGTTTGTATATGATAAGTTCAGAAATAGAGTAGATACATATGAAAACAGTGTTTGTGTAGTGGATAGATATATGAGGTTTGTGTGAGACGGGATAACTGAAACAGTGTTTGTATCTGATATAGATATATAGATAGATAGATAGATAGATAGATAGATAGATAGATAGATAGATAGATAGATAGATAGATAGATAGATAGATAGATAGATAGATAGATAGATAGATAGATAGATAGATAGATAGATAGATAGATAGATAGATAGATAGATAGATAGATAGATAGATAGATAGATAGATAGATAGATAGATAGATAGATAGATAGATAGATAGATAGATAGATAGATAGATAGATAGATAGATAGATAGATAGATAGATAGATAGATAGATAGATAGATAGATAGATAGATAGATAGATAGATAGATAGATAGATAGATAGATAGATAGATAGATAGATAGATAGATAGATAGGGAGGCAGGTAGATAGATAGATAGATAGATAGATAGATAGATAGATGGATAGATAGATAGATAGATAGATAGATAGATAGATAGATAGATAGATAGATAGATAGATAGATAGATAGATAGATAGGGAGGCAGGTAGGGAGGCAGGTGGGTTGGTAGGTGGGTTGGTAGGTGGGTTGGTAGGTAGGTAGGTATGTTGTAGGTAGGTAGGTAGGTAGGTAGTTAGGTAGGTATGTTGTAGGTAGGTAGTTAGGTAGGTATGTTGTAGGTAGGTAGTTAGATAAAGCAATGTGGACATTTTGTGTTGAAACAGGTGATAAGGGGGATATTCCAATGAATGTAGCAACGTATTGTAACTGTTTTACAGTCGCTGATATTTACTTCTCTTGACAGAGATTCAGTTACGATAGCAACCAAAGTTAACCCTTGATGTGTCTGTCCTCGTGATAACTGACTTATTTTAAATACAGCCCTAACAACGTGAGCGTTGACGCCATTGAGAAGTTACAGCTCAAAGATTTCACTGTAGATCCAACTTGTGGTGGAGAATTCCAAAAAGTAGAGCGGAATGTCTACGATGGAGGCAGAACAGATTGTATGCATTCTAACAATGGGGTAAGGGTTCAGATCTTATAATGTGACATTGATTAGTTTAATGACGATAGGAGCATGACTGAGGTAATAGCAGACTAACTATTCGTCTCGTTAAAGTGCAAAAACACCACAGTGTTTGTCTGATATTTTGTTAACATTTAGACATATAAAAGTATATTGTCATAATCATCAGGTGCCATGCCGGTTGGCGGAGGCGATCTTCTCACTCCAGATCTCTCGGTCCATCATGTATGGTATAACTTCAGTCGGGGATCTTTTATTAAACCACTTGGATAAGCTGTAAAATATTATTTCTTTCTTTGTTTTCCTCGGCTCTTCTTTCCATTCATCCTGCCTGTTGTTAAAATATTCTTAATGCCTTCTTTTCTCAAAATTTATTAAAACATTTTGTTTTTTTCCTATCCATGGAATTTGTAGCATTCTTCCGATAAATCACACCTCAGCTACGTTTAATGTTCTTTGTGTTGTCTTTGAGTTGTCTTTGTGTTGTCTTTGCGTTGTCTTTGTGTTGTCTTTGTGTTGTCTTTGTGTTGTCTTTGTGTTGTCTTTGTGTTGTCTTTGTGATGTCTTTGTGTTGTCTTTGTGTTGTCTTTGTGATGTCTCCACATCGAAGACCAGGAAAAAGATGGATCGATGGAATATTACAAGCACTATGCAATATGACAGCAGCAGAAGCGAATGGAAGAGCAAAAGACCGCAAATTATATCTCCCCTCGACGCTGAAAGGCGAATGAGGAAGGAAAGAAGACATAGAAAGTTGCTCCCATGGAGCGCCATTCATTCATTGGGTGCTGTCTCCACATCGAAGGTTGGCTACCATGGAGCGCCATTCATTCATTGGGTGCTGTCTCCACATCGAAGGTTGGCTACCATGGAGCGCCATTCATTCATTGGGTGCTGTCTCCACATCGAAGGTTGGCTACCATGGAGCACCATTCATTCATTGGGTGCTGTCTCCACATCGAAGGTTGGCTACCATGGAGCGCCATTCATTCATTGGGCGCCACACTGACAGTGTGGGTCGACACGAAGAAGGCTTTTGATAGGTTATGGAGAGAAGGATTAAAGCACAAGCTTCTCAGACTAGGCATCCAAGGCCGTTTATTAAATTGGTTGACACAATAACTGCAAGACAGAACAGTCAGAGTTCAAGCACATGGACAACTAAGTAAGAAAGCCAGAATTGAACAAGGTGGAGTCCTATCCCCGACGCACGTTTTAATTTTCATAAATGACATCATAAAGGACATTCCACCCAGAATACACTCAGTAATATACACAGACGACCTGGCGATATGGGCACGTAAAAAATCTATGTCATTGGCTAGCTCCAGAATGCAGGAAGCCCTAGGAAAACTTGAAAAATGGACGAACGCCTGGTTACTACCAATGAACGAAAAAAAAAACTACATATACAATTTTCAGCCTATCAAGAAACACACTTTCTGCAAAATTGAAGATAAAAGACCATACACTTCCCTTTGACCAAAACCCAACATATATTGACGTCACCATGGATCGCAGAATGACATGGATAAATCAGATAGACAATGCAAACAAAAGAGCCAGAAAACGAACAGATATTATGAAGAAATTGGCAGGAACGGACTGGAGAGCAGATCTTGAAACGACTATACGTAGGAATAATAAGACCAGTCCTAGAGTATGGAGTCACACCTGGGCTACAGCTTTCAAATCACACCTTAGCAAAATTGATAGAACACAAAACCAGGCTGCCCGTATCATCACTGCTGCTATGAAATCTACACATATCGAGCCTCTAGAAACAGTAACAGGTTTACAACCCTTAGAAGACAGACGGAAAACTAAAGTAATGCAACAAATGCAGAAATATAAAAGGCTCCCAAGCCACCCCATGCACCAAAGAATAACTGCTCTAGCGAGAGGTGAAGTGAAAATTGTCTTTATTTATTATTGTCCTGATTTATCCAGATGCTGCTTTCTAATAATTAAATGGCGATATTTGTATTGAATGTTGTATCAGTGATGTATTTGTTGGTTTTAATTCTGGTAAGATGATGGTTGAATGACTTTCGTTGTTTATTGTGTATACGACAGAGATGTTGACGCAACTTGTTTATTTAATGTGCATGTGACGCGGTGATGACGTCGTTGTTCATTGTTGGAATGTTGATAGCTGGGGTGATATGTACGTGGGGACTTGATAGTGGCAAGTGTTGCGTTCTCCTTCTTTTCTCTTTCTCACTGATACCTAAAAGGTGTCGTGGTTATATCATTTGTCGTTCTTGAGCTGCTCGAACTGTCTGAATTAGTGATTTTCCTTTGTTGTTACATGTCTCTGTCACTGCATCTATCCATGTTCTTTCCTCTTTCTCACTGATCCCTGAAAGGTGTCGTGGTTATATCATTTGTCGGTCTTGAGCTGCTCGAACTGTCTGAATTAGTGATTTTCCTTTGTTGTTACATGTCTCTGTCACTGCATCTATCCATGTTCTTTCCTCTTTCTCACTGATCCCTGAAAGGTGTCGTGGTTATATCATTTGTCGGTCTTGAGCTGCTCGAACTGTCTGAATTAGTGATTTTCCTTTGTTGTTACATGTCTCTGTCACTGCATCTATCCATCTTCTTCTGGGTCTTCCTCTTGGTCTTTTTCCGTGCATTCTTGAGGAGAACGCCTTTGATGGTGATTGGTGAGGATTCATTCTGACCACATGGCCAAACCATTTACGTTGTTGTTGTTCTATATATTCTTGGCAGGGCTTCGTTCCTACCATTTTTCTTATGGTTTCATTTGGTATTCTATCTCTTCTTGTGTTGTTTGTTACTTTTCACAAAAAGTGCTGGGTTAATTTTTGTCATTGTGACAATGATAGTTCCGAACGTTGTAATGATTGTTGTCATTGTGACAATGATAGTTCCGAACGTTGTAATGATTGTTGTCATTGTGACAATGATAGTTCCGAACGTTGTAATGATTGTTGTCATTGTAACAATGATAGTTCCGAACGTAGTAATAATTGTTGTCATTGTGACAATGATAGTTCCGAACGTTGTAATGGTTGTTGTCATTGTGACAATGATAGTTCCGAACGTTGTAATGGTTGTTGTCATTGTGACAATGATAGTTCCGAACGTAGTACTAATTGTTGTCATTGTGACAATGATAGTTCCGAACGTTGTAATGATTGTTGTCATTGTGACAATGATAGTTCCGAGTGATGTATTAATTGTTGTCATTGTGACAATGATAGTTCCGAACGTAGTAATAATTGTTGTCATTGTGACAATGATAGTTCCGAACGTAGTAATAATTGTTGTCATTGTGACAATGGTAGCTCCGAGTGATGTATTAATTGTTGTCATTGTGACAATGATAGTTCCGAACGCTGTAATAATTGTTGTCATTGTGACAATGATAGCTCCGAGTGTTGTAATCATTGTTGTCATTGTGACAATGATAGTTCTAAGTTTTGTATTAATTTGTAACAGTATAGCAAGTGAGAGCATGAGTCAGGTAACTTAACCAGTACCCATTTCTTTATAGACAATAGCAGTGACATATTATAGCGATCATCAGTAGTTAATGACAGAATACAAGTTAAGGGAATAGAAAGTTCATAGAGGGTAGTGGACGAAACCCACGGATGGTGGAAGTAAAGGAAAGGTAGAATGGTACTGGAAATAATCAGTTTAGAGAATGGGAATTTCCACGCAGCAGGTTGTGGAAATGGGGATAATAAGCGCATGTATTGACCGCATAGCTTTGGTCGTCCGATAAATAAGTTGACGTACAGCTACCAGTACAGGTCAAAGTCATGAAGTAATCATTATTTTGAAACTCAAAGAGGTCAAGACTGACCAGAGGTTATAGAGAAGTCATGAAAATAATTTGTTATTGTCAAATCGTGGGCATAGTTGAATTTTTGATCACAATGATGAGATGTAAAATTGGCGGTGGAATCATAGTTGTGAGAATTGATTGGCTCAAAGGGTTGCAAATTGTCATTTTGCGACAACTGCGACAATTTCATTGGCTGAAGATATATCACGCGAAGGATGATGTTGAAGTATTTAAACTTCGACACAATAGGTTTTAGAAAAAGTTGAGTCACAACTGATGTGAAGGCCCGTAATGTAGAGATAGTCAGGCCCGCAATGTAGAGATAGTCAGGCCCGCAATGTAGTCAGGAAAAGTTAGAACCAGGACAGAATTTTAGTCAGGAAGTTTAGTCAGGAAGAGTAGTTAGTAATCTTCAAGTAAAGTTAGAATTCTCCAAGTAGTAGACACAAGATTCAAGTAGTTAGGAATCTTTAAGTTAGTTGACAAGTTATGAAGGAATAGACTAGAGAATAGTAAGGATATCAGGGATTTAAGCAATTAATTCAGCTATGGTAAGACAGAACAAGTAAATAATGAACATATGAACTTTAGTTGCTGTGAAAGTGTTTTAAGAGTATTCCAAGTTGTGCTCATATTTCATAGACGATGTCGTAAGTAAGTTGTGTGAGATATCGAGAGACAGCCTCAAATAAAGTAATGTATAATATGTGCTTGTGGACTGTTCAATAGTCACCGGCGATAGTCTCTGAACATCCAGAATTAAAGAACACTTAATTCTAAAAGAAGTGTATTCACTATATATTGTATCACGTGCCAAGAAGAACATAAGAGTCAATAAACATGATTATGATTCATGTATTCTGAAATAGTCTGTCATGATTAACGTTGTGATCAATGTGATGTGACCTAACTCCAACCATAACATAACAAGAGAATGCTCACGTTCGCCCGATGACTAAAGTATTCTAGAGTATTCGTAGACTGTAGAATTCCTCTTTGTCATCCGTCCCCAAAAAGGACGTCAAGTGGACGTGTCTGCTTTGTGTTGTGGTTTGCAGTATAACTGTTATATTTGCGCCTTTCGACCCAACACATCCAACTTCAGCACGACGTTTTTGAGTACCGGGTTGTCTTCCCTCTTCGATCCCTGCTCGCTTGGCCAGACTAGACAGGTTAGTCTGTTACTGGAGGCACCACAGAGAGGTGGAGCAGGATCTGGATGGCTTTGGTTCACCGATCCTGGCGCAAGCCATCAGCTGTGGGTCGTTGACAACTTCCAGCTCTCAAACAAGAGAATAAATAAGATAAAATAATTACAACTCTTTAACAAACTGTTCTCATTGTAACAATGATAGTTCCGAGTGTTGAGTTCATTGTAACAATGATAGTTCCGAGTGTTGGGTTCATTGTAACAATGATAGTTCCGAGTATTGAGTTCATTGTAACAATGATAGTTCCGAGTGTTGAGTTCATTGTAACAATGATAGTTCCGAGTGTTGAGTTCATTGTAACAATGATAGTTCCGAGTGTTGAGTTCATTGTAACAATGATAGTTCCGAGTGTTGAGTTCATTGTAACAATGATAGTTCCGAGTGTTGAGTTCATTGTAACAATGATAGTTCCGAGTGTTGGGTTCATTGTTTCATTGTAACAATGATAATTCCGAGTGTTGGGTTCATTGTAACAATGATAGTTCCGAGTGTTGGGTTCATTGTTTCATTGTAACAATGATAGTTCCGAGTGTTGAGTTCATTGTAACAATGATAGTTCCGAGTGTTGAGTTCATTGTAACAATGATAGTTCCGAGTGTTGAGTTCATTGTAACAATGATAGTTCCGAGTGTTGAGTTCATTGTTTCATTGTAACAATGATAATTCCGAGTGTTGGGTTCATTGTAACAATGATAGTTCCGAGTGTTGGGTTCATCGTTTCATTGTAACAATGATAGTTCCGAGTGTTGAGTTCATTGTAACAATGATAGTTCCGAGTGTTGAGTTCATTGTAACAATGATAGTTCCGAGTGTTGGGTTCATTGTTTCATTGTAACAATGATAATTCCGAGTGTTGGGTTCATTGTTTCATTGTAACAATGATAGTTCCGAGTGTTGGGTTCATTATTTCATTGTAACAATGATAGTTCCGAGTGTTGGGTTCATTATTTCATTGTAACAATGATAGTTCCGAGTGTTGGGTTCATTGTTTCATTGTAACAATGATAGTTCCGAGTGTTGGATTCATTATTTCATTGTAACAATGATAGTTCCGAGTGTTCGGTCCATTGTTTCATTGTAACAATGATAGTTCCGAGTGTTGGGTTCATTGTTTCATTGTAACAATGATAGTTCCGAGTGTTAGGTCCATTGTTTCATTGTAACAATGATAGTTCCGAGTGTTGGGTTCATTGTTTCATTGTAACAATGATAGTTCCGAGTGTTGGGTCCATTGTTTCATTGTAACAATGATAGTTCCGAGTGTTGAGTTCATTGTTCCCATTCTGATCACGATTGTGTTAAGTTTTTGTGTTATGTCTTTCGTAATGACGTAAACAGTGTTAATTGTTCACTTTTCTCACAGCAATGATGATAGTGGCGCTGTCAATGTTTGTGATAACGAAAGTTATGAGTCTCGCGACATTGAGATGTAATAACTCTGTGATAACTTATATTCTTATATCTATAAACATAAATTAATAGTAATCGTATTTCAAGCAATGTCATAAAAGATAATAAAAATAATACTTTCTTCAACAGCATCATGACGTGTATGGCATGATGATAACATGCAAAAGTCTTCGCTTTACCCCTCCAGCATCGTCCAAGGAGACCACGACGCTTGCACCTTATGTACTCACACGTACCGGAAAGAAGTAAAGTGTGACACAACTAGCAAACAACATTTATCATAGACCATGACAAGATCAATGAAATCATTACGATATCTCGTTAATCGCCATCACAAAAACAGACACTCGATTTGTTAGGAACAGGGAGATAAGACTATAAAGTCGTCATCATCATCATTAGGTGCCATGTTTGCTGGTGTATCTGGACCTATCAATTCTGTTATTATTCTTACATCTTCATTCACTTAAGCTGTCCGCCACACTTTCTCTTTCCTCCCTGCTCCCAGTTCTTACCTTGATATATTCCAATTTGACACAATCTATTTCATCTTATTTCCATTGTCCAGTTCTTACCTTGATATATTCCAATTTGGCACAATCTATTTCATCTTATTTCCATTGTCCAGTTCTTACCTTGATATATTCCAATTTGGCACAATCTATTTCATCTTATTTCCATTGTCCAGTTCTTACCTTGATATATTCCAATTTGACACAATCTATTTCGTCTTATTTCCATTGTCCACTTCTTCCCTCGGTAGAGCTAACTGTGGAGACATAAGCGTCACACATCAACAGAGCTGTAAGTTGTCAGCGACCCACAACTGATGGCTTGCGCCAGTATCGGTGAACCAGAACCATCTTGACCTAACTCTTCCTCACCGTGGTGCCTCCAGAAACTATTTTTATTGTACACAGAGTATTCTTCTTAGGCATTTCTCTTCAAAAGAGTTTGGTTTTCTCTCAATCTCTGTGGGTGTTTTCCAGTTTTCACATACGTAGGTCTGTGTTGATACCTCGATTGAATTGTGTATTCTATGTTTGGTTTCCTTGCATAGTATTTTTTATTTCTTTATTTAGTCCATGTTTTTCTTTTTTAAATTAATGTCCTTCCAATGGTTGATGATTAAGAGATGTAACCTTTAGACATCGGGTGAGTGCAAACAAACGAAGGATCTCTAAATGTCACAATATATTCCAGCTACTCCTCTTTTATTACACTTGGAAAGATCAGGATTGTGTTTCTCCTGATGATAGTAATACGTTCTCCTGTTTTCTCCTGATGCTTGTAATAAGTTCTCCTGTTTTCTTCTGATGTTAGTAATACGTACTCCTGTTTTCTTCTGATGTTAGTAATACGTACTCCTGTTTTCTTCTGATGGTAGTAATACGTACTCCTGTTTTCTTCTGATGCTTGTAATAAGTTTCTATTGTTTTCTTCTGATGCTTGTAATAAGTTCTCCTGTTTTCTTCTGATGCTTGTAATACGTTCTCCTGTTTTCTTCTGATGCTTGTAATAAGTTCTCCTGTTTCCTTCTGATGCTTGTAATAAGTTTTGTTTTCTCCTGATGTTTGCAACCCGTATTTTTTTTTTTTTACTTTACTCATGAAATGTTGCAAGTTTCATTGTTTTCTCCTAACTTTTGTAATAAGCTTCCTTGTTTTCTCCTGAGTTTGTAATAAGTTTCTTTGTTTTCTCATAACTTTTGTAATAAGTTTCCTTGTTTTCTCCTAACGTTTGTAATAAGCTTCCTTGTTTTCTCCTAACTTTTGTAATAAGTTTCCTTGTTTTCTTCTAACTTTTGTAATAAGTTTCATTGTTTTCTCCTAACTTTTGTAATAAGTTCCCTTGTTTTCTCCTAACTTTTGTAATAAGTTTCCTTGTTTTCTTCTAACTTTTGTAATAAGTTTCCTTCTTTTCTCCTAACGTTTGTAATAAGCTTCCTTGTTTTCTCCTAACTTTTGTAATAAGTTTCCTTGTTTTCTTCTAACTTTTGTAATAAGTTCCCTTGTTTTCTCCTAACTTTTGTAATAAGTTTCCTTGTTTTCTTCTAACTTTTGTAATAAGTTTCCTTCTTTTCTCCTAACGTTTGTAATAAGCTTCCTTGTTTTCTCCTGAGTTTGTAATAAGTTTCCTTGTTTTCTCCCAACTTTTGTAATAAGTTTCTTTGTTTTCTCCTAACTTTTGTAATAAGTTTCCTTGTTTTCTTCTAACTTTTGTAATAAGTTTCCTCGTTTTCTCCTAACTTTTGTAATAAGTTTCCTTGTTTTTTCCTAAATTTTGTAATAAGTTTCCTTGTTTTTTTTCCTAAATTTTGTAATAAGCTTCCTTGTTTTTCCTAACTTTTGTAATAAGTTTCCTTGTTTTTCCTAACTTTTGTAATAATTTTCCTTGTTTTCTCCTTTTCTTTGTTGAAGATTTTCCTGTTTTTGACTTAGCCCCTTTTAGTGCCACATTTTTATCCCTATGCCTCATTTTTAGATTGGTAATGTCACTCTTTCCAGCCGTCCATGGTATTTTTGACAATCTTTTGTAAAACCATGTTTCTGTTTCTCCTATGTCCGATAGTTGTGAACGCACTTATCAACCAGTAACACTGTACATCACTGAAGAAACACAATCTTTGTCTCTCCCGTCTGTGGTCAAAGATTGCTTCCATAAGATGTATGTTTATTTCCTCTTTTGGAAATATTATTTATAACATTCCACGAATTCTCATCTCCCCAATGACGTCACAATGATATTGCTGCTGATGTCACCGACAGCCATCTATAGATTTCCAAAGGCCTACGGGTTGACTGGAAATTCCCAGTAAGCCTCCAACTAGCTTGACGTTTTCAGCTTTGCGAGCAGGGATGGTTGTGGCGTCTCCCTTGTTTAGCTCCTCATTGTCACATAAATTGAAAGCCCACCCGCTGAGGGGGACCACCCAAAGGTTGTGACGATTTCAGCATTGCAAGAAGAGACGGCTGTATGTAAAATGACGTCAGCCGTGTAAAGCTAACATAAGTGATGACGTCACAAGCTTCGGGTGCCGTCTGGGAAATCCTATCAGCCCTTCGGCTTTTATCATCATCATTATTATCACTATCATCATCATCATTATTATTATTATTATCAATATCATCATCATCATTATTATCATCATCATCATCATCATTATTATCATTATTATTATCATTATTAGTATCATCATTATCATTATCAATATCAAGTACCGGGCCTGCCGGCGTAAGTGATCACATCTCTCCATAACTTTCGATCTCGACAGTTATTTATCATTTCTGTAGTTGACCTTCTGCCAAGCCATTCTCTTAAACTGTCTGGTATATTTTCTATTTGCTTCCCTCTATCTCTTCGTCCCTCAATTTTCCCAGTTGTTACAATATATTCCAGTTGTTCTCTTCTCATTACATGGCCAAAAAATAATGATTTTTTTCTTCCTAATGTGGGTATTAGCTCCCTTTCTACTTTGGCCTCTTTCAGAAAGTTTTCATTACTCTTCCTAGTTGTCCACTGTATTCTCAACATTGGTCTGTAAAATCACATTTCTACAGCCTGCAGTGATTATCTTGTCTGTTTCTCCACAATTTTCTTGTTTAGCTTTCAATGTAGGTGACAATTTAACTCGCATAGCTGGCACGCTGGATGGAGGTTTCCGGTTTTATCTTGTGTTCGTAAGTCTTTGCAAATCTATAGATGGCTATGATGACACCCACAGCCATACTTCATCAACTGTAACACAACCAACCAACTACATAGATGGTCCGGGAACAGAAAATAAAATCGGAAAATAGTCAAACCAGTGTGACGTGTTCAGCAACAGAAACTATTGACATTGATACTCTAACCACAACCGCTCCTACTCGCAGAGCTGGACACGTCACGGTAGTTTAAGAGCTTTCCGATCTTATTCTATGCCCGCTGGCCATCTATATAGTTGGCTGTGGCTGTAACATCTGAATATAATGTTTTATGTTCTCTTGTTAATCGCAGATATGAAGCCAGGAACCTACCTGATGGTTGTAGTGATTCGTGTGACAGACAAGAGTGAGCCTGGGCCAACACAGACATGTCTTTGGTGTTGTCGTTCTATTAAATCATCGAGCATCGTTGTTGAAGATATTTAATGTGTTGTTGTTGTTGTTACTGTTGTTGTTGTTGTTGTTGTTGTTGTTGCTGCAGTTGTTGTTGTTGCTACTGTTGTTATTTTTGTTGTTACTATTGTTGTTGTTATTGCTGCAGTTGTTGTTGTTGCTGTTGTTGTTGTTGTTGTTGTTGCTCCAGTTGTTGTTTTTGTTGTTGATCCAGTTGTTGTTGTTGTTGCTGATGCTGTTGGTATTGTTGTTGTTGTTGTTGCTGCTGCTGTTGTTGTTGATGTTTTTGCGGCTGCTGTTGATGTTGTTGTTGTTGCTCCAGTTGTTGGTGTTGTTGTTGCCGCTGTTGTTGTTGCTGTTGTTGTTATTGTTGCTGCTGTTGTTGTTGTTGTTGTTGCTGTAATTGTTGTTGTTGTTGTTGCTGTTGTTGTTGCTGTAGTTGTTATTGTTGTTGCTGTTTTTTGTTGTTGTTGGTTATTGGTTATTGGTTATGGAAAGCCTCGGTATCACTGCATACGAATTAAAATCCATAATTGCTCAACCGCCCGTGCCAGTGGAATCATCCGAATTACTAACTCATCTCCCAAACAAAGAAAGGTAACTGTAGTCCCCATCGTAGCAGTCTCAGCACACGCCAAAAGACATAAGGCGAAACCGCGCAGAAAGTGAACATAGCCAACTGTTCACTGTCATACGATATCATCATTCATCGTAAACAAGCGGGATATCGAAACAGGATCAAAACGGATGAGACACACCGCTCACGGTGTGCACAGAGCACTTAACTCAGTAGCTCCTGCAACAAGCCGGACTTGGAATATGAGGAAACTGCAAGAAGGAACACTTTTCAGACATAGCCTTCAATGGTTCCTGCCGCCTATCCACCATATACCATGGACGTTCGCGTCCTCCCGAAAATGATGATCGTCGTAGCACTTGATGATGTTAGGCCGTCATTGATGACTCCAATTCCAAACATATAGACACACAGTGGTGGTAAGTTATCATTTCCAATCCAACAGAAGCCACCTGACCTGTAGTTAGTAAAACCACATAGAGAATATGGTTTTGTGACCTTCACTGATTCGCTCTTAGATGTGAATGTGTAGTTTACACAAGAGGAGAAGTTTTCAACTACAGTGATCCCATTTAAGGCAATTCTGGGATAGCAAGGCAAGTCTCCTTTATAGCAGCAGAACTTGATGATGTTCTCTGCCCCTGTTGTTGATGTTGTTGTTGTAATGTGTATCCACAATAAATAAAACAGTCGCTTTTTTTACTTTTACTTTTAAAATGAGACAAACCGTGCATATTGTAAAATGTTTAACAGTTCTATAACCACTTTCCAATGTTCCTTATTCAAATGGAGAAATAATGTATATTTATTAATAAAATGGGAGCCACGATAGCTCAGTGGTCAGTGAATTGGACTACAAGGGACAAGAGGTAGGGTTCGATTCTAACAGACGGCTTCCGGGTTCACCCAGCCTTAAATGGGTACCGAATATTTTTCTGGGAAAGTAAAGCGGCACAGGCGTAATACCAACCACATTACTCCAAAAATCGTGAGCTGAAGGTCTGTAAAATGTATGATCACTAACACCATATTCCCTATACGCCACTGGCTTGACGGGGCTCTTTACTTTACTTTTTGTGTCATGGCATGGAAAACAATCAACAACAGAATTGATACGATGCAGTGTGGATGGATGATTATGGAAGAGCATGATCGGCTACGCCAACCGGTATGGCACATGATGATAATAATGATGAAACTTGCAGGAGCAGCATCCAGGTTTTATTGCACTCTCTCTTATATTTTAACTACAAATATCTTTTTAACGTGCGCGATTGCACACGGAACATCCTGTTTATGCCGTTATCGTAGAGGGCTAGACATCGGATCTCATTACTCAGAAACCAGGGAGTGGAATGTCACATCTGAACCGCGGATTAAGCAGACAGATTGGTTCTATCGGTTATGGAAGGCCTCGGTATCACTGCAAAAGAATTGAAATCCATAATTGCTCAACCGCCCGTGCCAGTGGAATCATCCGAATTACTAACTCATCTCCCAAACAAAGGAAGGTAACTGTAGTCCCCATCGTAGCAGTCTCAACACACGCCAAAAGACATAAGGCGAAACCGCGCAGAATGTGAACATAGCCAACTGTTCCCTGTCATACGATATCATCATTCATCGTAAACAATTGGAATATCGAAACATGATCAAAACGGATGAGACACACTGCTCACGGTGTGCACAGAGCACTTAACTCAGTAGCTCCTGCAGCAAGCCGGAAGCAGACAGATTCATAGAAAAGAGAATACACGGAGAAAGAAAAGAAAAAAAATAACATTTCTAGGCGCGCTGTAAAATCTGTAGTCAGCTATGACTGACGGAGGATACCACTTTATCTGCTTCTTCTTGTTCTTTCCATCCACATTTGCCTTTCAGCGTTGAGGGGAGATATAATTTTATTACTTTTGTTTTTCCGTTCGCCTCTGTCGCTGTTGTGTTTCCTACTGTTTCTAATATTCCACCAATCAATTCTTTTCGTGGTCGGCCCTTAGGTGTGGTGTTCTCGCAACGTTTATTGAAGGCACGTTGTGTTGTGTTTTGATCTTTCCTCCTTTTCACGTGGCCAAGCCATTTTATCTGTGGTTTCTTTATATATTCTATGGTGGTGGTTATTCCTAGTTTTGTTTTCTCAGTTCTTCATTTTTGATCTTATCTCTTAGGCTCTTTCCTGCCATTCGTCTAACACATTTCATCTCAGTAGAGGTTATTTTTTATCGTTCTTGCATCTAGAGTCCAGGACTGGCATTGGTAGCACAACGTTGGGATGAAGATTGTTTTGTAGAGTGCTCGTTTTGCCTCTAGAGTTATTTCCTTGTTGGACAATAGTGGTGTTAGCTGTCCAGTGATTTGACAAGCTTTGTTGCATCTTGACTCCATTTCTGCTGTTTACCATTTATATGAATTACTCTAATGTTGGACAAAGCTAATGAGGTAGATCGCCTGCTGGCGTAGATGATCATGTCTCTCCATAACTTTCGATCTCAACAGTTATTTATCTTTTCAATATATTCTAGCTGTTCCCTTCTCATTACATGACCAAACAATTATAATTGTTCCTTCCTAATATGGAATATTAACTCTCTTTTTGCTTTGGCCTCTTTCAGAACATTTTCATTACTTTTCTTAGCTGTCTATGGTATTCTCGACATTCTTATAACCAAATTTCTACAGCCTCCGGTGATTTTCCTGTCTGTTGTCCTATTGTCCATGATTCACATCCACATGTTAAGACTGGCTCTACATAACATTTAAGAAGGTTAACGAACTGTGAACAAACATTTATGTTCAAACCCTTGAAAACATTTTCAAAAATCTGCCAACTCGCAGCAATATCATATATCGTGTTGTTCAATGTAAACATTGCTTAGTCCATAGCTCGAATATAAATAAGCTGCCATTTTGGTGCGTCCCTGACGTCATCTCCATCTTCGCTGTAGATAAAGTCGTTAATTCGATGGCTTCGTTTCAGACGTTTGGGACGTTGGTAGCTAAGGACCTAACTTGTGCAAACGGATGGCATTGGCAAGGATCATTTTGAATCTATGAAGTGGGGCTCATTGTGTGTTTAACTTAAAAGCATATGTGCTTTTTAACCAAAGACCTTTTTTTGGGGACTCAATGAAGATATCCCCGATGAAAGAATAAACTGTACTATTAGTCCCATAAATGATTCGCTTCCAGAGGTTTATGATGTAAACAAAGCAGTTTTGTCCTTGCAAGTGAATAATGTCCACACCTATAATTGGTCAGGATTGTGTAGCAGCAGCAGCTTTATAGCGAACACAGAAAACATTACAGGATTGTGCTGTTCTGAAACAGCTATGCCATGCTACCCTAGAATTGCCTTTAATGGGATTACTGTGACCACAAACCACTCTCCATGTGTATGCCACATATTTACACCCCAGAAAGAAATACTAAATATAACAACATCATGTGCCGTCTGTGATATTAATGACCACAGACCAGGAGCCTCCAGTATGATTGATACAACTGTTGCACTAAGCATTTCATCAGCAGAGCCATATCTATGGAATGTTAATCTGACATTGTTCTTGAATGATATCCAAGTTAATGAGACATCAGAATCGTGTGGCGGCAGCTACAAGAAGGGAGCGGAGAACATCAAGTTCTGCTGCTATAAAGGAGACTTGCCTTGCTATCCCAGAATTGCCTTAAATGGGATCACTGTAGTTGAAAACTTCTCCTCTTGTGTAAACTACACATTCACATCTAAGAGTGAATCAGTGAAGGTCACAAAATCATATTCTCTCTGTGGTTTTACTAACTACAGGTCATGTGGCTTCTGTTGGATTGGAAATGATAACTTACCACCACTGTGTGTCTATATGTTTGGAATTGGAGTCATCAATGATGGCCTAACATCATCAAGTGCTATGACGATCATCATTTTCGGGAGGACGTGAACTCCCATGGTATATGGTGGATAGGTGGCAGGAACCATTGAAGGCTATGTATGAAAAGTGTTCCTTCTTGCAGTTTCCTCATATTCCAAGTCCGGCTTGTTGCAGGAGCTACTGAGTTAAGTGTTCTGTGCACACCGTGAGCTGTGTGTCTCATCCGTTTTGATCCTGCTTCGATATCCCGCTTGTTTACGATGAATGATGATATCGTATGACAAGGAACAGTTGGCTGTGTTCACTTTCTGCGCGGTTTCGCCTTATGTCTTTTGGCGTGTGCTGAGACTGCTACGATGGGGACTACAGTTACCTTTGTTTGTTTGGGAGATGAATGAGTAATTCGGATGATTCCACTGGCACGGGCGGTTGAGCAATTATGGATTTTAATTCGTTTGCTGTGAAACCGAGGCCTTCCATAACCAATAACAATAACAATAACATTTAAGAACTTCTTTTCTTGTTTCTATTGTCAAAAATGTGTTGTATAGTATCTTCCTCATTTTTTAGAAAGCTGCCTTTGCCTGAGCCATTCTGCATCTCACCCCTGTTGTACATTTATCGTCTGATGTTAACAATGTTCCCAAATATTTAAATTCTGTACCTGTTTTATTATTGTTCAACTGGCGATTCATGATTGTACAGAGAAATTACGACTACGGTTATCTGTTGCCTTCCGTCGGATTATTTACGTTTGGCTCCGCTAGCTATATGTGACAGTGTGACTCATCCATGTAGGATAATGAGAGGTAGAGGAGGAGAATAAAGAAACCATACGCCGACGATGAAAGGTAGAATAATGTTGGATGACTCAGTTGTTAACCGCATCTCAGGAGTTAATAGCAGTAACACAAATGGTAGCGACCAATCGAATCGACAGGTGGGTGAAAGGAACAGGATGGTCAGCGCTCGCTCGGGGTGAGTTATTAGGAATTGAGAGGGACGTACTAAAAGACATTGGCCTGGGAAATTCCAGGTGAGGTCAGAGATGTGTCACGAGTGGACTAAGGCAGGATGAGTCATTAGAGAGAGTATATAAACTCGAGACTGGACAGACAGGGGAGAGATTATTTTTGAGCCATACCGGACAGGCAGAGAGCAAAGACAGTGAAAATGCAGTGAAGTAGGTAGATGCCTGCCTCTAGGCACATGTTAGAGTTAGGACTTAGAAAATGTAACAGTACGTTTAGAGAATATTGTGATAATCGAATTAAGAAAGTAAAATAGTGTAAAGCAGTCCAACTGTAGCAACTAGAGATCAAGTCGGGTTACTACGTAGGGAGGTCAAAAAGTAATGCACACCAATTTTTTTCTCGGAAACTATTCGGGCAAAATGTGTGAAATTTTCACAGATTGTAGCTGAACATCCCCTTTACACTACCTATTTTTCAACATAATCTCCGTCCAAGCGTATTGCCTTACGCCAACGCGAAACTAGGTCATGAATGCCTCGTTTGTACCAAGTTTTGTCCTGCTCGCGTAGCCATTTTTTAACTGCACGGATCACACCCTCATCATTGTCAAAGTGTGTCCAACGCAAGAATTTTTTGAGTGGTCCAAACAGATGGAAATCTGAGGGAGCCAGATCAGGGCTGTAAGGAGGATGGGGCAGTACAGTCCAACCAAATTTGTTGATTGCTTCCCGTGTTACCAGACTTGTGTGAGGGCGTGCATTGTCATGTTGAAGCAACAAATCTGCAGATGGCTTATTAGGCCGAACTCTGTGGAACCGATTTTTGAGTTTTGTCAGTGTATTGATGTAAGCTGTCGAGTTGATTGTCTCACCTCTTGTCATTACATCAACAAGAATCACACCATCAATGTCCCAGAAGACAGTGATCATCACCTTTTCGGCTGATGGAGATGTTTTGAATTTTTTTCTTTTTGGTGACTGCGGATGATGCCATTCCATTGACTGCATTTTTGTTTCAGGCTCATAATAATGTGCCCACGTTTCGTCACCGGTAACAATTTTTGACAAAAACATTTCTCATTCAACACCGAAACGCTCCAACAATTCAGAACAGAATGTTTTCCTTTGAACTCTGTGATCATTTGTTAGGCACCGAGGAACCCATCGAGCGCAAATCTTTGAATATCCGAGAGTTTTAAAAATTGCGATTGCACTTCCCTTGCTGACTGTAAGCTGCAATGCCAATTGCTGACTAATGATACGCCTATCCTTACGAATAATGGCATCAGCCCGGTTTAACATGTCTGTGCTGGTAGCCGAGGCAACACGTCCAGAACGCGGTAAATCATGCAGCTCCACTAGTACACTTTCTGCAGCTTTAATTCTCTGAACCCAGCGACTAACTGTGCTCCTATCGACTGCAGAACATTAGTACACTACACACAGTCGTTTATGAATGTTTGCCACAGTTTCTTTTTCCGCAACCAGAAATTCTATGACAATTCGCTGTTTGTAACGGACATTGTTGACAAGCTCCATTTTAACGGTTCATAGATTGCGTAATATTTATCAGAATGCTGTGCAATTTGGTACACATAATTGGAACATGTCATATTCCAAGTGTGCAAAATTTCATATTCCTATCTTTATTATTAGCCGAGAAAAAAATTGGTGTGCATTACTTTTTGACCTCCCGTAATAGTAAGTTCCTCAGAATCGCCAGATAGAAAGATGCATATATTACAAAGAACTATATACCATCAAAAAGTTACTGACAATTAATTATCTCCTGTCGACAATGTCAGGTAACACAGTTTTGCAAGAATATATATGAAACATGTTGAGTGAATCAGAGACATTGTCAAACTATTGTAAACAGTAGAAATCTTCAATAAAGACTTTGTTGATACTTGTTCGAAAACTGTAATTTGAGTTGTGAGTGTCAATATAGATATATGAGCGAAAGCAACAAAATATGAAAGAGCTGATGATAGATCAACAAGATATGAAAGAGCTGATGATAGATCAATAAGATATGAAAGAGCTGATGATAGATCAACAAGATATGAAAGAGCTGATGATAGATCAACAAGATATGAAAGAGCTGATGATAGATCAACAAGATAACCAGATATCAAATCGACAATAAGAGATTCATCAACAAAACTCAACTACAAAAGCAAGAGCACTGCCACACTTTGACTAAAAAAAAGTCTCTCCCACAAGGCAGTGAGGTTGTTTTACTTCAGCTTTCCCTCCCTTAGCCTGTTACTCTCCCGAGTATACCCGCAAGCCAGCAGGACAGCCGTAGGTTGTACTGTTTAATGCATACAGTAGCAGGTAAAATTACCTGACCTGACATCATATAAACGATAACATTCTATTAATTTAGACATTGTTTGATAGTTTATTCCAGCGACTATACAGCGACCTCGTTAATGGCAAATATTTGTGTTATTGCTGTGTTAATATTTCAAGATAAAGGTAAAGGTAAAGTACGAGACTTGAACCGGCGTCTTAGCACGCGAGTTTACACCCATATGTGCTCGGCCGCCTATCCAGAAATATTTCTGGATGTATGTCAATACGAGCATACTGTAAGTGCTAACAGATGGAGCTTACTATAGGTCTAACTATCCGACATGAGATCATAAATTAACTTGCTACATCCAGTGTTGTATGTAAATTATTTTAGTCAAAAAATAACAAAGTTCACGAAAATAAACATATTCATTAACAGTCGTGTCGCGCAGCGTATGCGAATAGTAGAGGACAGAATGACATACAGTTAGTGGCAATGTATCAATAAAAAAAAGTAAAGTAACCCCGTCACGTCAATTGGCGTATAGGGAATATGGTGTTAGTGACCAAAAATTTGACAGACCTTCAGTACATGATTTTTGGGGTTATGTGGTCGGCATTACGCAAGTACCGCTTTACTTTCCCAGAAAACAGAAAAAAATCCGGTACCCATTAAAGCCTGGGTCAACCCGGAAGCCGTCGGTTGGGATCGAACTCTACCTCTTGTCCTTTGTAGTGCAGTTAACTAACCACTGAGCTATTACGGCTCCCGCAATGTATCAATGTCTGTGTTTAGATATACGAATATCAGAACTTCCCCTCACTCAACCACAATACTTTCTCACTCACTCACCCACAATACTCTCCCTCACTCAGATCCCAATACTCTCTCCCTCACTCACCCACAATACTCTCCCTCACTCAGACCCTAATACTCTCTCCCTCACTCGGACCCCTATACTCTCTCCCTCACTCAGACCCCTATACTCTCTCCCTCACTCAGACCCCTATACTCTCTCCCTCACTAAGACTCCAATACTCTCCCTCTCACTCACTCATTATACTCCTCTCTCATTCAACGCTATACATTCTACCTCACTCACCCCCAATACTCTCTCCCTCACTCACCCACTACAGTCTCCCTTACTCATCCACTACACAGTCTCCCTCATTCATCCACTATAAAGTCTCCCTCACTCACCCACTACACAGCCTCCCTGACTCACCCACTACACAGTCTCTCTCACTCACCCACTACAGTCTCCCTCACTCACCCACTACAGTCTCCCTCACTCATCCATTACACAGTCTCCCTCACTCACCCACTACACAGTCTCCCTCACTCACCCACTACAGTCTCCCTCACTCACCCACTACAGTCTCCTTCTCTCATCCATTACGCAGTCTCCCCCACTCACCTACTACAATCTCCCTAACTAATCCACTACACAGTCTCCCTCACTCATCCACTACACAGTCTCCCTCACTCATAACTTTGACTAGCTACATTTCCACTATCAAGTCAACTCTCCCCTAACTAAACAAGCTATGCACAATCCTACATCAAAGCAGGGAGGTCAACGTCAGGATGGAAATTAAAAAGAAGGAATAAGTGGTATGGTAACAGCTTTACGAAGGTGAGAAACAAAACAAAAGTAGAACGATGTTTCGGCCAAATAGCCTTTCAACTGGAACAATAAGCAACAACACACAAATATATTTGAGGATATAACCAGAAATCTACTTACGTTATCCAAAGTTAGAACCAGCTTTAAGTCCAGACGTCGATGGTATATGATCTTTTTCTTCAGCTACACATCAGGTATATCGACCATGCATGTACAGCAACCCCTAGAGAAAGGGCCAAGACAAAGAAATGCTTACAGATACAGGAAAATGCGAAGTTGATCAACTACAACGGGTACCCTGCGCGTACTAACCCTCGTTCATTTTCCTATTGGCCACAGCGCAATATGCAGGGAGGGTATTTTTATTTTTCATTACAGTTAGAAATTATTTTGTTTGATATATTTCAATATAAGTTTGCTATGTAGGTCTAATATTGTTTACTGACATATCTGTGTGTGTCATTTATTGTTTCTGCTGAAGACCTATTGAGCCGAAACGTCGTTCAAATTTGTGTCATCCATTAATTACGTAAAGCTTTACTCACACAATATTTGTCCCTATATTCTTTCTATTTCTCAAACATTTGTATTGCAACAAGAAATGGGGAAGAAACGAGAGCAAAGTTGAAAACAGATGCAACAAAGGAAATCAAATAAAGAGACAAACATGGCATTTAATTATAATAAAAAAGAAAGAAACATGCAATGATGGACACAAAAAGATATATTACTGCTCAGTATTTCTTTCAACGGTGTGCTGCTAACAGTGTCAAACGTGGACATTAACAGAGAAGGGAGAAAGAATTATCCAAAACTAGGGAATTAGGATGGATTCACAAATAGTGAATGTGGCAATAAAATACTAAATAAGAGATGAAGAAATGAGGAACAGAGTGGGAGAAACAGAGTGGGAGGAACAGAGTTGGAGGAACAGAGTGGGAGGAACATCAGTTCTGAGCTTCATTCAGAGACAACAAATTAATTGGTTTGGTCACATCACGTGGTAACCGGCAAACAGCCACTAGAAGCATTAAGAAAAAGATGCAGCAAGAGAGGAGCTTGGAGAAGACACCTCGAATGATGGACAAACAAAATATCTGACGTCACACAAAGCAATATGTAAGTGACGAACTATGTCTCTCCTCTTCTGAAATACAAAGAGTATAAAGAACAATACAAGCTTTGAGCAAAAGGAAAAAAATATTGCAAAGAGCAATAAAGGGAGCTTGTCGCTGCTAAGGTTGTTGATATTTCACGGAACGTGCTAACCTGTGTCAGTACAAACCATTAGTCCACACTGAGAAGGTGACACATAACTAATTAAGGGAGGAAGTATTGTTTTGAATTCGGACATAGGCCTTGTAGAAAGGTGCGTCAGAGACGATAGTGGGCTAGGTTGGGTAATAATATTTTATCTAATTTTTTATGTTAAAGTAGAAGAGAATTCACACAGCATTTCCTATCTCCACTCATCACACATCATTACCTGTGAAAACACTATATACAGCTGTTATTGACTAAGAAAAGGTGTTCGATAGGGTGGACAGGGAACAATTGTGGTCCGTACTGTCCTTTTATAGAGTGAGTCACCACCTAGTAGAGATATGCAAGAGCCTCTATGAAAGTAGTCGCTCTACAGTAAGATCTTCAGCAGGCTACTCTAAACACTTCACCATTAACTCCGGAGTAAGACAAGGCTGCGTGCTTTCCCCTTTACCTTTCATCACATATATGGACAATATATGCAACTTAGCATGCCCAATGAAAGGAAGTATACCAACAAGGATGATAACAAGCGATAACACAAAAGAGAACAAAATATACGTACCAGAAAACAGCAGAAGAGAGGAAGAAATAAATGAAATACTATTTGCAGACGACCAAGTTCTGATACATGAAACAACTGAGGGCCTGCAAGAACATATCAACAGGCTAAACAACACTTGTAAACAATACAACATGAAGATCAACATAAACAAAACCGAAGTAATGACAATAACGAGAAAGAAAGAAAAACTAAACATCATAAATGATAATACGACTTTGAAGCAAGTAGACAATTTTAAATATTTGGGTAGCACGTTAACACAAGACAATAACCAAGAGACAGAGATAGATATAAGGTGTAACAAAGCATGCCAAGTTATAGGCCAAGTATCAACACTATTGAAAAACAAAGCAATAACTACGGAAGCAAAAAAGGCAATATACAAATCAATTTTTCTACCAACTCTGTGTTATCAGTGCCAGAATTGGACGCTGGACTCTAGAACAATAAGGAAGATAACGACCACCGAAATGAAATGTGTCAGAAGAATGACAGGAAACAGCTTAAGGGACAGAGTAAGAAACACTGACCTGAGGAAGAAACTCGAAATTGAACCAGCCATCGAATACATAAAGAAACAACAGATAAATTGGTTCGGCCACCACATAACAAGAGCCATAAACAAATGCTACGAAAACGACAGATTAAGAGGAAGACCGAGAACGAGATGGATAAAGGGAATACTAGAGTCACTAGGAGGGATAACACCAGAAGAGGCCAACAGAAGAGCAAAGAATCGCAGATTGTATCTCCCCTCGACGCCAACAGCAATAGAGGAAGGATAGAAGAAGAAAACAAGAGATAGAAGACAACATCATTACCGACATACACTCATCACGCCTCATTACATATCTCCACTCATCACACCTCATTACCTATCTTCACTCATCACACCTCAATACTCATATCCACTTATCACACGTCATTACATGTCTCCACTTATCACACCTCATTACCCATCTCCACTTATCACACCTCATTACCCATCTCCACTTATCACACCTCATTACCCATCTCCACTCATCACCCCTTACTACCCATCTCCACTTATCACACCTCATTACCCATCTCCAGTTATCACACCTCATTACCCATCTTACTTATCACACCTCATTACCCATCTCCAATTATCACACCTCATTACCCATCTCCACCTATCACACCTCATTATCTATCTCCACTAATCACATCCCATTACATACCTCACTCATCACAACTCATTACATATCCCAACTCAACACACCTCATTATCCATCTCCACTTATCACACCTCATTACCCATCTCCACTCAACACCCTTACTACCCATCTCCACTTATCACACCTCATTACCCATCTCAAATTATCACACCTCATTACCCATCTCCACGTATCACACCTCATTACCAATCTCCACTTAACACACCTCATTACATATCTCCACTCACCACACCTCATTACATATCTCCAATCATCACACCTCATTACCCATCTCCACTTCTCACACCTCATTACCCATCTCCACTTATCACACCTCATTACCCATCTCCACTCATCACACCTCATTACCCATTTGCACTTATCATACCTCATTACCCACCTCCACTCATCACACCTCATTACACATCTCCACTCATCACATCGTATTACACATCTCCACTCATCACACCTCCTTACATAGCTCCACTCATCATACCTCATTACACATCTCCACTCATCACAGATCATTACACATCTGCTCTTATCATACCTCATTACACATCTCCACTCATCACACCTCATTACATATCTCCACTCATCACACCTCATTACATATCTCCCCTCATCACACCTCATTACACATCTCCACTCATCACACCTCATTACATAACTCCACTCATCATACCTCATTACACATCTCCACTCATCACACCTCATTACATATCTCCACTCTTCACACCTCATTACATATCTTCACTTATCACACCTCATTACCCATCTCCACTTATCACACCTCATTATCCATCTGCACTTATCACACCTCATTACCCATTTCCACTTATCACACCTCATTACCCATCTCCACTTATCACACCTCATTACATATCTCCACTCATCACACCTCATTACATATCTCCACACATAACACCTCATTACCCATCTCCACTTATCACACACCATTACCAATCTCCACTTATCACACCTCATTACCCATCTCCACTTATCACACCTCATTACCCATCTCCACTCATCACCCCTTACTACCCATCTCCACTTATCACACCTCATTACCTATCGCCACTCATCACACCTCAGTACATCTCCACTCATCACACCTCATTACATATCTCCACTAATCACACCTCATTACCCATGTCAAATTATCACACCTCATTACCCATCTCCACTCATCACCCCTTACTACCCATCTCCACTTATCACACCTCATTACCCATCTCCACTTATCACACCTCACTACCCATCTCCACTCATCACCCCTTACTACCCATCTCCACATATCACACCTCAATACCCATCTCCACTAATCACACCTCATTACCCATTTCCACTTATCACACCTCATTACCCATCTCCACTTATCACACCTCATTACCTCATCTCCATTCATCACACCTCACTACATATATCCACTTTTCACACCTCATTACATATCTCCACTCATCACACCTCACTAGATATCTCCACTTATCACACCTCATTACCTATTTCCACTCACCACACATCATTACATATCTCCACTCACCACAGATCATTACCCATCTCCACTCATCACACCTCCTTACATATCTCCACTCATCATACCTCATTACACATCTCCACTCATCACACCTCATTACATATCTCCACTCATTACACCTCATTACACATCTCCACTCATCACACCTCATTACACATCTCCACTCATCACACCTCATTACCTATTTCCACTCATCACACCTCATTACCTATCGCCACTCATCACACCTCAGTACATCTCCACTCTTCACACCTCAGTACATCTCCACTCATCACACCTCATTACATATCTCCACTAATCACACCTCATTACCTCATCTCTACTCATCACACCTAATTACCTCATCTCCACTCATCACACCTCACTACATATCTCCACTTATCACACCTCATTTCCTATTTCCACTCATCACACCTCATTACATATCGCAACTCATCACACCTCAGTACATCTCCACTCATCACACCTCAGTACATCTCCATTCATCACACCTCATTACGCATCTCCACTAATCACACACCTCATTACCTCATCTCTAATCATCACACCTAATTACCTCATCTCCACTCATTACACCTCACTACATATCTCCACTTATCACACCTCATTACCTATTTCCACTCATCACACCTCGTTACATATCTCCACCCACCACAGATGAATACCCATCTCCACTCATCACACCTCATTACCCATCTGCTCTTATCATACCTCATTACCCATCTCCACTCATCACACCTCATTACACATCTCCACTCATCACACCTCAGTACATCTCCACTCATCACAGTTCAGTACATCTCAACTCATCACACCTCATTACATATCTCCACTCTTCACACCTCATTACATATCTTCACTTATCACACCTCATTACCCATCTCCACTTATCACACCTCATTACCCATCTCCACTTATCACACCTCATTACATATCTCCACTCATCACACCTCATTACATATCTCCACTCATAACACCTCATTACCCATCTCCACTTATCACACCTCATTACATATCTCCACTTATCACACATCATTACCCATCTCCACTTATCACATCTCATTACCCATCTCCACTTATCACACCTCATTACCCATCTCCACTTATCACCCCTTACTACCCATCTCCACTCATCACACCTCATTACATATTTCCACTCATCACACCTCATTACCTATTTCCACTCATCACACCTCATTACCCATCTTCGCGTCTCACACCTCATTACCCATCTTCACTTATCACACCTCATTACATATCTCCACTCATCACCCCTTACTATTCATCTCCACTTATCACACCTCATTACCCATCTCCACTTATCACACCTCATTACCAATCTCCACTTATCACACCTCATTACCCATCTCCACTCATCACACCTCATTACCCATTTGCACTTATCATACATCATTACCCACCTCCACTCATCACACCTCATTACACATCTCCACTCATCACATCGTATTACACATCTCAACTCATCACACCTCATTACATATCTCCACTCATTACACCTCATTACACATCTCCACTTATCACACCTCATTACCTATCGCCACTCATCACACCTCATTACATATTTCCACTCATCACACCTCATTACCTATTTCCACTCATCACACCTCATTACCCATCTTCGCGTCTCACACCTCATTACCCATCTTCACTTATCACACCTCATTACATATCTCCACTCATCACACCTCATTACCCATCTCAAATTATCACACCTCATTACCCATCTCCACTTATCACACCTCACTACATATCTCCACTTATCACACCTCATTACCCATCTCCACTCATCACACCTCATTACCCATTTGCACTTATCATACCTCATTACCCACCTCCACTCATCACACCTCATTACACATCTCCACTCATCACATCGTATTACACATCTCCACTCATCACACCTCCTTACATAGCTCCACTCATCATACCTCATTACACATCTCCACTGATCACACCTCATTACATATCCCCACTCATTACACCTCAATACACATGTCCACTCATCACACCTCATTACACATCTCCACTCATCACACCTCATTACACATCTCCACTTATCACACCTCATTACCCATTTCCACTCATCACACCTCATTACCTATCGCCACTCATCACACCTCAGTACATCTCCACTCATCACACCTCAGTACATCTCCACTCATCACACCTCATTACATATCTCCACTAATCACACCTCATTACCTCATCTCTACTCATCACACCACATTACTTCATCTCTACTCATCACACCTTATTACCTTATCTCTACTCATCACACCTCATTACCTATCTCCACTCAGCACACCTCATTACCTCATCTCTACTCATCACACCTCATTACCTCATCTTTACTCATCACACCTTATTACCTCATCTCTACTCATCACACCTCATTACCTCATCTCCACTCATCACACCTCATTACCTATCTCCACTCATCAGACCTCATTACCTTATCTATACTCATCACACCTCATTACCTCATCTCCACTAATCACACCCTATTACCTCATCTCCACTCATCCCACCTTATTACCTCATCTCTACTCATCACACCTGATTACCTCATCTCCACTCATCACACCTCATTACGTCATCTCCACTCATCACACCTTATTACCTCATCTCCACTCATCACACCTCATTACCTCATCTCCACTCATCACACCTCATTACCTCATCTCCACTCATCACACCTCATTACCTTATCTCCACGCATCACACCTCATTACCTATCTCCACTCATCACACCTCATTACTTATCTCCACTCATCACACCGCATTACCTATCTCCACTCATCACACCTCATTACTTATCTACACTCATCACACCTCATTACTTATCTCCACTCATCACACCTCATTACCTATCTCCACTCATCACACCTCATTACCTATCTCCACTCATCACACCTCATTACCTATTTCCACTCATCTCTCTATTCTCATCACTTCAAATTGAATTAAGTTACAGGAATCAATCTACTTTTGCTGTTGATGTTAATTTAACGAACTTCATTAGGACACAGACATAAATACATAATTAAACCCAAACATTATTGATTTTATCTTTAGTGATATGGTAAAATATATGTTTAAACATAGCGCTATTGTTGACAACGTTAGTAACGTGTGGAACGTTCCAAAAAGAACACGAATGGGTGGCCTACAATTTTATTTTTTATATAAATTATTTCCTGACAAATATATACTAATTATATCTATAGCTAACACTACAATGGCATGTCCCTGCTACAAATTGCCTGGCAGGAATTTCTTGCAAAAACTGGCCAAATCAGAGGCAGGGAATACATTCTATCATGACAACATGGAGAGATAATATGAGAGAAAGAACCAACTATACAAGCGCAAGAAGACAGTAAAGCAGTCTCTAACAAAAACATGGAGTGATCAATAAACACATTGTCTATTCAAACTGTTAAGATCCCATTATCGGTTTCCAGGGAGAATATCGACAAACAAGCCCAAACAGCACCCAAACATAAACAAGCCAAAATGGTAAAGACTCTTTCTCTCTCTCTCAGAATTTCGACTAATAATCATAGAGAAATGTCGATAAATATGAAAGGGACGTATGCAAAATCTGATCATCAAAGAAATATAACATAAACTATAACAGAAACTATAACAGAAACTATAACTGAAACTAAAACAAAAACTATAACTGAAACTATAACTGAAACTAAAACAGAAACTACAACTGACACTATAACTGAAACTATAACTGAAACTATAACTGAAACTAAAACAAAAACTATAACTGAAACTATATCTGAAACTATAACTGAAAATATAACAGAAAATATAACAGAAACTATAACAGAAACTATATCTGAAACTGTTATTGCTACTGAGTTCAACCACTTCAGGCACAAAACCGAGAGTAGCGCCTCTCGTGAATGAAGCAATTAGTTTGACATAATTTTTTTTTATTTTGACAAAATTACTTTACATATGAGAGAAGAATTACTTTATATATGACTAAGATATTCGTAAGAATCATCATGCGAAGAGTGCGAAACAAAATCAGTCCAGAAATTAGCGATGAACAGTGTGGTTTTGTTAGAGATAAAGGAACAAGCAATGCCATTTATATCATAAGATCTTTAGTAGAAAGAGCCATAGGGGTGAAAACAGATTTATACCTATGTTTCATAGATTATACCAAAGCATTTGACAAAGTAAAGCACCAAGAAATAATCAAAATATTAGAAAGCATAAACGTAGACAGCAAAGATCTAAGAATAATAAAGAACATGTACTGGCAACAAACAGCGTCCATAAGAACTGGAAACCAATTGGGAATGTTTCAACAAATAAAACAGGGCGTTAGACAATGTTGTGTGCTGTCACCAGATTTGTTTAATATTTATAGTGAGATTATATTAAGATCCATAAGGGACATGCCTGGAATAAAAATTGGAGGTCATAACATAAATAACCTCAGGTATGCTGATGATACAGTCTTAATCGCCAAGAGTGAAAATGAGTTACAAGAAATGTTGGACATTATAGTGAAAGAAAGTAAAAATAAAGGATTCAACCTTAATAGCAAAAAGACAGAAGTAGTGGTAACAACAAAGAAAAAGATATCACCTCAGTGCAATATAGAGACAAGTGGAACAATATTAAAACAGGTAAATGAATTTAAATATTTGGGAACTTTGTTAACCTCAGACGGAAGAAGTACAAAAGAGGTGAGATGCAGAATGGCTCAGGCAAAAGCAGCTTTCCAAAAAATGAGAAAGATACTATGCAATCCATTTTTGACAATAGAAACAAGAAAAAGA
Source organism: Megaustenia siamemsis (assembly GCA_032433765.1). Taxonomy (NCBI): domain Eukaryota; kingdom Metazoa; phylum Mollusca; class Gastropoda; order Stylommatophora; family Ariophantidae; genus Megaustenia; species Megaustenia siamemsis. The sequence continues at coordinate 4,716,956 of JAVIAB010000059.1, read as the reverse complement.
GTTCTTAAATGTTATATAGAGCCAGTCTTAACATATGGATGTAAATGATGGACAATAGGACAACAGACAAGAAAATCACTGGAGCCTGTAGAAATGTGGTTTTACAGAAGAATGTTGAGAATACCGTGGACAGCTAAGAAGAGTAATGAAAATGTTCTGAAAGAGGTCAAAGCAAAAAGAGAGCTAATTTCCAATATTAGGAAGAGACAATCATCATTTTTTGGCCATGTAATGAGAAGAGAACAACTGGAATATATTGTAACAACTGGAAAAATTGAGGGACAAAGAGATAGAGGGAAGCAAAGAGAGAAAATACCAGACAGCTTAAGAGAATGTCTTGGCAGCAGGTCAACAACAGAAATGATAAATAGCGGCCGAGATCGAATGTTGTGTAGAGACATGATCACCTACGCCACTAGGCCCGGTACTTGATGATGATGATGTGACGATGATGATGATGATGATACTCTTCTAGAAATGTACAGTACGGGTTCGATCCCGCTTCGGACCATATATTGTTCTTCGTTTTTTTCTATTGTTGTTTGTCTTTCAATTTTTCCGAGTGCTAACACATACTTCTTTGTTCTATTATTCCCTTAGAAAAAAAAACATCAGGAAATAATCACTCGTCTGAAGAAACAACATTGGGAAATAGTCTCCATGCTGGAGAAACAACATTGGGAAATAGTCTCCATGCTGGAGAAACAACATCGGGAAATAATCTCCGGGCTGGAGAAACTAAACATTTGGAAATAGTCACTATGTTTGAGAAACTAAACAAGAAATAATCACCAGGTTGGAGAAACATCTTCGGGAAATAATAACTAGGCTGAAGAAACATCTATAAATAATCAGCAGGCCGGGGAAAAATCTATAAATAATCACTAGGCTGGAGAAACATCTATAAATAATCACTAGGCTGGAGAAACATCTATAAATAATCTCTAGGCTGGAGAAACATCTATAAATAATCATTAGGCTGGAGAAAATAAACATCGGGAAATAATCACATGGCTGGAGAAGCTAAACATCGGGAAATAATCATTAGGCTGGAGAAACTAAATATCGGGAAATAATCATTAGGCTGGAGTAACTAAATATCGGGAAATAATCACATGGCTGGAGAAACTAAACATCGTGAAATAATCACATGGCTGGTGAAGCTAAACATCATGATATAATCACCTGGCTGGTGAAGCTAAACATCATGATATAATCACCTGGCTGGAGAAGCTAAACATCGGGAAATAATCATTAGGCTGGAGAAACTAAATATCGTGAAATAATCATCTGGCTGGAGAAGCTAAACATCGGGAAATAACCACATGCCTGGAGAAACTAAACATCGGGAAATAATCACATGGCTGGAGAAACTAAACATCGGGAAATAATCACATGGCTGGAGAAGCTAAACATCGGGAAATAATCACATGGCTGGAGAAGCTAAACATCGGGAAATAATCATCTGGCTGGAGAAGCTAAACATTGGGAAATAATCACATGGCTGGAGAAGCTAAACATCGGGAAATAATCATCTGGCTGGAGAAGCTAAACATCGGGAAATAATCACATGGCTGGAGAAACTAAACATAGGGAAATAATCATCTGGCTGGAGAAGCTAAACATCGGGAAATAATCACATGGCTGGAGAAACTAAATATCGGGAAATAATCACATGGCTGGAGAAACTAAATATCGGGAAATAATCACATGGCTGGAGAAACTAAATATCGGGAAATAATCACGTGGCTGGAGAAGCTAAACATCATGATATAATCACCTGGCTGGAGAAGCTAAACATCGGGAAATAATCACATGGCTGGAGAAGCTAAACATCGGGAAATAATCACCTGGCTGGAGAAACTAAACATCGATGGCAAGGGTCTGACATTCATCAGAAAACATGTACTGGCAACAAACAGCAGCCATAAGAATCAGCAACCAAACAGGACAGTTCCAATATATAAAACAAGGAGTCCGATAAGGCTGTGTTCTATCGACGGATTTGTTCTCACTTTACAGCCAAAATATTATGAGATCAATGGTAGACAAAAGCGGATTCAAGTCAATGGTCACAACATAAACAATCTCCGATAAATACACACCACAGAAATAAAAAAAAAAAAACATAATAGCTCAGGACAAAGTAGAATTTTAGAAAATGAAAAACAATCTTGTGCAAGTCTATGTCAATGCAAGTAAGAAAAAGAGCCCATTGGAACTAATTAGAACCAACTCTGACCTATGGAAGTGAATCATGGGCACTAGAAAAATAAACGAAAAGACGGATTAGATGCCACAAAGATGGGATTTCTCAGAAGAATGTTGATAATTTCCTAGACAGCTAAATAGACCAACGAGGAAAATCTCAAAAAATGTAAAGACAAAAAAATAAATAGAAGTAAAGAGTTCTTAAAAATCGGAAAGGAATCAACGACATTTATTTCCGTCACATCATTGAAGGAAGAAAGTTGGAATAAGTGGTTAAACCTGGCAAAGTACAGGAAAGAAATCAACGACATTTATTTCCGTCACATCATGCAAGGAAGAAAGTTGGAATAAGTGGTTAAACCTGGCAAAGTACAGGAAAGAAATCAACGACATTTATTTCCGTCACATCATGCAAGGAAGAAAGTTGGAATAAGTGGTTAAACCTGGCAAAGTACAGGAAAGAAATCAACGACATTTATTTCCGTCACATCATGCAAGGAAGAAAGTTGGAATAAGTGGTTAAACGTGGCAAAGTACAGGAAAGAAAGAAGATTCTGGATAGCGTGGTGCTGGCACAGACAATAACAGAATTGTTAAAATACAATTTGAACACAGAATTGTTAAAATACAATTTGAACACAGAATTGTTAAAATACAATTTGAACACAGAATTGTTAAAATACAATTTGAACACAGAATTGTTAAAATACAATTTGAACACAGAATTGTTAAAATACAATTTGAACACAGAATTGTTAAAATACAATTTGAACACAGAATTGTTAAAATACAATTTGAACACAGAATTGTTAAAATACAATTTGAACTCAGAATTGTTTAAATACAATTTGAACACAGAATTCTTGAAGGACAAGATCGCCTACGTTAATTGGCATGAGACATATGTGAGGGTGGGTTAGGTGTTTTCGGAAATGTCTGATTAATCGTCAACATTTAATCTAATACCTTTTCAGCCTACACGACAAACCGTCCACATTCAAGCTAATATTTTCTAAAATTTACATATTAATCATCTTGTTCCTCTATTTTTTCTCTCCTCCCCTCGCTCTATCCATTATAATATTGTTTGAGATATATATTTTATTTACAAAATAATTAAACGTATACCGAATAAATTATCAGCGTGTTTGTATTATTCAGCTTAATGTTGCCTTGCAGGCTGTGTTTTGATATGACTGGCTAACCCTTCTGAATGTTGTGGCAAATGTTTTCCTTTAATATTTGTGTTCCGTTAGCAGCCATCTTGCAATAACAGAAAGTAATATTGACCCATAACTTATATTAGTTAAATGATTTTCCTGTAGAGACGTGACGTAATTAGAAATTAAATTAATAATTAGTCTTCATGAATACATTAATAGCAACATTTTTGATAAATAAGCCCTGTAAGGAGAAGCGAGCAAGTCAACAATCATGTCTTCACTGATCAAGTTTGTTGTGTGCTCGCTAATCTGCTGGACGCTAATCGCCGCTAAAGGTAATATACATTCATTTCACTTTTAAAGGGTTAGACTGTACACTGTCATTCTAGTCCAGTATCATACTAGCAGGCGTGGTCGACCCTGCGACTTTACAACTTTATATATATCATCTCTATAAAGTACCATGACTGCTGCACAGGTGATCATGTCTCTCCACAACTTTCGATCTCAACAGTTATTTTTCATTTCTGTTATTGATTTTCTGCCACAGCTGTCTGGTATCTTTTCTCTTTCCTTCCCTCTATCTCTTCGTCACTGAATTTTCCCAGTTGTCACAATATATTCCAGCTGTTCCCTTCTCACTATATGACCAAAAAATGGCGATTGTTTCTTCCTAATATTGGAAATTAGCTCTCATTTTGCTTTAGCCTCTTTCAGAACGTTTTCGTTACTCTTCTTAGCGGTCCATGGTAGGTATTCTCAACATTCTTTTGTAGAATCACATTTTGACAGGCGCCAGTGTTTTTTTTTGTTTATTTTTTTTTGGTATAATCTCCTATTGTCCATGATTCACATCATCCGTATGTTGAGACTGGCTCTATATAACACTTAAAAACTCTTTTTCATGTTTCTATCGTCAAAAATGGACTGCTGTATATATTCCTCATTTTTTGAAAAGCTGCTTGTGTCTGAGTTATTCTTCATCTCACTTCTTTTGTACATCTACAATCTCAAGTTAACATATGGCATCTTGACAGACGGTTGGTAGCAAGCAATCATGATAAGTCAGTAGTTCTTGTAAAATATGAGTGTCTTATGCTGAATGCTGCTTTGCTGAACAGCTTCTCTTGTGGCTGAATCTGCCAATATTGGACAGACAGATCCATCCACAGAACGAGCAAGATGTCTGGACAGACAGATCCAGCCACAGAACGAGCAAGATGTCTGGACAGACAGATCCAGCCACAGAACGAACAAGATGTCTGGACAGACAGATCCAGCCACAGAACGAGCAAGATGTCTGGACAGACAGATCCAGCCACAGAACGAGCAAGATGTCTGGACAGACAGATCCAGCCACAGAACGAGCAAGATGTCTGGACAGACAGATCCAGCCGCAAAACGAGCAAGATGTCTGGACAGACAGATCCAGCCACAGAACGAGCAAGATGTCTGGACAGACAGATCCAGCCACAGAACGAGCAAGATGTCTGGACAGACAGATCCAGCCACAGAACGAGCAAGATGTCTGGACAGACAGATCCAGCCACAGAACGAACCAGATGTATTCGTGGTGCCTGGCCTCGTCTCCTTTCTCCTGCGCCTTTTGTCTTCTGGTTGGTTGGTTGGTTGGTTGCTTTCGCCCGATGACTAAAGTATTCTACAGTATCGTAGTAGACTAGAATATTTCTCTCCATCATCCGCCCTTACGAGGACGTAGTGGACGTGTCTGCGTTGTGTTGTGGTTTGCAGTATAACTGTTATGTTTGCGCCTTGATATCAACACTGCCCCCAAACTTGCTGTGCCATATTGTATTTTTGTTCTCCATGTGCTACGATTAGCAGTCAGATTTTCCCAGTTTCTTTCACTGATAGAGAATTCCATTTTCAAAAAAAGTCCTGCTAACATCCTTATATATCAGCAGTGGTCCGTCCTTTGGTCTCTTTCCTTCCTTGAGTTCGCCATACAATATATGTTTGTTTATACGATTGTTTTCCATTCTTCTTACATGACCCAGCCACATTAGTCTCCGACTCCTAAGTGTTGCCATGATGGATGGGAGTTTGGCTCGTTGTAAGACATTAGAGTTAGTTACTTTGTCCTGCCATGATGAATGGGAGTTTGGCTCGTTGTAAGGCATTAGAGTTGGTTACTTTGTCCTGCCATGATGAATGGGAGTTTGGCTCGTTGTAAGGCATTAGAGTTGGTTACTTTGTCCTGCCATGATGAATGGGAGTTTGGCTCGTTGTAAGGCATTAGAGTTGGTTACTTTGTCCTGCCATGATGAATGGGAGTTTGGCTCGTTGTAAGGCATTAGAGTTGGTTACTTTGTCCTGCCATGATGGATGGGAGTTTGGCTCGTTGTAAGACATTAGAGTTGGTTACTTTGTCCTGCCATGATGAATGGGAGTTTGGCTCGTTGTAAGGCATTAGAGTTGGTTACTTTGTCCTGCCATGATGGATGGGAGTTTGGCTCGTTGTAAGGCATTAGAGTTAGTTACTTTGTCCTGCCATGATGGATGGGAGTTTGGCTCGTTGTAAGGCATTAGAGTTGGTTACTTTGTCCTGCCATGATGAATGGGAGTTTGGCTCGTTGTAAGGCATTAGAGTTGGTTACTTTGTCCTGCCATGATGGATGGGAGTTTGGCTCGTTGTAAGGCATTAGAGTTAGTTACTTTGTCCTGCCATGATGGATGGGAGTTTGGCTCGTTGTAAGGCATTAGAGTTAGTTACTTTGTCCTGCCATGATGGATGGGAGTTTGGCTCGTTGTAAGGCATTAGAGTTAGTTACTTTGTCCTGCCATGATGGATGGGAGTTTGGCTCGTTGTAAGGCATTAGAGTTAGTTACTTTGTCCTGCCATGATGGATGGGAGTTTGGCTCGTTGTAAGGCATTAGAGTTAGTTACTTTGTCCTGCCATTTGATGTTCATAGTATTTCAAAGGCAGCGCATATTTTTGTTTCTACAGTTGTTGTTTACATCAATATATCACCTTATCTTTCTATTAACTTTCACGTCTGTTTCCTTATATGCTCTCTCCTCCATGATACAATTATCACAACAGTTGGTCCTTTCTCGTTGAGTGTATAAAATATTGACTCTGTTTCTCTGTCCTTTGTTGATGAAAAATAGAATTGTCGTTGCTTCTACTCGGGATGACTAGTTTCATTGTGGAACGGGAGAAGGGAGAACACCATTTTCGCCTTTTCCCAGCCGTCCCGCAGTTTAAATACTAATGTCAGTTATGTCACGTTTAATATAAAAATGTCAATTTTGTCTCATTTCAAATAAAAATGTCATTTTTGTCCCGTTTAAATTTAAAAATGTCAGTTTTATCCCGTTTTGATAAAAAATGTCATTATCGTCATCTTTCAAATAAAATGTCATTATTGTACCGTTGAAAAAAAGGCAATTTTTGTCCCGTTTAAAAAAAAAAGGTCATTGAAATTTATTATTACTTTAAAGTTTTGAGATTTTTTTTTACTTCAAGTCTACCATTGCAATGTCAAAGGTGGAAGCAACTCTAAAGGTAATGGTAAACTCGGCACTAAAGATAATGGTAGACTCGGCACTAAATGTAATGGTAAACTCGGCACTAAAGATAATGGTAAACAAGACATTAATGATAATGGTAAACCCCGCACGAAAGATAATGGTAAACTAGACACTAAAGATAATGGTAAACTAGACACTAAAGATAATGGTAAACTAGACACTAAAGATAATGGTAAACTAGACACTAAATATAATGGTAAACTAGACACTAAAGATAATGGTAAACTAGACACTAAATATAATGGTAAACTAGACACTAAATATAATGGTAAACTAGACACTAAAGATAATGGTAAACTAGACACTAAATATAATGGTAAACTAGACACTAAAGATAATGGTAAACTAGACACTAAAGATAATGGTAAATTCGACATATTTATTTATCGAGACACTTGATGAGTGTGGTGATGAATGTTAGTCACAATTTGTGTGCAAATAGAAAAATCAGAAGCCCCCAATTCTGTCAAGTGCTAATATTATCAATCTTCAGATCCGTCGAACAGATTGCTGGAGTTTCTGCTGATGTGTAACGGCATCTTCAACGACGCAAATCAGATCAGCACCGAGCCAGAGAAGCGTGACTCCATTGAAGTTAGGATGATACCTGTCAAAGTGGATGCTCTCGGTGTAAGCACATCACAACCACTTACACTTCACGTCACAACCACCAACATTCTATTAACTTTCTTCACGTCACAACCACCTACATTTTATTAACTTTCTTCACGTCACAACCACAAAACATTTGATTCATTTTCTTAATGTCACAACCAATAACATTTGATTCACTTTCATCACGTCATAACCACTAACATTTGATTCACTTTCATCACGTCATAACCACTAACATTTGATTCACTTTCTTCACGTCACAACCACCAACATTCTATTAACTTTCTTCACGTCACAACCACCAACATTCTATTAACTTTCTTCACGTCACAACCACCAACATTTGATTCACTTTCTTAATGTCACAACCACCAACATTTGATTCACTTTCATCACGTCACAACCACAAACATTTGATTCACTTTCATCACATCAAAACCACCAACATTTGATTCACGTTCATCACGTCACAACCACCAACATTTGATTCACTTTCATCACGTCACAACCACCAACATTTGATTCACTTTCATCACGTTACAACCACTAACATTCTATTAACTTTCTTCACGTCACAACCACCAACATTTGATTCACTTTCTTAATGTCACAACCACCAACATTTGATTCACTTTCATCACGTCACAACCACAAACATTTGATTCACTTTCATCACATCAAAACCACCAACATTTGATTCACGTTCATCACGTCACAACCACCAACATTTGATTCACTTTCATCACGTCACAACCACCAACATTTGACTCACTTTCATCACGTTACAACCACTAACATTTGATTCACTTTCATCACGTCACAACCACCAACATTTGATTCACTTTCATCACGTCACAACCACCACCATTTGATTCACTTTCATCACGTCACACCACTAACATTTGATTCACTTTCATCACGTCACAACCGCCAACATTTGATTCACTTTCTTCACGTCACAACCACTAACATTCTATTAACTTTCTATAAGTCACAACCACCAACATTTGATTCACTTTCATCACGTCACAACCACCATCATTTGATTCACTTTCATCACGTCACAACCACCAACATTTGATTCACTTTCTTCACGTCACAACCACCAACATTTGTTACACGATTATTTATAACTAACAGACAGGAACTATGGGCATCCAATGTTACACGCAATGTGCCAGATAATGTTATTATTGATGATCATACATTTACATAGAAACACATTTGGGAGCAGTGCAAGTGATAGGAGGTCAGTCCTAAATAAAAGTCATGATCACAGAGTCGTCGTTTACGATAAGTGCTAGTTTACTATTGAAGATCTTTGAGGACATAAACGGAGTTTACAAAGATGTACCCCGTCACCTTTCACGTCTTTAGTTTGGACTGATTACTTCCTCTTCTGTTGTGATCATGACGTCATCAAGATGACCAGGATTCTGTATGCTCTGTTATGAAGGCAGATGTCTGTCTGTTTCAGTGATTCGGTTGCCCCGCTGAGTTTCTCTTCCAGGGATGTGGGTGTGGGCCACATTGATCTCCTAAGACCAGTTCTAGATCTAAGATGGTTCCCTTGTGTCTGTCTGCCTGTCTGTCTGTGCTTGTTACACTCTACTATTACGTGCTTGTCACTCTCTTCTGTGCTTGTCACACTCTCATATACTGTGCTTGTCACATTCTTCTGTACTGTGCTTGTCACACTCTCCTATTATGTGCTTGTCACTCTCTCCTATACTGTGCTTGTCACACTCTCCTATAATGTGCTTGTCACACTCTCCTGTGCTTGTCACACTCTCCTATAATGTGCTTGTCACTCTCACCTGTGCTTGTCACACTCTCATATAATGTGCTTGTCACTCTCTCCTGTGCTTGTCACATTCTCCTATACTGTGCTTTTCACCGAGGTAAATATTAAGGATAATGGAGAAGGACCAGAAATACTCAGAGAAGAAGTGGAAGACGCCTTGCGCAATATGAAAGCAGGCAAAGCTCCTGGACCAGATAATATAACTAAAGAAGAGATTGAAGCCATGGGTGATTTTGGAATAGAAATAATAACAAAAATATTGAATGATACCTACAACACCGGATATATACCAGACGACATGCTCAAATCAATATTCATAGCCCTACCAAAGAAATCGGGTGCGATTGAATGCGATGATCATCGCACAATAAATTTTATAAGCCAAATGATTACGATATTACTAAGAATAATCATGCGAAGAGTGAGAAATTAAATCAGTCCAGAAATTAGCGATGAACAGTGTGGTTTTGTTAGAGGTAAAGGAACGAGCAATGCCATATATAATAAAAGATCTTGATGAATTTTAAAGTTGAATTTAAATATTTGGGAACTTTGTTAACCTCAGACAGAAGATGTACAAAAGATGTGAGATACAGAATGGCTCAGGCAAAAGCAGCTTTCCAGAAAATGAGGAAGATACTGTGTAATCCATTTTTGACAACAGAAAAATGAAAAAGAATTCTTAAAAGTTATGTAGAGCCAGTCTTAAAATATGGATGTGAATCATCGACAATAAGGACAACAGACAAGAAAATCACTGGAGTCTGTAGAAATGTGGTTTTACAGAAGAATGTTGAGAGTACCATGGACAGCTAAGAAGAGTAATGAAAATGTTCTGAAAGAGGTCAAAGCAAAAAGGGAGCTAATTTCCAATATTAGGAAGAAACAATCATCATTTTTGGCCATGTAATGAGAAGAGAACAACTGGAATATATTGTAACAACTGGAAAAATTGAGGGTCGAAGAGATAGAGGGAAGCAAAGAGAGAAAATACCAGACAGCTTAAGAGAATGGCTTGGCAGAAGGTCAACAACAGAAATGATAAATAACTGTCAAGATCGAAAGTTGTGGAGAGACATGATCACCTACGACAGTAGGCCCGGTACTTGATGATGGTGGGCTTGTAACTCTCTTCTATACTGTGTTTGTCACTCTCTTCTATACTGTGTTTGTCACCCTCTCCTATACTGTGTTTGTCACTCTCTCCTATACTGTGCTTGTCACTCTATTCTATACTGTGCTTGTCACTCTCTCCTATACTGTGCTTGTCACTCTCTTCTATACTGTGCTTGTAACTCTCTTCTATACTGTGCTTGTAACTCTCTCCTATACTGTGCTTGTCACTCTCTCCTATACTGTGCTTGTCACACTTTTCTACACTGTACTTGTAACTCTCTTCTATACTGTGCTTGTCCCACTATTCTACACTGTGCTTGTCACTCTCTTCTATACTGTGCTTATCACTCTCTTCTATACTGTGCTTGTCACTCTCTTCTATACTATTCTTGTCACTCTCTCCTATACTGTGCTTGTAACTCTCTTCTATACTGTGCTTGTAACTCTCTCCTATACTGTGCTTGTCACTCTCTTCTATACTGTGCTTGTCACTCTCTTCTATACTGTGCTTGTCACTCTCTTCTATACTGTGCTTGTCACTCTCTTCTATACTGTGCTTGTCACTCTCTCCTATACTGTGCTTGTAACTCTCTCCTATACTGTGCTTGTCACTCTCTCCTATACTGTGCTTGTCACTCTCTTTTATACTGTGCTTGTAACTCTCTCCTATACTGTGCTTGTCACTCTCTTCTATACTGTGCTTGTCACTCTCTTCTATACTGTGCTTGTCACTCTCTCCTATACTGTGCTTGTAACTCTCTCCTATATTGTGCTTGTCACTCTCTCCTATACTGTGCTTGTCACTCTCTTTTATACTGTGCTTGTAACTCTCTCCTATACTGTGCTTGTCACTCTCTTCTATACTGTGCTTGTAACTCTCTTCTATACTGTGCTTGTCACTCTCTCCTATACTGTGCTTGTCACTCTCTCCTATACTGTGCTTGTCACTCTCTGACATTAGCAAACCTTAAGCCAATATGTTTTGTATCAGTAAATGCCACAAGATGTGCTCACTCTAATCTCAGGCCTACGCGTTCTATGCGGATGAATCTCTGAACGGGAACTACCATCGTCAGGAGGTAAATGTGATAACTGAAGATATCAATGGCGTCATTCACATGTTACCCTTCAACTTTACTAACGCCAGAAGACCTGAGTAAGTATTTATGTAACATATGAAGCAAACATCTATTCTATTCTATTCTATTCTATTCTATTCTATTCTATTCTACTCTATTCTATTCCATCCATGAAACCAGATTCATTTCCGTCAGGAATTTCTCCATATTCGCCCCACCACTTGTCACAGCATTTCCCAAAAAAAACATCGGTAAATTCCGTTCACAATGTCGCTATGTGCACGCCCTACTCGACTGCACAGTCGACGATTCCAAAGCTCCTATTACATGCGTGGCAGGTATGTATTCTGGCTATGTTCTTTTCTCCCCCTCACCGAGGGGGTCTCGGTAGCCACACGGGGGAGGGAAGTGGTGGTATTCATGACATTCCTGACAACGACCTCCTGACAATCACCTCCTGAGAACCACCTCCTGACAACCACCTCCTGAACATAGCTTTCTTAGACCAAGAAAATCATTCGACCGAGTAAACAGAGAAAAACAGTACGAGATACTAACAACATACGGAGTAAGTCAACATCTAAACAACTTAATTAAAAGTTTCAACATCAACAGCAGCTGTACAGTCAGAACAGAAGCAGACTACACATAACCCTTCAAAGTTAGTTCAGGAGTAAGGCAGGGGTGCCTACCATCTTCCTAACTGTTTATTACATACATAGACTATATAAGCAAGACAGCCAACCCATCAGAGACAGGGGAGATCAACGAGCTTTTTTTGCAAACGATCAGGCACTAATACATGGAAAAACAGAAGATTTACGCGAACACTAAATAGACTCAAAAGCACAGGCACAAAATGCAACATGAAAATCAACATCATCAAAACAGAAGTCATGAATGTCGCAAAAAGAGAAAAATAACATCAACATAAATATAGACGGTAGACAACTAAAACAGCGGATGGGTTTAAATATTTAGGAAGAAGAGAGAGAAACGACAATTCACAAACAGCAGAGATATACTCAATATGAAACCAAGCTTGTCATATCATTGGACAGCTATCACCACTATTGTCAACAAGGAAATAACTATATAGGCAAAACTGACACTTTACAATACAATCTTCATCCCAACGTTGGGCTGCCAATGCCAGTCCTGGACCCTGGATGCAAGAACAATAAAAAAAAAAAATAACCACCACCGAGATGAAATGTGTTAGACGAATGACAGAAAACAGCCTGAGAGATAAGATCAGAAATGAAGTGAGAGAAAAACAAGTTATAGTCCGTTCAGATTCGTTTGCCTAGACATTAATTTATTTTTTTCAAAAACTTATTGTTCATTTGCATTGCTCTTTTGAAGTTAGGTTTAGAATACTAATGTCGCTATAAAAATATTTTTTTATCAAAGAAATGTGATCCAGTTTCAAAGATGCCTTATTTAACCTATATTAAAAAAAAGTTAATCGATATTATAAACACCGGCGGGATTATGTAGATGCTTACATCTCACAGCTGATTCTTTAACATATAGGCATGACCTTCACGGCTGAATGCGCACCGTCCTAAAATAGTTATGTTTCCACTATAAATTTTTATAAAGAAATGTTACATATGAAATTTCCCTTTTAGCACAAAATGACATTTTAGCCGAAACCGGAAATTATGTGACGTCAAAATCACGGCCGTAGACTCGAGTTCGAGTCATAATTCAGAGGCAAATCTCAATATTTACAGAAAGGAGGCGGCACTATCCATATTATCTTCTGCAAGTCTATGTGAGAATGAATATAAAGGCAAAATATTTTACTGAGCATAACATTGCTATACAGATTTATCAATACTTCTGCAGAGAGCGTAAAAAGGGACATCTTTATTGTTCTTTATCAAACCCTGAGAAGAGAACAATGCATATTTTAGGTTTGTGTAAACGTTCATTTGATCGAATAGTTAAAGGAAGCGGATATTTATTGCCAACAAATGCAAGAAAGCAAGGAAGGAAAGAAACGTTAGACAGTTTTGATAAGGACCTAGTAAAAAGAGAAATCTGTCGAATGTTTGATATAAACGAAGAAGTGACACTTAGAAAGTTGAAGCTTTGGTTGAAAACTAACAACGACATTGAAATATCAAAAACTTCATTATGGAAAATATTAAGAAGTGCAGGCTTCACCTTTAGAAAGTATGCTGGTGGAAAAAAACATTATTTGTGAGAAGCCACATCTAGTAGCTCTTAGAAGCAAGTATTTACGTGAAGTGAAGGAAATGCGCGAAAATGATTACGATATTGTTTATTTAGATGAAACTTGGATCAACGCTCATCATACAAATGAAAAGGAATGGCAGTTAGCAGATGGAAGTATTAAAAGATCAGTACCAAGCAGTAAAGGGCAACGTTTGATAGTTGCACATGCAGGTAGCAGACATAATGGGTTGTTGCAGAATGCTCATCTCGTTTTCATTTCAAAATCCATAGACAATAGAGACTACCACTCCGAAATGAATGGGCACATATTTAAAGACTGGATCGAGAAAAGTATCCTTCCAATATTAGATCGACCTTCTTGTCTGATAATGGACAATGCTTCATACCATAACGTAGTTAACGTAGAAGATAGAATCCCAACATCATCAAGTATAAAAGATGCAATCAAAACGTGGCTCATAAAAGAACACATACAAGTTAACGACAGCTACTTGAAACCCGAATTGCTTAGCCTTGTAAAACAGACACAACGTACAAATATATTTAAAATAGACAAGTTAATTCAAGAACATGGCCATAGATGTTTGAGACTACCTCCATATCATGCACACTTAAATCCTATAGAACTAGTTTGGGCAAAAGTTAAAGGACACGTAGCATATACAAATAAAACTTTCAAATTATGCGATGTTGAGACACTTACAAATCAGGCTCTATCAAATATAAATAAAGACTACTGGGTAAAATGTGAGGATCATGTGTTACGACAAGAAGAGGAATATTGGAAAAAGGATGGTTTGTTGTTTGTTCAGCCGAAAGCAGTAATCGACCTATTTGACTCGTCTGATTCTGAATGATCATTACTCTGATTAAGTCTACAGATAAATAGTTTGATTTGCAATATTTCCTAGTTGATTTGTTAAACAGTTTATTGTTCAAGACCACCCAAGCAATCAAAAATATGTTATAAGCAAACCAACAACCATTACTTTGAATGGAAGCCTGCTTGAGTCAGTACAGAAGTTCAGCTATCTTGGATCCACTATTACAACCACACTTTCCTTAGATGAGGAACTAAATGTACGTATTTGAAAGGCAGCGACAACATTTGGGAAACTCACACCAAGAGCATGGAACTATATCAAATTGACTCTACGAACAAAAGTTCTATATATAATTTAAAATTTGTATACTTGCCACCAAGTAAAATTTTATGGACACGCCTATGGGTCATCGTTGCACTAGATTACTGTAAAACATTTTGATTAGGGTCAAAATAATTGTTACATGGGCAAAGATCAAAGGAATTCGCCGCTTTAAGAAAACCGTTATAGCTAGACATCGAGTAACACATATGTTCTCGTGACATGGACATTTTAACACCGTATGCCAAAAATCATGTGAAATCATCAAGAACTTTTTGAATTATAAATCATAACATCTCGGCAAACGAATCTGAACGGACTATAGGAATAATCCCTGCCATAGAATATATAAAAAATAAAAAATATAATGGTATGATCACGTGGTAAGACAGAAAAATCAAAACACAACGAGTCTTCAATAAACATTACGAGAACACCAGATTCAAGGGTCAACCACGGAAAAAGTATCATCATTAAGTACCGTGCCTAGTGGCGTAGGTGATCATGTCTCTCCACAACATTCGATCTCGGCAGCTATTTATCATTCCTGTTGTTGACCTTCTGCCAAGCCATTCTCTTAAGCTGTCTGTTATTTTTTCTCTTTGCTTCCCTCTATCTCTTCGTCCCTCAATTTTTCCAGTTGTTACAATATATTCCAGTTGTTCTCTTCTCATTACATGGCCAAAAAAATGATGATTGTCTCTTCCTAACATTGGAAATTAGCTCTCTTTTTGCTTTGACCTTTCTCAGAACCTCTTCATTACTCTTCTTAGCTGTCCATGGTATTCTCAACATTCTTCTGTAAAACCACATTTCTACAGACTTCAGTGATTTTCTTGTCTGTTGTCTTATTGTCCATGATTCGCATCCGTATGTTAAGACTGGCTCTACGTTACATTTAAGAACTCTTTTTCTTGTTTCTATTGTATATTGATGGAATACTAGAAACACTAGGAAACATAGCAGCAGAGGCAAACATACAGTCACAGAGCCGGAAACAATATCTCCCCTCAACGTTGAAAGGCAAATGAGGAAAGGGGGGGGGGGAATGGTTGGTCTCGAGGCAAGACGCCGGCCTCGAGAGAGAAATGTTGCGGGTTCAAATCCCGGCTACACCGGTTGGGACTTTTATTTATGATTTCTCTCTGCAGCAACCACCCCTGGTCTCAGCAGCGGGGCCCGGCTTGACACGTCAATTACTCATGGACGGAAAAAAATGAGTATCTCTGAAGTCGGAGTTATCTGCCTGTACGGCGAGGGACCCCTGTGCATACGGCTTCCAGGGGAAAATGGATTAACACGCAAAATTCAGTTCCTAAACTCTAGGGACTTCGTCAGAGGTAAAAAGCTGGCGAACGAAAACAAACAGGGAGGGAAGGAAGGAAGGAAGGAAGGAAGGAAGGAAGGAAGGATGGACCAGTGTTGATACATGTGTCTTGCGTAACAAACATCTGTTGTATCACCAACAGGATATTTTGTACCAGACACTAATAATGCAGTAGCAAACTCGCAGTCAGTGCCGGTATATGGTTGTTGGCGCCCCGGGCAAGCTGAACTTTGGCGCCCTCTTTCCGTTTATTTACAATAATTTTAACAAGGAAAAAAAAATAAACTTTTGGAAGATCCTTGATGGCGCCCCTACATACTTGGCGCGCCCCGGGCGGGCACCCGAGATTCGGTGCCTTGAGCCGGCCCTGCCTGTAGCTCTGTGTGATGTTGAAGGGGCTCGATTCAGGCTTCCATTGCAGACATATTTCCTTGTTTACTCCAGCCGGAGAGGTTGTCTCTATCTGCTATATCTTTAAGAAAGTCTTTCCCAATTTTCACGGGCTTTGAAGAGTCGTCATTATTGTTGTTCTGGTCGTTATTATTGTTGTTCTGGTCGTCATTATTGTTGTTCTGGTCGTCATTATTGTTGTTCTGGTCGTCATTATTGTTGTTCTGGTCGTCATTCCTTTCTTGTTCCTGTCCTGTACGACCGGTCAGTTTGTTAGCGCTGTCGTTTGTGTGCTGACAGTGTTCCTGTCCTGTACGACCGGTCAGTTTGTTAGCGCTGTCGTTTGTGTGCTGACAGTGTTCCTATCCTGTACGACCGGTCAGTTTGTTAGCGCTGTCGTTTGTGTGCTGACAGTGTTCCTGTCCTGTACTACCGGTCAGTTTGTTAGCGCTGTCGTTTGTGTGCTGACAGTGTTCCTGTCCTGTACGACCGGTCAGTTTGTTAGCGCTGTCGTTTCTGTGCTGACAGTGTTCCTGTCCTGTACGACCGGTCAGTTTGTTAGCGCTGTCGTTTGTGTCCTGACAGTGTTCCTGTCCTGTACGACCGGTCAGTTTGTTAGCGCTGTCGTTTGTGTGCTGACAGTGTTCCTGTCCTGTACGACCGGTCAGTTTGTTAGCGCTGTCGTTTGTGTGCTGACAGTGTTGCTGTCATGTACAACCGGTCAGTTTGTTAGCGCTGTCGTTTGTGTGCTGACAGTGTTCCTATCCTGTACGACCGGTCAGTTTGTTAGCGCTGTCGTTTGTGTGCTGACAGTGATGCTGTCATGTACGACCGGTCAGTTTGTTAGCGCTGTCGTTTGTGTGCTGACAGTGTTGCTGTCATGTACGACCGATCAGTTTGTTAGCGCTGTCGTTTGTGTGCTGACAGTATTCCTATCCTGTACGACCGGTCAGTTTGTTAGCGCTGTCGTTTGTGTGCTGACAGTGTTCATGTCCTGTACGACCGGTCAGTTTGTTAGCGCTGTCGTTTGTGTGCTGACAGTGTTCCTATCCTGTACGACCGGTCAGTTTGTTAGCGCTGTCGTTTGTGTGCTGACAGTGTTCCTATCCTGTACGACCGGTCAGTTTGTTAGCGCTGTCGTTTGTGTGCTGACAGTGATGCTGTCATGTACGACCGGTCAGTTTGTTAGCGCTGTCGTTTGTGTGCTGACAGTGTTGCTGTCATGTTCTTCAGCAAGAAATGTCAAGGAAGTGTGACGTGAATAGATATTTCTTGACAAAGATATTCCTGGATAGACATTTTCTTTTTTCAAATGTATTTAAAATAGTAGCGATCCTTGCATAACTAAGACGTTACTAAGGGCTTCCTCGTATTGTCTTTAGCTAGGCATTGTATGTCTTTATTTAGGCATTGTATGTCTTTAATTAGGCATTGTTTGTCTTTAATTAGGCATAGTGTCTTTTTATTTAGGCATTGTATGTCTTTATTTAGGCATTGTATGTCTTTAATTAGGCATTGTTTGTCTTTAATTAGACATAGTGTCTTTTTATTTAGGCATTGTATGTCTTTATTTAGGTATTGTATGTCTTTATTTAGGCATTACATGTCTTTATCTAGGCATTGTATATATTTATTTATGCACTGTATGTCTATAATTATCATTGTATGTCTTTATCTAGGCATTGCATGTATTTATTTAAGCATTGTATGTCTTTATTTAGGTATTGTATGTCTTTAATTATCGGTGTATGTCTTTATTTAGGTATTGTATGTCTTTAATTATCGGTGTATGTCTTTATTTATGTATTGTATGTTTTTAATTTTCTTTGTATGTCTTTATTTAGGCACATTGTATGTCTTTAATTATCGGTGTATGTCTTTATTTAGGCACATTGTATGTCTTTAATTATCGGTGTATGTCTTTATTTAGGCAATGTATGTCTTGAAGTGTTTTCATGTTATAGCGCTGTCACGTGACAGTTTTATCTAATCTCATGTTTCCTTGAGCAGAACCTCACAAGTGTGTCCCAGTGCAAGGCTAACGTTGTGTGTGTGCGTATGTTTGTAGGTGTATCTGTGTGCATGTGCGCGCATGTGTGTATGTCCTACACATAGTTCTCCCTTCCGCTCGGTTCATGCTAACACACGACCTTCTTGTCAATGTATATTTGTGTCTGTCTTGACACCTCCAGACAACTGTTTACCGTGAGTATCATTCCTGTTATAACCAGACTGATGTCACTACCTATCAGCGGCGGATACTCAGAGGAGGCAACGGAGGCCACAACTCCTATAATATTTCATCAGAAAACATAACACAATCACATTCCAACTCAATGAGTTCAATGCCAGTGTACTACACGCCACCGCATTCCCTAGTATAGCCGTGATATTGTTCAATGCCAGTGTACTACACGCCACCGCATTCCCTAGTATAGCCGTGATATTGTTCAAATAACTCAAACCGTTACAAATAAATAGATTTCAATGTCTATGGAGGTCACCTACTACAACCGTACAACGTTATCTGTCGACCTTGCATTGTGTATGAGAACTAGGAGGCAGTTTCAACAATTACCTCTCCGTTTCCATGGCAACAAAAGAACAACAAATCAGATAACGTTCCATCTCTTTATTGAAACATTAGAAGTAGTGCCGATGGGATGAAGAGCCCCTTGTAATAATCACTGCGCGGTGCCTTTATAAAATAAAACGAACAAAACTGTGATAGAATTTAATTAACAGCAGAACCATATTTCTTTCATAACTTATAATGTAAATCACTAAGATATTATGTTATAAATATAATTATGATAATTTAGGGGAATAATTGAAGGAACTATATTACATAGCGCAAATTTCAGTAATGTTTATGTCGTTAATTGTCAGGCTAAAGGTCACTCTCAAAGTTCGGTTTCATGTCTGGTCTCCTTAGGTTTCAAATTCACCGTCCGCCGCTGATTTCTATGTCTACTTCTGTTTTTTTTTTTTTCACTTTTGTTTCCTGAAGCACTGTTTCCATTAATGAATCACCAGTCAAAACTCCATACGCCAGCCCACCCACTACTATACAGTGACTAAAGTGGTATGTTAACAGCTTTACGTAAGTAAGTAACAAAACAAAAGTCGACGTTTCAGCCAAGTAGGCCTTCAGCTGGAACAACAAACAACAACACAAAAATATATATATATAAGGATATATGCACAAATCCAACTACATGACGATAATATGCTAGATACTCATGAAAGGAAATAAGAAAAAAGGTCACTCCCCTGTGACCCAGAGCGTGGTCAGCTTCTCATTGAACTAAAATAAGTGGGCGGGATGGTCAACTATATATCTCACTGAAGGGTTCTAAAAATATAGGGAGGTGGGTACAATATACGTATAGACTGTGTATATTTAATTGTATGTGTGCACAATGGAAAGATGTGCAAAAAAGCATGTGTATATAACCATACATTCGACATCAAGGAGGGGTTCACTTGTGTGTCGTGTAATATCATCTACACCATAATATGCAAGCACTGCCAGATGACGTATGTGGGTGAACGTGGACGACGCTTGAGTGAAAGGTTTTGTGAGCATCTTCGTGATGTTGAGCCTAATACTGGCAGCCCGGTGTCTGCCCATTTCAACTCCCCGGGACATAGTGGTAAACTCGACATGCAAGTCACTGGCATTGTCTCATGTCACTCTAGCAATCGCAGCAGGTTCGCCCTTGAGAATCGCCTTATTGCTCAGTTGGGTTCGCTGTCCCCCCAAGGAATGAACATATCACTCTCATACTCATAGGACACCCACTACATATTTCATACCCCCATGCGCTACTTAACCTGTATATTTGGATATATTTGTCTGCACATGTATTGGCACATTTGGGCTCCTTTGGGTTTTTCTTGTGTGGTCCTTGCGGCAATATGTGTGCCGATTTATGCTTGTACGCATGCATTGTTACATACACATACTTATGTTTACACATCGGTTCGGGGTGCATACACAGAGTTAGACGTGCATAGTTTACACATATCCTGTACCCACCTTCCCATATTTTTAGAACCCTTCCTTTCCGTCTTCTCACCTGATTTCCTGGCTAGAGAGATTTATAATCGGTCCTGTCGTATCTATTTAGTCCATTTGGAGACTGACCCAGCTCAGGAACACAGGGAAGTGACCATTTTTTTATTTTTCCTCTCTTTAGTATCTAGCATATTATCGCCATATAATTAGATTTGTTAATATATCGTTATATATAATTTTTGTGTTTATTGTTCGTCCAGATGAAGGCCTACTTGGCCGAAACGTCGACTTTTGTTTCGTCCATTACCACGTAAAGCTGTCACCATACCATTCTTTTTCTTCCTTTTTTTTAGTATCGCCATACATGCGTAAAAGTATAAGTGTGTATATGTTTCCACAAAGCACACAAAAGAAAAACTGAAGGTGACCAATGTGCTAATACATTTACACATTACGTAGACACATTTACAAACATGTATAGGTTCGGTAGCGCATGGGGGTAAGGAATATGTGGTATGTGTCTTATGTGTATGAGAGGAATATGTTCATGCCTTGGGGAGACAGCCAACCCAGATGGGCAATGAGACGATTCTCAACGCATGTATGGTTATGTACACATGCTGTTTTGCACATCTTTTCGTTGTGCACACACACACACAGTTAGATATGCACAGTTTATACTTATCTTGTATCCACCTCCCCATATTTTTAGAACCATTCCGTTTTATTTCACACCTGACTGCCTGGTCAGTGAGATATATGACTGGTCAGTCCGCCCTCTAATTTCAGTTCAGTCAGAAGCTGACTAAGCTCTGGACAGCAAGGAAGTGACATTTTTTTATTTCCTTTCTTGAGTATCTAGCATATTATCGCCATGTAGTTAGATTTCTGTATATATCCTTATATATATTTTTATATTGTTGCTTGTTGTTCCAACGGAAAGCCTACTTGGCCGAAACGTCGACTTTTGTTTTGTTACTTACTTACGTATAGATTTTAACATACCACTTTTTTCTTCTTTTTTTCTTTTTGAAATTGTCATTATCATCAGCTTGACAGTAGCTTTGCATCCGCATCTCTATGCATCCTGGTGCATCTTGGTGCCTTTACTCATTTGTATACAGTGACTACATCTTTTGTATCTTCTATTTCTAGTCCCAAAAATCTATCCATCGCTGACCTGAACAACTTACAAGCAACAGATTTCCAGAGAGATCCATCCTGTGGTATGACCTTCAATTGGGTGGCTCCTTGTATCTTCACTGGGACAAGGGACGACTGCATGGAGACCATCGATGGGGTAAGATTGATCGTCCTCTCATCCACGTTAGAGTCGACTGACATCATCATTAACAACAGTTCGTTATCTCTACATTGTAATGGTATTCCACGTTGGTATGCTCATCTAATGCTCACCAATTTCTCTTCAAACGCCACTTTCTGTTTCAGTTCTTTCTTTCTTTTTTTCTTTTTTCTTTCTTCCGTTCATTCTTTCTTTCATTCATTCTTTCTTCATCCCCTATTGTACCCGTTCGGGTGTCGAGGAAGATACAAAGTCTTTTTTTTTTTGCTACCACTACTTCTGCCTCTTTGGTATTGAGGCTGAGTCCTTTATTTTACTTTCCTTCACTATCATCATCATCATCATTATTATCATGCGCCATACCGGTTGGCGTAGGCGACCATGTCCCTCCACAATCTTCTATCCACAGTGCATCGTATCAGTTCTGTTGTTGACTGTTTTCCATGCCATGACACCAAGCTATCTAGTATTTTCTCTCTTTGTCGTCCGCGATTTCTCTTTTCTTTTATTTTGCCAGTTGTAACCAAGTATTCCAACTTTCCTCTTCTCATGATGTGTCCGAAAAAATGTTTATTGTTGTTTTTTTTCTGATGTTTTTCAGGAGTTCACTTTTTGTGTTGGCCTCTTTGATAATTCCTTCATTTGTCTTTTTAGCTGTCCAGGGAACTTTCAACATTATTCTGAGAAATCCCATCTCTGTGGTCTCTAATCGTCTTTTCATTTGTTTGTCTACTGTCCATGATTCGCTTCCATAGGTCAAAATTGGTTCTATATAGCACCGATGAGCTCTCTTTCTCACTTCTATTGGCATAGATTTGTTGCATAAGATATTTTTCATTTTCTGAAATGCTAATTTAGCCTGAGCTATTCTGCTTTTTATTTCTGTGATGAATCTCCCATCTGATGTTATTATTGTGCCCAAAACATTTGACGCGTTGCACTTGTTTCAGATTTGTCTCGTTTATTTTTATGCTGCATGATGACGATGATTATTTCTTCGATATGACCATTACTTCTGTTTTCTTACTATTCAGACTGAGGTCTTTTTTTTTGTTGCTTTCTTTTACTATTATGTCTATCAATTCTTGTAGTTCATTCCCATTCTATGTTATTAAGACTATGTCATCCGCATGTCACAAATTATTTATGTTGTGACCGTTGAATT
Source organism: Megaustenia siamemsis (assembly GCA_032433765.1). Lineage (NCBI taxonomy): Eukaryota > Metazoa > Mollusca > Gastropoda > Stylommatophora > Ariophantidae > Megaustenia > Megaustenia siamemsis. The sequence continues at coordinate 4,693,853 of JAVIAB010000059.1, read as the reverse complement.
CAATTCCGTTTTTGTCTACTATTGATCTCATAATATGTTCGCTGTAAAGTGAAAACAAATCCGACGACAGCCTTGTCTGACTCCTTGCTTTATATATTTGAATTGCCCTGTTCGGTTGCTAATTCGTATAGCTGTTGTTTGTTGCCAGTACTTGTTTTTTTTTTTATGATTCGCAGATCCTTGCCATCCAATGTTTAATTTCTTCTGAATATTTATTATTCATTCGCTATAATGTCTAACATTTCTTGTAACTCATTTTCACTCTTAGCGATTTAGACTGTATCATTAGCATACCTGCAATTATTTATAACACCTAACACCTTGTTTTATTTGATGAAACATTCCCAACTGATTTCCAGTTCCAATGGCTGCTGTTTGTTGCCAGTACATGTTCTTTATTATTATTAGATCTTTGCTGTCTACGTATATGATTTCTAATATTTTGATTATTTCTTGGTGCTTTACATTATCAAATGCTTTGGTATAATCTATGAAACATATGTATAGATCTGTTTTCATCTCTATGGTTCTTTCTACTAAAGATCTTATGATATGTATGCCATTTCTTGTTTCTTTACCTCTAACAAAACCACAAAGTTCATCATTAATTTCTGGACTGATTTAATTTCTCACTCTTCGCATGATTATTCTTAGTAATATCTTAATCATTTGGCTTATAAAATTTATTGTGCGATAATCATCGCATTCAATCGCACCCGATTTCTTTGGTAGGGCTATGAATATTTATTTGAGCATGTCGTCTGGTATATATTCGCTGTTGTAGATATCATTCAATATTTTTCTTATAATTTCTATTCCAAAATCACTCATGGTTTCAATCTCTTCTTTAGTTATATTATCTGGTCCAGGAGCTTTGCTTGCTTTCATATTGCGCAAGGCATCTTCCGCTTCTTCTCTGAGTATTTCTGGTCCTTCTCCATTATCCTTAATATTTACTTCCGTTCGTTCATCATCATCAAAAAGATCTTTAATGTATTCTGTCCATCGTTCCCTTATGCTTTCTTGTTCAATCAACAGTTCTCCTTCCTTTGATCTTAAACATCCACTTTTTTATATTGCGTTTTTCTTTCTGTCAATTCTTCAATGTGTCTGCAAATAGCTATGGCATTTCTTTTCTGTTGCATTTCAATTTCTTTGCATCTCTGTTTTAGCTGTTTCTTTTACTCAGTTGTATTTTATTACAATTTCTTTATTACATTTCTAATACTCATCTTTGTTGTCATTATTTCTGCGTCTTGTATCCATTAACTGTAAAATGTCATCTGTCATCCATTTCATTCTTTAATTTGTCCTCACTGGTAGTATGAACTCTTTTGATGTTTGTTGTATTGATTCTTTTAGCATTTCTCACTCTTCATCAATGCTTTCTATCTTCTATATTGCATTGAAGCGGTTTTTATTAGCTATGTTATATTTGTCTGAATAGTGGAAAATGCTAAATGAATCAATGCACCAAACACTACCACATGGTATGAAAGTGGCAGTGTATGCGGATGACTTGGTGATGTGGTGCACAGGGGAGTATGCAATGGTGGCCTCCAAGTTGTTACAAAGAGCTATGAATGCACTGAATTCATGGACAAATAGATGGTGTATCAGCATCAACACAGACAGGTGCAGTGCTACACTTTTCACTCTTTCCCCAAAACAAAAGGCAGGGGCCATCTGCATAGACAATGGGCCTATGAAAGAAGACATACAAGCTACGTATCTCGGAGTTACATTTGATAACAAACTATCTTGGAAACAGCAGATAAATAAGGCAACCCAAAAAGGAAGGAGAAAATTGGCTATTCTAAGAAAGCTGTGTGGAACTACGTGGGGTGCGAGTGGGAAAATACTCAGTAAAGTTTACCAACAGAGTATACGCCCACATTTAGAATATGGATCATCTGCATGGTGCTCGGCATCAGACGCCACACTAAGAGAGCTGGATGGAGTACAGGGCCGGGCACTTGGGGTCATCGCGGGAGCAATGGGATCAACGCCAATATTGGAGATGGAGAAATTGTGGAGTATGCCGGCACTGAGGGAGCGGAGGAACACAGGGGTGCTGATACAGGCGGAAAAATTTGCTTGCATGCTGAGACATCCAGTGAGGGACCGATTCCAAAATCTTGCGTTGGGACGACTTAAGAGAGGCGGTTTTGTCCACCAAGCCAAGCGTATTAGTAGACAAACACCAGACATGCCAAGAGCTGTTAACCCCCTACTGCCCATGCCGGAACGGACTCCCTGGACAGAGGAATCAGGATTATCAGTTCAAATACGGACAGAAGTGAAAGGAATAGTTGACAAAGAGGAACAAAATAGTCTACATGGAAAAACAATAACTCTCAGTTTTCTGGATGAAGAATACCCACAAGACCTATGGATTCGTGTGTAAACAGATGGATCAGCACAGAATGCAGTAAAAAATGGGGGAGCAGGTGCATACATAGAGTACCCAAATAACACTAGGGATATGAATAAAATAGCAACAGGGAAATATTGTCACAATTATGATGCAGAAATACAAGCAATAAAGTTAGCAATAGAAAAACTGCTGAACATTAATCCTAGCCCACAGCCTGTAGTGTTTTTGACAGATGCAAGATCAGTACTCCAGGCACTACAATCCAGAAAATTACCACATTTGCAGACCTTATTGACTGAACTCTGCAAGCACCACAGGGTTGCCCTACAGTGGATCCCATCTCACTGTGGAATACCAGGAAATGAGAAAGCAGATCAGTTGGCAAAGGAAGGTTCAACAGGCACACAACTAGATACACCTGTTACATACCATCATAAGAAACAGATAATCAAATCAATCAGAGGACCATAAGCCCCAAATCAGAATGCCTTTCATAATATGAATAGATATGAACAAGTTATCATTATACGTCTCAGAACAGGACACAATCGACTCCATATTCACATGTATACAAAATTCAAGATCGGCACCTCAACTACTTGTACATGTGGACAGGCGCCCCAGACTGCTGAACACATACTTCAAGACTGCACTGAATATAGTAGACTGAGGAAAATCCATTGGCCCATAGATACAACACTACAGACAAAACTATATGGGCCACTGCAAGAATTACTAAAGACAGTAACATTTATACAGGAAACGACATTGCAGATATAGACAATACTTCAGGCGAACGAAAGATAGATAGATAGATAGATCTCTATGGTTCTTTCTACTAAAGATCTTATGATATATATGCCATTTCTTGTTTCTTTACCTCTAACAAAACCACAAAGTTCATCATTAATTTCTGGACTGATTTAATTTCTCACTCTTCGCATGATTATTCTTAGTAATATCTTAATCATTTGACTTATAAAATTTATTGTGCGATAATCATCGCATTCAATCGCACCCGATTTCTTTGGTAGGGCTATGAATATTTATTTGAGCATGTCGTCTGGTATATATTCGCTGTTGTAGATATCATTCAATATTTTTCTTATAATTTCTATTCCAAAATCACTTATGGCTTCAATCTCTTCTTTAGTTATATTATCTGGTCCGGGAGCTTTGCCTGCTTTCATATTGCGCAAGGCATCTTCCGCTTCTTCTCTGAGTATTTCTGGTCCTTCTCCATTATCCTTAATATTTACTTCCGTTCGTTCATCATCATCAAAAAGATCTTTAATGTATTCTGTCCATCGTTCCCTTATGCTTTCTTGTTCAATCAACAGTTCTCCTTCCTTTGATCTTAAACATCCACTTTTTATATTGCGTTTTTCTTTCTGTCAATTCTTCAATGTGTCTGCAAATAGCTATGGCATTTCTTTTCTGTTGCATTTCAATTTCTTTGCATCTCTGTTTTAGCTGTTTCTTTTACTCAGTTGTATTTTATTACAATTTCTTTATTACATTTCTTATACTCATCTTTGTTGTCATTATTTCTGCGTCTTGTATCCATTAACTGTAAAATGTAATCTGTCATCCATTTCATTCTTTAATTTGTCCTCACTGGTGGTATGAACTCTTTTGATGTTTGTTGTATTGATTCTTTTAGCATTTCTCACTCTTCATCAATGCTTTCTATCTTCTATATTGCATTGAAGCGGTTTTTATTAGCTATGTTATATTTGTCTTGTAACCTCTTATCTGATTTAAGTAAATCTAAATTTAACTTTATATTAATTGAGGCTCGTTTTGCTGTTTCTAATTTTACTCTAAGCTTTCCCACAACTGGTACATGATCACTATTGCAATCTGCCCCTGGTCTAGTTTTCACACACACCAGACTGTTTCTAAATCTGTTGCTTATAATTATGTAATCAATTTGATTACGTGCGTTGTCTCCTGGGCATTTTTATGTCCACAGACGTCTTGGATGTTGCTTAAGCCAGGTGTTTTATATAATCATGTTGTTTAATCTTGCCCTGTCAATGGGTTTGTTCCTCTCGCCTAAGCCATAATAACCAACAACTTCCTCAACTGTTTCCTTTCCTACTTTTGCGTTGAGATCCCCTAGAACTAATGTGTTTTCATGGGGTTTACTTTCACGAAGTGCTTTATTTGACTCGTCGTAAAATTTATCAATTGTTTCCTCTAGACTGTCTGCTGTTGGTGCATAAACTTGTATACGATTTATGTCTATTGGCTTTCCATTCAATTTCACTAAAAGGACTCTGTCAGATATTGGGTAAAAGCCTTTCACTGTTCTTGCTCTTTCTGCATTCAAAGATGATACCTACTCCTCTTTGGTGTTTAGTACATCCAGAATAGATTATTTTATATTCATCAGAATATATTTCCCCTGATCGAGTGTATCTCATTTCACACAGTCCCAATAAATGTAAAAGTAGACAAAAGAGGTGAGATGCAGAATGGCTCAGGCAAAAGCAGCTTTCCAAAAAAAATGAGGAAAATACTATGCAATCCATTTTTGACAATAGAAACAAGAAAAAGAGTTCTTAAATGTTACGTAGTGCCAGTCTTAACATATGGATGTGAATCATGGACAATAGGAAAACAGACAAGAAAATCACTGGAGTCTTTAGAAATGTGGTTTTACAGAAGAATGTTGAAGAGTACCATGGACAGCTAAGAAGAGTAATGAAGATGTTCTGAGAGAGGTCAAAGCAAAAAGAGATCTAATTTTCAATATTAGGAAGAAACAATCATCATTTTTTGGCCATGTAATGAGAAGAGAACAGCTGGAATATATAGTAACAACTGGAAAAATTGAGGGACGAAGAGATAGAGGGAAGCAAAGAGAAAAAATAACAGACAGTTTAAGAGAATGGCTTGGCAGAAGGTCAACAACAGAAATGATAAATAGCTGCCGAGATCGAAAGTTGTGGAAAGACATGATCACCTCCGTCAGCAGGCCCGGTACTTGTTGATGATGATGATGAATAAAGCCATCCTTTCCATTTCCTGTTTGATGTTTTCCAGTTATCCCTTAGCCATGAGTGTTACAAGTTCCTATCCTCAGCGTCTATTTTATCTTTATCTCGCTTACAATAGCTTGGTGACGATGTGTATCATCTGTAGCATATGATGTCCCCTACCGAACGAGGATATTCCAATGGAATCCCCGTTAACGTTGATGTCGTGAATTCTATAGTTATGGCGACCCATGAATATGCCAATAATTGGTGTATTACGACGGTGGTTTTCAGATGTCTTCCGTCGGTTTGTTTATGGTTGACTCCGCTAGCCTTTGACTAAAAAGTTTCACCCACAAGGCAGTGGGGTTGTTTTACTTTAGCCCTTTACTCTCCCGAGCATAGGCAGCAGGGCAGCAGGGCAGCAGGGCAGCCGCTGGTTGTACTGTCAACTGATGTATCAAATGTTTCTTGGGGGTAATAAGCATTAAAGGGATAGCTGTCTCGATATTTGGTTTGCCTTATTGCTTCGTATATCTATTACTTTATCGATGTTACCATCTTGATGGAATGTTGTTCAAACATATTTCAAGTTTGTTACTTGTTTCAGTTCAAATCTTCAGTCCCCTGAATTAAACCTAACCCTGCTGACCTCCCTTTCCTCTGCCAGAAAACATCAAGTATAGACCCCTAAATAACTAGATTTAAATAGATCTTTCGCTTTGTTTACGCCAGTTTCTCTTGTCTCCGTTGTTCTCTTGGCGTCGTTCTTCCTTATAACAATGCGTCTGTCTTCTTCATTCCTTCCTAATTTTTCATTCAATGTTCAGAGTGATATAATTTGGGTCTTCTGCATTGTTGTTGGCTTCTCCTGCTGTTATGTTTTCTAGAAATTCTAAAATTTCATCAATATATCTTTTGTTCTTCTGTTGGCCTCTGTTGCTGTTATGTTTCCTAAAGATTCTAATGTTCCACCGATCCAATCTTTTCGTGGTCAACCAGTGTGTTTGGTGTTCTCGCAACAACGTGCTTGTAACGTATTTAAAAAATCATAAATTGGATAACTTGCCCTTGTCGTTTCATCATCATTTCTACATGTTTCATCATCATTCCTACGTGTTTTCTTAGAATCCCTATATCTGTTTCTAAAATTAATGTGTCCACAGCTGCTAATTCATTCTGGATCTGTTGTCTGTCTGTTTTCTGATGCCATGCGCTATCTTTCTGTCTGTTTTCTGATGCCATGCGTTATCTTTCTGTCTGTTTTCTGATGCCATGCGTTATCTTTCTGTCTGTCTATCTATATATCTTAGATTTATGAAGATGGTGACGATGGCTAGTTGCAATGACTTTCTTCATTTCACTGGCTATGCTGTGAGGAGAGAAGTTAGACCTTGTCTTGACGAGAGGTGTTGCAATGCTAGGAGTTTCTTGTCACTAGATGTCACCACTGTAGAGGAAACAGCGATCCTGGCCTCTGTGAGCAAACCAGTTTTGTCTAGGACAGTTTCAGGGGAACCCTACTTGAAGGTCAAGGCGAGGTCTTAGCTGATGAGCTGCCGATAACAGGCGCTTGAGGTCACCAAATCTGCTGTTAAAATATGACTAAAGTAGCAATGCAAAAAAACGAGGCAATACAATATTTTAGACAAATAGAACAACATGATGGTAAACATACAATGATCGTGGAGGGCATGGTACCAGGCAAATGAGAGAGAGGAGCACTTAGGAGAAAGTGGAAGCAAGACACAAAAGATTGGATGGGATTGACTGTTGCATACGCTGGACATTTCGCATAGGTCAGAGCAATTCAGAGTTGCTGCTGTGGAAGCCAAGCTTCAACAAAGATAACTAGATGATGATGATGGTGACAACGTCATGGGAAGCATAGCACAAGTGCTGTCTTCGTGTTTGTTTTGTAAGCTTTGATATCATTATCGTTATGAACATAGTTGTAATGGTCCCATAGATATATCAACTGTTTCATTCACCATTTAATTATGATCTCTTGCATTAATTGTTTTGTTTCTTTTATAATCAAAGTTTTTAAAATCTGTATATTTTATTTGTGTGCGTATCTGTGTGTGTGTGTGTGTGTGTGTGCACGCTTATGCTATTAATCACGGTGGTTATGGGTGGTTATGTGTGGTTCTGTGTGGTTGATGTGTTGACAGTCGTTGTGGATGTTGTATTTGTGTTAATGTAGTGGAGGCGGTGATTATAGTATTTTCTTGTGTCTGGTGATCAAGCGACGATGATAACGATGATTATTGTGATGATAATATCCCTCAGAAACATCCACGCTACGGGTTCACCATGTCCAGCGATGATGTTCGCATCATCATCCCACTGACCGCTCAAGAAACAGCCACTAGTGAGCCTTACGATCTGAGTCGGCAGGGACCCAGGTAATGCCATGGACAATCAACAGCCACCTCACACTCAACACAAGTTGCTGCCAAACAAAAAAACAAGTCACTTCTTCTTTACACGATAAACCTGATCAGTTTAATTCATCAACAAAAAACAACATAGTAGTAAACAATAAGGTAATAAACAATGTGGTGCACAAACAACACGCTATGAATTTATAAAAGACACTGTTACAGTCAAATACAATATAAAGCTACTACCACAGTGGAGGTTGAAATATTAGTCATTGAAAAACATAACAGCAGAGGCCAACACAAGATTAAACGATGAACTTATGAAAGTTACGACCACAAAGACACCGCTACGATCACATGAAAGACACAATTACTATCACAAAGACACCGTTACATCACATAAAAACCTTACATCCATATGTTAAGACCTTTACCTTTTCATCCATATGTTAAGACCTTTACCTTTACATCATATGTTAAAACCTTTAACTTTACATCCATATGTTAAGACCTTTACCTTTACATCTAGATGTTAAGACCTTTACCTTTACATCCATATGTTAAGACCTTTACCTTTACATCCATATGTTAAGACCTTTACCTTTACATCCATATGTTAAGACCTTTACCTTTACATCTAGATGTTAAGACCTTTACCTTTACATCCATATGTTAAGACCGGCTCTACATAACATTTAAGAACTTAACAACACAAGAGAGCCAGTTACTGCCACAAGAAGACAAACGATCACATGAAAGAGGCCACATAAAAGATGCACGCGACTAAAGTGTGTCTCACTCGCTACCGAAGCTGGTTCTACTTCAATAATTCTCACACCAATGAAAGATATTGCAGGGAAATGTGAGCACAAGTATGCTCATTAGGTACAGGTAAAGTACGAGACTTGAACTGGCGTCTTAGCACGCGAATTTCCACCTATATGTGCATATATATAAATGTTCGGAGATTTCTGAATAGTGTCGCTTCAAGCATTGAAACTCACGATGTGAGGCAACATTTCTCACCTTCCCAGGGTAATACCCTGGTACCCATTTCTGCCAACGGCTGGAAGTGTGCTCATTGTGTGGGGGAAATGTAATGTTTATAGTGTATGTGTGCGCGCGCATGTGCATGTGTGTGTGGAGCTTAATTGTTCTAATATTATATAGCACAGCTTTCCTGGAGCACCTCTCTTCTAATCTCTGTAACCCGAGTGAGGATGCCAACACAATACGGTAGTTGTTAGTGAGTAGAGCGTCTGTGAGTTATCACAGGATAACCGGAAAACGTGTTTGTATACCCCAGAGAAGTGATTATTTAGAGGCAAGAAATATTAAAGAAGTACTGAGTTCAGTAGCGAGTGAGTCACACTGTAGTTATACTTAGTCGAAGGTCATGGTACCACTGCAAACGAATTAAAATCCCTAATTGCTCAACCGCCTATGCCAGTGGAAGTATCCGAATTAACATTTCATCTCATTGAAGGATCCAAGCAAAGAAAGGCAGCTGCAGTCCCCATCATAGCAGCTATAGCACACGCTAAAAGACAAGTAATGAAAGTGAAAGTGAATGTAACCGAACAACCGAACCGATATCATCATTCATCGTAAGCAATCAGATTATACAAACACGATATGAAAAACACAAGCTCCAGGTGCTCACAGATCCCTAAACTCAGCTCCAACAACAAGCTGGACTTGCAATATGAGGAAACTTTTCACGGAACACTTCAGACATAGCCTCAACGGTTCCTGTCGCCATTCCGCCATATTAATCGGAATTCAGTGACACCCTATGTCATGTTATATTTAAGAAACAGTGCAAAATATAGCAAACTTGAAGACGTGTCAATGTAACATAATCACAACTACAACTGTGCAAACACAGAACTGCCACAGTGCAAAATCACGGGCTATAACTGTACAAACGCTAATTATAGCACTGCAAAAATGTACACCAATCACTTAAAGACATATCTTTCACTTAGAAACACATAGTTATCACTTAAAACACACAACTATCACTTAAAAACGCTCAACTATCACTTAAAAACACACAACTATCACTTAAAAACACACAACTATCACTTAAAAGCACACAGGTATTACTGCAAATAAAACGACATAAATATACCCGCATAATACACCACAAAACTACCACTGCACCAACACACGTATAAACTCACAATAACACAACTATCACAGTATTATTACATATAGTTCCCCACATATTGATATTTATAATGATGGGTTTGTTGACTTCCCACCTCGCTGCTATTGAACAGCCTGGTACCTTTCCTCTGTTTCTTACTATCTCTGTTTCTCTCTACCTCGGTTTATCTCTATCTCTGTTTCTCTCTACCTGTTTCTCTCTACTTCTGTTTCTCTGTATATTTGTTTCGCTCCATTTCATTCTCTATTTCTCTCAATCTATCTCTGTTTCTCTCTATATCTGTTTCCCTTTATCTCTATTTCTCTCCGTCTGTTTTTCTATCTGTCTTTGTTTCTTTCTATCTTTGTTTCAATCTATCTCTGTTTCTCTCCATCTATCTCTGTTTCTCTCTATCTCTGTTTCTCTCTATCTCTGTTTATAAACTTCACATAAACAACAAATCAACAGCTGCTCTCACATACAAACATCACACTGGCGTGTAGACGGACAGTATGTAGCAAACAATCATGATTGATCAGCGGTTTAGTGGTGTATTTCTACTGGATGCTGTTGTACATTGCACCTTCTTTCGTAATTTCTTCTTTCCTTCCTCATATGCGGTTCAGCGTAGAGGGCAGATATTAGTTGCGGTTTTTAGCTCTTCTGTTCGACGCTGCTGCTTTTACGTTTCCTTGTGCTTCTAATAATTCGTCAATCCATCTTTCTCGTGGTCAACCCTTGGGTCTTGTGTTCTGGCAACGTTTATAGAAATATCGTTGTGTTGTATTTTGATCGTTCTGCCTTGTCACGTGGCCAAACCATTTTATAAGTCGTTTCTTTACATATGGCGGGAGTTATCCTATCTATTTTCTCAGTTATTCATTTCTGATCATATCTCTCAGGCTGTTTCCTGTCATTTGTCTGACATATTTCATCTCAGCAGAAGTTATTTTTCTTGCTGTTCTTGCATCTAGGGTCCAGCACTGGCTTTGATAGCACAACGTTGGGATGAAGATTGTATTGTAGAGTGCCCGTTTTGCCTCTAGAGTTATTTCCTTGTTGGACAATAGTGGTGATAGTTGTTCAATGATTTGACAAGCTTTGTTGCATCTTGATTCTATCTCTGCTGTTTGTGAATTATCGTTTGTCACTAGTCTTCCTAGGTATTTAAATTGCTCTACTTGTTTGAGTTGTCTGCCGACTATAGTTATGTTAATGTTCTGTTTCTCTTTTGCGATATTTGTGACTTATATTTTGTTGATTTTCATGTTGTATTGAGTGCCTGGGCTGTTGAGTTTATTGAAGTGTTCTTGTAGGTCTTCACAAATGCCAGTATTGGATAGGCCAATTCGACCGCAGAATGAACCAGACGCGGTTGTGTTGCCTTTTCTCTGTCGACGTTGTCTTCTTATTTCGACACCGTCCCTTCCGAGAATGTTATTGTGCCGTGTTTCTTGAAACATTTCTTCTTTATCAACTACTGGTTGACGTCACATCTTCCTAGTGGATCTTGCTGATAGAGAATTAATGCGAGGAGACCCTGCAGACAACCGTGTATCTCCCACTGCCCTGCCCTTTGACTTTCCCTGTCCTGACGTTTTCCAAACAATAACTTCTTGTCAGCACTGTTGTTGTTCATTCTGATGGGTATGTGACCCAACCATCATAATTGTGGGAGGGGGGTCAGATTTCTAGCCCTCTCGGACAACGGCAATAAACAGGAGGTCCCGTGTGCACTCGTGCACGTTAAAAAACCTTCGGCAGTTAAAACCGAAAAGCGAAGGCCATAGATACGATCACTGTCCGGGCAACAATGTCAGCAGAAATCTACCCACACTGTGGATCTCATCCGTGCTGCGGAGTTCGTGCACGTGGGTCGGAATTCTCCTCGGATTTTCTCGAAGGGTGATATCGGATCACCTATGGGTTCGTCCGGTGTGCAGTGATGATGATCCCAACAATAAACAAATAAACCCTATATATAAAAGCAAAGAGCCCCCGTCACACCAAGTGGCGTATAGGGAATATGGTGTTCTATCTATCTATTATCCTGTCGAGCCGAAGATGGTACATAGGGCAGAACCAGAATCTAAAAAACATAAACCGTGCATGCCAAGATGGCACATAGGGCAGAGATCACTGCTTCTAAAATCTATGGTTCTGTTTCCATAACAATACTTTTTACAATGACACCTTGTCAAGCCATCAATCAACCTCCTTAGTCACCTCTTACGACATGCTTGGAAGGTCACAGTATCACTATTCTTTACTCA